>VZZY01002378.1:117012-150755 GCA_013400335.1 Eurystomus gularis
GGAAGCAGGGCTCCAAGACGCGTAGCGGTTGCTCTGGAGGACAACGGAGCGGCCCCCCCATTGTGAGGCTGGATTCTGTGCCACGTGTTGGACACAGCCAGGCAATTTAGAGGACTTAGATAATGGTTAAGAAGATAAATGCCAAAGGTATGAGAAAAGGTCATTGACCTTTCATGATATGCAACCCCTGTTAGCAGCGCTGCTGCACAGTGAACAGTTTCTTCATCTCAGTTGTCTGACTGGCTGATAAGCCCATTTAAACCTTTGCAATTTAAACCAATACAATTCACTGTACCCTCTTCAAATCTTAATTCCATGCTCTACTTCTATCCCCTATTTCAGCTCTGGTTAGAAATAAGTGAGGCTAAAACGTATATTTAAGTTTCCTGCACAAATTAAAGGGTAGTTAACCATGCTGTGCAGACTCCTTGTAGTAGTAGCTGAGCAGTCCTTTTGATAGCAAAAGCAGTGTGTGGCTGGAGATGCAGTGTCCTGGAAAATTAATTTCCTCCTAAGGGTCTCGGCAGCATGGTTCATGTGGGGACAGGCCCCACATTAATAACTCAGCCAGTATCTTGCACCTTACTCTTTCTCCTTTTAATTCCTAAGAGTAATTTATGTCAAGGAATAGAGTGAGAAATCAGCTGCCTTTTGAGGGTCAGGAAGAAAACAACTCTAAGAGCTCCGGGTAAAGCAAACTTGAACTCATTAACCAGGAGCTGCACAAAAGATTTAAGGAGTTGCTTCATGAGTGCATAAACTAACTGCTGCAGAAGATACCAGCAACAGAGAATGGTTACCATGGCAATTCTCGGCTAAAAAAGGGGCCCAATTTCAAAGTCCTTCACTACTGGGAGTTGTGAGAACAATATGTGAATTCTGCTTCCTCCTTCACCCACGCTTTCATTTTGACTGACAATTTGTGATTCTTTATTACTTACTTCATTACTTCTTCAGTAAACTGGCTTGTGGTGAACAGAGCAGGCTCCAGGAGGATTGATGACAGGATGCCCTTCGCCTGGATGGCTTGAGGAGGGCATTAGCAGGGCAAATTAATGTACCCTTCGGTGAGATGTTTTGAACTCAGAAGAGATGGGATATGAACCTTTGAAATACCATATATCAGGGCAGGTATTATAATTTCAACTGAACTCAGCCATTATGAGCTCTCATCAGTTGGTCAGTGCTGGCAACTCAGGGCCTAACTATTCCTGAAATAGTTTTGTGTATCCTTGGAGCTACAGTTCCAGCTCTGCTCTTCTTGGCCCTAGCACTTGCTTCGTTACTGTGCTCCTGTAAGAGGAAGCACAAAGAACAAACCTGAATTTGCCATCAAGTGATGCTGAAACAGAAATACACACAAATACTAAATTCTGGTGTTAAAATGACAGTACCGGGTAAATTCTTGGTACTGTGCAAACCCATTACCCAAGCAGTGACAAACTGGAATTTCTCTGGCTGAAGGAAATGGCTGGTTTACATAATCCGCTCTTTCTCTGCTTTGCAATAAATATCTGCCTTGTAACTGGAAATTTAAGTGGGGAACATAACCTGTTTCTTCTTGTGTATTATTCTATGCAAGGCTGTCCAAAGAAGAATTGAGAACCTGGATGACTTCTTAGCATGTGCATA
Source organism: Eurystomus gularis (assembly GCA_013400335.1). Classification (NCBI taxonomy): domain Eukaryota; kingdom Metazoa; phylum Chordata; class Aves; order Coraciiformes; family Coraciidae; genus Eurystomus; species Eurystomus gularis. The sequence goes on from VZZY01002378.1 coordinate 118,645, forward strand.
TCCATATTTGTTTTGAATATCTAGCTTTTGTAAGCTACTTCAACATAGAACTAGCTTACAAAAATAGCTTACAAGCCAGCCACGGATGTATGTGGGTTTGGGGTTTTCTCTTTTCTAACTTCAGGCAAAACCAGTGCATATTGGAGAATGTCACTGTGCTGAAAATGACCGTGAGAAAAACTTGTTTTACATGATCACCTGGCTTCAAAATATTTTATGAAAAACACCTATTTTAATACTCTTGCCTACATTTTAAGCTTTGTTGCAAAACAACTTTATTTCAAAGTCTTCATTAGCTTGGACTAAAAGTTATTAATGTTTTTGGGGAAGCCTCCTTGGACTGAAAAACAACACAAACATTTTCCTCTTATTTGCTTAAATTTTTGTGTCACCTTGAGTTGTCTTGAAGTTGTCCTATCCTGAATCATAAAATCATGGAATAGTTTGGGTTGGAAGGGACCTTTAAGGTTCATCTAGTTCAAGTCCCTTGTAATATGCAGTGGCAACTTCAACTAGATCAGGTTGCTCAGAGCCCCGTCCAACCTGACCTTGAATGTTTGAGGGATGGGGCATCTGCCACCTCTCTGAGCAATTTGCTCCAGTGTTTCACTACGGTAGACTGTAGAAAAATGCAGTTCCATGCAGTGCTATCTTTTCAGTAGGTTGCTTATGCTAACACAAGGTTGTTGCACCTATCAACTTCAAATCCTTACACATATGAGGGAGACATGACTCCCCTTTCCTTGTAGGGATAGAAATTAAGCAGATCCATAAAGAACTGGAACAGGCTGCCCAGAGAGGCTGCGGAGTCTCCTTCTCCAGCGACTTTCAAAACCCATCCGGACACATTCCTGTGCAACTTGCTCTAGGTAAGCCTGCTTTGGAAGGGGAGTTGACCTAGATGATCTCTGGAGGTCCCTTCCAACCCCTACCATTCTTTGAGCTGTCTGTCTCTTGGTCTATTAGCCATTTTCATGCTAGATGCTGTGCAGTGTATCTAGGCTCTTCTGACTTCCAGTCAAGTGACTGAGAAACAGGCATTGCTCTGTGACATCCAAGAGCAATGGGAGACAACAATATGGAGTACAGTCCATGGCATGGAATATGCAGGGTAGTTCCATTGAGTCTGGGTATGTATGCAAATTCCTGACTACTGTACAAATGCTGGCTAAAACGAAACTAACAGGAATTACAGGAGCTGGTAGTTATTTCTGGTGCTGGTGAATAATGACACATTGTTTTAAAAGGAGGCAAAAGAAAAAGCAGTGATATGTGGTCTTCAGTGACTATTGCATATTAATGGATTGTCCTGCAAGGAGCTATGAGGTTGGTCTGTAATCGCTGGGTATTTATCTTGGTTTTTTATCTGTCTCTAAGAGCAATAACACCTGTCCTGTCCGCTCCTTCTCTCAAGTGAGGAGATGTAGACTTTTACTTTCTGCACCCCCAGCATGGTACACAAGATTTAGCAGTGACCTAGAAGCATTCTGGACTAGTATACATTCGCTTTTGGCAAAGCAACAGGACAGGAAATGTGACAAATTCGGAATAAAAGAAGGGGCCCGTAGCAGGAACTGGAGCAATACACAGTTTGAGTTAATTCCTCAAATCTGGCATTGCTTTCACTGGTCACGTCCATGCATTCAATCTAATTTTCCTTAATTTGCACTTGGGAGATGCATGCAAGAGACATTTAAAAACATATTTCAGACTAAAAAAAGCAGCTGCTACTTGGTAATATTTTACTTATTTTGTTTAGCTCAACAAAGTGTTGTTCAGGTCTACCAAGTGGGTTCAGAAATACTTTCTTGAAGACTCTTTGTTTTATCTCAACCTTTATTTTTCAGGTTTTTTTGGGCCAAAGTAGGGAACGTGCATTTTGTCATGACTCAGAACAGCTGTTGCAGGTGCTGTGCCTCAGAATCTGTGGGATCTTACATTGGTTACGGCATGAGACAGAAATCGCTCAGGAAATTAAGCTACATATGTTCATATGCAAAAAGCCATTGCTCAAATTTAATTGGGTAGGATTATAAGTAAAAAATGGCCTTCATTAGCATAATGCTATTTTCAGGGTGCTGTTAGGGATTAGAAGTTCCTCCAGAGAACATGCAGGCCATATTCATCAACGGAAAGCAAGAGCAAATCCCACTTCAAGAAAAACTTCTGATTTACATAACTAGCCTTGACTCATGATGTGGGTTTTTACAAATGACTTTGTCAATCTAAAAGATGCTTGCTATTTAAATCATGAAGCCCCTGTGAGTACAGGCCCATTACTCTGAACAGAGAGGCCATAAAAACATCAGTAGCTCTGACATAAAACTGATGTATTATATAATAGTGTTCCACATAGAACCTGGAACTTCATTTGTCAGCAGTGTCTGGAGCTGGGTTTTGTACAGCTTATGAATGAAACCCTGAAAGCTTCAGTCACATCACAGATGTTAATAAAATGACATAATAGAGAGGCTGAGTGAGATGGATTTGGGAAATAAAGAAGCCAAATGCTCCCAAAGATTAGTGGAGGAGGATGGATGGGAACCTCCACTTTAGAATGGTGCTGAGCATCTTCCTATCGATAGCATATTGAGCTATCTGCTGTGGCAGCTGCTGAAGTAAACAGGTAAAAGGTAGGTTTCATACCGAACTGTCAGCTTGCATATTTCAGCTCATTCTAGCAACTTTGACATTTCACTAGTTACTGTTCTTGCACTGAATTTTCCTGCATGTAGATCAAAATGATAACTGAGAAAGTGAGAAGTTAAAATCCAGCAGACTGCACACTTGGAAGGAAAGGTGAAACGAGGAAGAGAACAAGGCAGAAAAGAATGGGTGAGAGAGCCAGGATTCGGAAAAGCCTAAGGACAATAAATTTAAAGCTAAAATTCAATCCAACGGATATAACTGAAAGCTGTTCTTTCTCCTCTTAGAATAACCCATGTGTGTATTAACAGATTTAGTGACTTGGAGAGTAAAGAGGGCTTACCCTCTTGACCACAGTCTGGAGCTGAAACTCCTCTGATGAAGCACCTGAGGTTTAGTTTCACTTAAGAGTGCTTAGCATGTGTCTGCAGCATGGGCATAATGCTGCTTCCTGATAGCACAGATTTATGTCATGTGTCACAGTTAAGTATGACAGTAAAAGACCACTGCACATGGTAGGTCAAGCCTATTTAGCTGCTAGCCAGTGTGAAAGTCAAGTGAAGCCTGGCCCTTCTGCTAAGAAAATACACTCTGCTCTGAAGCATCTGAGACAAAATTAAAGTAAGTAATGCCTTCTGTGAAGCCCACCTGCCCTTGCCTTTATGTTTCCTTAAATATTCCACTCCCCGCTTCTTCTTCCTCTCCAAATGCCCTGCTCAGGGGAGGGATGAAGGCTTTCAGAGGTATCCGTTACAAAGACATCCTTACTTTGCACAATACCTTATATCTCTTGTCATTTAGATTACATTCAGACATAGGAAAGTCAACACGGCTGTAACAGAATTGTTAGGTAATACATCTTATTTTCTTCAGGAGGTTGTGTAGATGGATCTATGGACTCCTGTGCTGGTATGCACCTAATTAACTAGAAGGCAGTGGGGTTTCATAATATCTCCCTATTCAACTTCTTAGAAAGTATTTATTCTTAGAATAAAGGGAAGTAGCAACCTAAACAGCGGAATTCTTGCAAATGTATCAAGTTCCTTTTGAATTGCTTCTGAGATACAATTATAAAACTTACCTGATGTTTTTGCCACTGTCTTTCTAAGGAGAAAACTGGTTTTACTTTTAACAAGAATGTAGAAAGGCATATAGTTTCCTTATTCTTACAGTGAAATCTGAGATTATAGTTAATCCTGTGCTTTTCAGATTTACACTTTTGATTCCCACAGGACCACAAATCTGCTCCTGAAAGCTTTTCTCTCCCTCCTCTCCCATCTAGACCCCACATGCTGCTTTTCAAGGTGACACACCACTCTTCAAACACAGGAGGAGATGGGGAAGGATGGGAAACAAGAAATCATTCCATTATAAATTGGTGCAAAATGGAATAAGACTTAAGAAATGTTACAAAGAAAACATTTAATCTCCCAAAGTATTACAGGACCCATGCATCTCCACCTCCTGCATCCCCCTAATCCTATTAGATAACACCAGGAATAAGCAGCTGGCACAATAACAAATGCCAAATAAATGCTTTTGAACTGCTTGGAAGTATGAGCAAAAAACCTTGAAATGGATATAAAGTACTGGGAGCATAATAAGAAGCTGGAAGTACACAACCTCTGGTCTTTGTCAGTTTAGACTTGGGAAGATTTTCCCAAAGGTATTAAATCCACTTTAATACTTTTTGATCTGGGTACCATCTCGCTTGAAAGTTTTTATTAATTTCTGCTTTCTTTCAGTGTTTTGATGATGTTTCTTTCTCAGCTAAATTAAGAAAAGTATTTACCTGGGCTCTGCAACCTGAATATGTTTTCAAGTGATACGATCATCTGAGTGCATATCTCTGTTTTTCAATGTGTCCTGTAATTCATTAGGCAAGAATAAGGAGGTGGCAAGACGCTGCTGTTATCTAGTGCCCCTGTTCCCTGGAAAACCCTTTGCAGCAGAATGCTCTGGTGAGTATCCTGGTAACTACTGGGGTTTAGTTGTTTTTCTTTTTTAGTCTGATGCCTCTCCATTCATGAAGTTCAAAATATTTACATAGCTGTCATTTCTGCCTCTCATTCCACAGAGGAAACTGAGGCAGAGAAAAAAGGAATTAATTGCACTCAAGGAGACAAAGTTAATGCAGAAATTAAATTTACAGTTTACTCTCTTTCATTTCTCTCCGTGGAATAGGGTTAGGGAGCATGTTGAGGAAGGGAAGCATGTTGAGGCCATACAATGTTCCCTTCAGATGCAACTATAAAAGCTTCCTAGTTATCTAACCCCAAACCAGTCAACCCATGCTTGAAAATCACACCTGTATTAAGACAGATTTTTCCAAAATAAAATTAAGGTGTAATGTAATGGAACTTTTGAAGAGTCAGATGTGACTGAAGATCTCATACTTCTTTATTCCACCCTAGCAATATGGATAACAACAGGTGCTTCAAAAATTTCTTCATGAGATCCCTTTTTTTAAGGTAAGTTAAGACCTTGGATGAGGTGTTTACACACACACACACCCCCCTCCCCTTTCACATAAGAGAAAATTTGATGCAAACAGAATCTTGTTGCTAATAAAATATCACTCTGTGACTTAGGACATACATGACTTTAAAGCAAAGCAATTACCCATGCACGAACTAACATGACTGTGACTATGACAGATCCACAGGTTGTCATAATCGTAATTCAGATTACAAACTTATGTGATGTCTTTGTGATATGCCTTCTAAACAGAAAGTAGCACAACCTTAAAACTGGGTTCCAGTGCAGGTAACTTTTGGTTTACTTTCCTAAGATTAGGCCAAAGTCTGACTTCAGCTACAAGCAAAGACCAGATTCAGGAACTAGAGAAGAAATAAGAGGAAGGGTGAAAAGGTTTCATTGTGACAAATCAGACCCACAGATTAGAAAGGAGCTGAAAACACACACCTGTGATAGGAATGTTATAAAAAACCCAACATCTCTAAATAGTGAGTGTACACCTTTTCTTAGAAGTTCTTTTTGTTTCAGAGCTCCTTGTTAAAGTTGAATAGTACTAAACAAGAAGGACATGGCCAGAGCTCTGGGCTCCTCTGCAAGCCAAAAGCCATATGTACGCAATCATTGTTTGCTGATTGCATGGCATAAGGATGGCAAGGAATATAGGATTTCATTTCCAGGATGTAAATTTTTGCTACTTTGATAAATGAGAAGTCACTTTTAGTGAATTGATATGTGAAATACCTGATTTGTCCACTGCTTTGCTACTGGCAAGATTTCTAGCAGCTGCAGGACTTTTACCTCCTGTAAACCCATGACTGGAGGACATTTTTTGTGCCAAAACAGGAGCAACGTAAGGACTATAAGGAAACTTGGGAATTATTCATGGTCACACTGGGTCTTGGCCTGTGGGTAAGTACAGTATTTCAGTGTCCACAGGTACTGTTGCAGGTTTGAAGATTTAAGATTATGGTGAATTTAACTTTCATTCATTGGCTGCCAAATAATTGCATTTTTTTCCTCGTGTGTAAGCACCCCATGTTTTAGCTATATACTGGGAAGAAGGGCTTCCAAATGGAAGCTAGCAAAATTCTACTATATACATACGTTCCATTACTACTTGCTTCCAGGTATGGAGGTGCTGCCTGGCATGTGTAGAACCCCTTATGCCTTGGCTGGATATTCTTCACTTCCAACAAGTCTACACCACTCAAGATTGTCTTCAAGCTTGTATTTCCTGTCATCTTCAGAGATGACATCTTTAGTTCCATCCTGTGTGTGCTCAGATGATAAGGTTAGTTTCTTCTGAATGTTGTTTAGGAGCTGCATGTTCCAGTAGACTTCAAATTCAGTATCAGACAGAGACTTGAAATTGAATGTACAAGAAAGTAGTGCTGATGCACCATATTTAATATAGGCTGTGCTGGGAAATTGTTTTATTGTCATAGAGTCTGTAGAAATACAAAGCACACAGATTACTTAAAAGGTTTGTGTTTGTTGTTCTGCTCCTTTTGTAGCTCTTCAGTTAATGTTCCAACATTAGTCCTAGGTTTCCATGGTACATTAAAGAATCATTCACATCCTGGTGTAATCACTTACTAGTGTTACTGTCCAATGGCTTAAAAATAGCCTCTATTTTAAGCCTAAAATGTCTGTTAGGATTGTGGAAGCAGCATTGTCAGTATTGCAGAGTGCTTGTCTGCTATACAGCCTTGGAGTGGAGAGAAGCTAAAGAGCTGCCCAACCATTGTTCTATAACAACTGGTCTAACATCACTGGTTTTTGTGAAGGTGAGTGGGAGAATCTTGTTCAGTTTGTAATTCACAAAAATTTATTTTGAGAAGAGAGGTTTTGAGGGGAACCTACTTAAACTAAGCCTCTCACATCTAAAAATGGTGTTAAATTAGCACTGATTAGCACCAGAGCTGGATACTCAAAGTCCTTTTCTACACCTCATCCACCGAAGAAAGTTTGTGTAATTGCCTTTTTATAGAGACAAGTGTAGTAGTATTCATCATTTGGAGCATGACCACTAGCACTGGCCGTTGTGGGCAAAGCAGCAGGTACCTGCTTTGTGCTCACAACTCAGAAGGATGTTGTGCATGTACACGTCATGCCAAGACAGTTAAATTCTAAATCACTGCTTAATTTTAATTAATATCAAAGCACTGGAGAATCCTAATTCCAAGCAAGCATCTTTGCAGGAAAGTCCTTTGAGTGGTTCTTGGTTTCCTGAGAGGGTGAGAGAGGTCTAGCATTTTTCCAAGATATTCAAGGGCTTAGGGATTTCATAGTGAATTATTTCAAAGAAAGTTAACCGTGTGTTTAGTTTCACATGGAGATGTACATGGAGAGTACTTCTAAGTACTAAGCAGTGTTTGTGCTGCATGAAGTGTGAAGTACTTTACAGCAGCAAAATAGACCCAAAAGTCAGCAAAGCTTCATGCTCCTAAGGCTCTGGGGTGTTTCCAAAAATGTTAAATTCAGATTTAGCCACACAAATGTTACAGCCAGAAACTGTCCTATCCGCATTAGTTTCTTGATTCAAGAAAATGGTACCTTTTCTGCACCCTCTTTAGTGTAAAGTAGTGTAAAGTAGCTGAAGATTTCTAGATCAAAAGTTGAGAGTCTACAGAACTGTCTGAGAGGTGGCTAATGTGGGTATCATGGGAGAGCACACAAGTGAGGAAAGGGATCAAAATAGCTCTTTTTGCAAGTTTATCTGTAATCACTGCAATTTTTAGGTTAGGACCATAGAAAGCAGCTGGCTTTATGTGAAACAGACCTAAGACCATATTAATACTTCTACAGAACAGGTATAATTCAATGTACCCTTTTAATATTCATAGCCAGGACAACCACCATGTTCTTGTGCAAGAGGCATTGAAGAAGAAGTAGGTAAAGAAAAGATGGAGCATTTCAGCTGACTCACGAGAACGGAGGTTTAAAAGTGAACTCTTGCTTTTGTAATAAAGATGGGTATATGTTCAACATCTTCATCAACAACCTCAATGAAGGGACGGAGTGTCTTCTCAGCAAGTTTGCTGATACACCTGAAGTCTGTGTAGCCATTCAGCAAGATTTGTACAGACTGGAGAGCTGGGCAAAGAGGAATCTAATGAGGTTCAACAAGAATAAGTGCAGAGTCCTGCACCTGGGAAGGAGTAACAAAATGCACCAATACAGGTTAGGAGGCGATCTGCTGGAGAGCAGCTCCATAGAGAAGGACCTTGGAGTCCTGGTGGACAAGTTATCCATGGGACAGCAATGTGCCCTTGTGGCCAAGAAAGCCAATGGTATCCTGGGGTGCATTAAGAGTGTGTCCAGCAGATGGAGGGAGGTCCTCCTCCCCCTCTACTCTGCCCTAGTGACACCTCACCTGGAGTACTGCANCCTCTTTTCACCTGTGCCCTGCGATAGGACAAGGGGCAATGGATGCAAGCTAGAGCACAGGAAGTTCCACCTCAACATGATGAGGAACTTCTTTACTGTGATGGTTACAGAGCACTGGAACGGGCTTCCCAGAGAGGTTGTGGAGTCTCCTTCTCTGGAGGCTTTCAAGACCTGTCTGGATGCGTTCCTGTGTAACCTGCCCTAGATTCTATGGTCCTGCTCTGGCAAGGGGGTTGGACTTGATGATCTCCAGAGGTCCCTTCCAACGTCTAACATTCTATGATTCTATGATTTCCTAAGAGAAATACAATATTTATTTCTTTTTCCCTTTTTAATCAGTATGCTTCTCCAAAAATTGGGCATAATAATTAATCTGAAAGCTTTATGGAATAACAAATGTAAACTTTTATCATATAACATTTAATTACAAATGTCACACTTCCGTTTTTTTAATTGCCTTTTATTTATAAGGTTCTGCAAATCACTGTAATGGCTTTTAAATTTTTTTTCAATTAATTGATTTTGGTTCCATGCTCCCTTATTACGGATGTCTGCAAATTACTTTGCAAATGAGTGAGGAGAATTGTTGCAGAAGGTTCTGCTTCCATTTCTTTTTCTGAAAAACAAGCTGGTGAATGGAGTCAAGCATTCAGCATAAATTAAAAGCCCATACATGTGAAATCTTGAAAGTAGTTTGCAACTTTAATTTTAGCTGTTATGATAGAATTGAATGGATGCCCTAGAAACAACATACTTGGTGAGTACTGGAAGTTTACAGAAATTGCCTTGCTGCCAGGGAATATCTGGAACTATGGGGGCCTCAGATCTAGCCCAAGAATCCCACCCAGCTCCTGGACTCTCATGGTTAAACTAGAATGTGCTTTATTCTCAGTTTTAGGAAAAAAACCCACCAAAAATACAAAAAAAAACCCAGAACACCACAACAACACAAAGTGTAAATTAAATTTTTAAAATATTTGAGACAAAAACTCAGCTAAAGGTAAGCTGCCTTCATTTGCTAAATAGCTTCCCAGGAAAGGCATGGCTTGTCCTAGCAGCAAGGATACATTATGCGGTTGTACAGTAGAAGTTGCTTGTGATGCCACATAGCCATTTGAACTGCTAAATGAAGTTTTTAATTACTGAAGTGCTGTGTCTGAAGACAGGCAATATTTGATGTTCTAAGAGCTCATAAGCATTTCCTGTGACCCATAAAACCATGGGTTTTCTCTGGTGTTGCAAACAGCCTGAAAAAAAGCCACCATTTATTTTCCTAGATGGTGAGAAAGAATCTGTATCCCATTGGTAATCTGTAAACCATTGGCTTTGATTACTTCTCATGTTTGGCTTCCTCCATTGGATTGCATTAGTCCTACATGGAATAAAAATGCTCTCCTGAACTAGAGAACAGTAAATGGGAGGTGGGAAAGGGTAGCTGTTCAACACTCTGCAAAGTGTGTATGAAAATTATCAAAATTCTTGAAAGTCATCAAGGCTTTCTAAAATAGCTGGAGGTTCACGAAGCAGAACCAAAACCACAAAGTGACCTGAAGGAGGCACTCTTACGCAGAAATCAATTTTAGTAAGTAGATGTTCTATTTCAGAGGCAGACAGCCCAAAAGCTGAGCTGATTATCATCAAGTAGACTCCAAAGGCAACACGAATGCTTGTTTTGGCATGTGAAACTATGGAAAAGTTACTAAATTTCAGATTTCTCTCACAAAAGAATGTCTGGTCAAGAACATGAGCTTTTGGCATGAGACAAGGACAAACGCAGGTGCCCGTCAAGAATTCTGGAAGTTCAAATATGCCTCATCCTCAGAACATAAAATGTATCTATTGCAGTTGTTTTTATAAAGAAGTAACAGTCTTTCCTATTACAAACAGAAACTCTTGTTTTAAATTTTTATGTCGGGTATGGAGTCAGAAAAAGCACAAACTCCTAGCAGAATAACAGGAAAAACGTGAAGATTCCCTGAAGACTGAAACGCAGAGTCTCAGACTGAGTTTGAGGTTATAAAAGGTGGTGTTCAAAACTAAGGTTTTTAAGACAGCAAGGCTAATGCAGAGATTGTTTCACATTCAGATGAGATCAGTTTACTGTAATTTTGTGTGTATATTAAGTAGTAAGAAAATTTGTGGCAGAGGAGGAGGTAGGAGCAAGCGAAACATTCAGTTGAAGACTAGGATATCCTATGTTTCACCACATCAAGGAGCAAGCTGGTATGGACTGAGCACTGCCTGCCTACAGCAGATAGGCAAGCTGCGCAGGGGAAGCCTTGTGTGTTTCATGCTTCACGTATGGTTCTTTAATATTAACTGCTATGAAAGTATGACTTAATGACTACAAATGGGGTCTATCCCTGAAATCTGAAAGTGCTGGAGATGGTTTAGAGCCATATCAGAATCAGGCTGGGTAAAAAGGACAGATCACAGCTCATGCATGATGCAGGTTGACATCCCAGTCTTACAGTTTTAAACATACTAAGGACTGTGGTCTGTTTTCACTGCACTATCCAGGTCTCAGAGTGCATATATAAGTATGATGTTCTCATGATACAGAGAAGAGCCAGAATTTCTGTTTCATAGATAGAAACCGAAATGCAGAATAGTTTTCTGCTCACTCCACCACTAACAAATGTCTTTGGAGCCTAAGTTCAACCCTGTTAGGTCTCATACCTCCAATAGCAGCATATCTGAGTGTGTGCGAAGGTGCGGGGCTGATTTTAGATTTTTCAAGGAATTTGGCAGAAATTTCAGATCTTAATAGGGTCAGTGAGATATGAGGGTATGTTTTGAGGACTGCAGCCTTAAATTAGAGTATTAACTGAAAGTAATTCCTGCACCTAAAGATATATATGATACATAGTATGTTCTTCTGCTGCATACTGTAAACGATTTGACGTAATAGGTGTGACCTGGCAGCAGTCATTCCCATGGAGCATGATGAGCAGACTTGGGTTAAATTGAATGACAGAGATGCTTCTAAACATCACCTGTGTGACAGTGTGAAGTAGCACGGCAGCTACTTCACAGAAGTGATAAATTTGCAGCTGGAGGGACTGAAGCTATCTTGCATTTTTGCAGGTTGTTGCACTACAGCCCTGGTGGTCTGGGTGACCACCTTGCCTGCTGCATCTCATCTGCCACACCATGCTGACTTGCTGCTGGGCCCGAGAAATGCAGTGTGGCTGCCTAAACAACTGATCAAAAAAGTTAAATGAAAAGGCCAAACTACTGCAAATCCTGGAAGGCCCTGTTCCACTGGGAAAAGAGTGCTGCCCCTGCAGGTGGTGGTACTGTCCTCCATAAGGGACCTTTGGGAGCTACAGCCCTCAAAACAGATTTTAAGGTAGAGATGTAGTATGAACTGCAGAGTCTTGGGGAAGACCTCTCTGGCTTCCTAAAGAGCAAAGATTTCTTTTAATTAGAAATCCCTCAGGTTTGGTAAATTATACTCTGCATGTCTTGACTCTTCTTCAGCTATCTCCCTCCCTCTTTATAGACTTGTTACAGTTATGGGGTCAGGAAGAGAGGGACCAGCTGTATGTGGTTTAGATCCCATCAGCAAGCTACTTGCTTAGTGTCATCTCATCTGTTGCTTCTAATCTGACATTCATTCCCATCCAGCAAAGCAAAGCAAATGGCCAGTAGCTCTTGTATCAGTACTGCTCCTGAAGCTCAGCGCATTATTTCTCCAGCTTCTGTTTAGTTGACTGCTGCTTGAGCCAATGTTAGCACAGGACACCAGAAAGAAACTCTACTGACTCCATTTGAGCAACTCCTAAATAACCATGGTTACTCCAATCTTGGTAAGTATAGTAGACTAGGTGGTATGAAATCCTCTTCTCCATAGACTAAACTTTTTTCAGTTAGTGAGGTAGTTAACAAGTATGAACGCTTCAGGGTATCTTTGTTGATTATTTCCTAGAAGTAGCAGGATTTTTTAAAGTCCCTTTCATGGCTAGCTTTTTTTTCTTGGCTGAAAGCAAGCATGCTTGGAACCAAGCAGCGTGCACCCTATTGCATCTCACTGTTTCATTACATCTTACTCCTGTCTCTCCCCACCAACCCCAAGATACTTCAGACTGCTTCCCCAAATAGCTTTGGCTGTTTTTTTCTCACTAGCAAACTGTTCTCATGCCCAGGAAAATATAAGAGAAAACTGGCAGCTGAGGTGGCAAGCCATTGCAAAACCAAGATAAATGAATTCACCAAAACCCTAATCATGTTTCAGTAAACGAGCAGAAAAAAAGTTTTAGTTTTTCCATGGTAAGTTAAGTTCATTTATCAGTTTGTGCTCTCTTGCCAAAATGTTTAGAAGTCCCTTAACTGAAGGAAGAAGGGCAAAGGAAAGAACAGATGTAAGGTACTGATGGATGGAAATGTTTATCGTTCCCATTGCCAAGGCCATCTTTTCCTAGCCTGTCTTGCTGAGAGACTGGAAACCCTTTAGAGCCTTTTCTCCAACATATGTGCTTTTCCACTTAGGACTCATGATGGCCACCTCACTCAGTACAGGTACCTGTCTCTGCGGCAGCCCAATTTGAGTGCAGCCAGACATCCTTTTTAATGACACAACTCAGTTAAGATACCTCTGGCTGGAAGGAAATTCTAAAGACAGGGTAGGCTGGGCTGTGCAGAGGTTTTTGAGGCTTTGAGGGTTACAAGCCCTCAAAGCATGTAAGGAATGGCAAGGGTACTGGAAAATTGAGGCACAGCCTGGACCAAAGAAATCTCTCCTATTTACTAGACTAACTGCAGAGTAAGACTGCTGTTACCCTACAGCTGAATACAAAAGTATATCCTGGCTCCCACTGACACACAGAAGATCACAGGCAGTGTTTGTGCCAATAGAAGCAGCTCTGCAAACAGTTGCATGTGTGAAAATACTTCACTCCACTGAGTTAGTTGTAATTATGGTTTTTGACTTCCAAGTTGAGCCATGAAAAGTACTTACGGCCCATCCTGTAGCCATGGGGATTGATTTGCTATTTATTGAACCTCACAGATCCAGAGATAGGCTGTTTGTGGGAAATGCGCTTGCTCCACCTGCAGAGAATGTGATGCAGGAGCCTGGTCACATCAAGGTCTTGCTTTTAGCCCTGTGTCTTTCATGTGACAGAAGCCTAAAATCCTTTTCTCTTTGAGTGCCTTACTATTTATTTCACTACTGTACCAGAAAAGTATAAAGCAGGCTGGACAGGTTCCTATCCACTATGGCATTCTTCACAGTTTTAGAGTTGTGAGTACCAGAAGAATGGTATACATATATTTTTGAATCAATAGTGAAATGAATTCTGTCATCGTTCCATAACCATATCAGAGCTGTAATAGATGCTCTCATCAAACAAATGGCTATAATTTGTTTTGTCAAGTAAAAGATCACCTCTGACTCTGCTAGTTCTGCAGAGATCTCAAAAAAAATCCCCAAACAAACTACAAAATAAAAATTCCAGTTGGAAAAAACAGTATGCAGCTGCATACTGTAAACATGTTACTACAATTTTTTGTCCTGGATTTTTTTTTTTGTTCTAAAATGTAAAATTCCCCTTTCCCTATGTATTTTCCCTAGCCTGAAATTTTTAATTGCTTACTTCCTTAGACTAAATTGTTATAATTTGCAGCCTGTAATGGCTGTAAAAGTGATATTCTCATAAATATCAGTACAGGTATCAAAGAAAATGGGAATAAGCCCTGTGTGATATAATCCTGCAGGTTTTGTGCCTTCTGGTCACGATTCAGCACAGCACTCAGCAGCATATGCTTTGTCTTACATGCACATATGGAACTCAGCAGGGGTATTTTCATAGTTAAAGGTAAGGGTGCATTGAGTACTACCGGATTAGATTCAGAGCAATACTCACCTCTCAAGATCCTGTTTATTGCAAATAACACAGCAGATTTTGCAAGACAGAAACACTCATTTCACACTGGAAAGCACTGCTTTACTCTTCAGAAAGCATGAAGGTAACTACCTACATATAACCACAGTTCTGCTGTGAGTGTTCCTCCCAGGCTACGCTTACCTACTTAACAGGTGAGTGCTTATGTACAGAACAGTGCAATGCAACTAACTATTTAAATTCTCAGTCTTGAATGTTGCTACAATAAAAATTAATTTTAAAATAAAGACTTCTGAAACCAACCTAATGTTGAGAACAGAGAGAATTATTCTAAATAAATGCATATGTATGATCACATTTGGGCCACGTTCTTGGGAGATTAACGGATCACTGCTACTTAAATAAAGATGTTCCCACCACCACCTTACCCCATCTAAATCTTGAGAGTTTCTTCTGTTAGCACGTCACTACTAATCACTGCGTTTCTCTTAAAGAAGTCATCCATCCTTTTTTTTGTGAATCAGTAGAGATTGTTTCTAGGTCTTTCATTCTTGTCTTGCATGTAAATAACATCAAAATACATCCTTCATTCTGAAATGGTTTTCTTCCTTACAAAAGTGAAAGGAGAAGCAGTTTTCAGCCAAAATATTAGGCAAGTCTTTCTAATCAACTACTCTATCAGGCTTTGTGTTTTTTAAATGTTGTTTAGCTTTGATATTTTTGTATGACAGATCTCATGAAAAATCATTTCTTTTTAATCATTCTGTTATTCTCAAAGTTTAACCACATTGAACGGGAGCATTCAAATAGCCTAATGATGCCTCCTAATAAATGAACAAACTTGTGATATAAGAATCCTGAAAACACCCTCTTTCACTGAAGAAAACATCCAAATATTGTCAAAGAAGAAAAGCATGCAAGTTAAGTTTGCCCCTGACCATTAGTAATATAAAAAAAGCACTAATAATTCTTAGTTCTTTATTACAATCAACATAATAATGATCAAGCAAAAGTTCAGACATTGCCAATAGCTAACAAATATATCAGGACCACATCTTCACACTGGACATGTAAGCTCTTCCAACAAGTTTTAATTACAAAAATGTGAAACATTGCAAAGATAGCGTAAGAATACATTGCCACGGTTTGTGGCTGACAAGTTAAACAAATGACACCTGTCATATAAATATGAAGTGGAACTTAACCTTTTTTCTCAACTCTGTTGGTAATGCAGAAAGTACATAAGTTTTTCAGTCACTTACATGGGGCTTCTCAGTGTTAAAAAAAAAAAAAGAAAGAAGTGTAACTATAGAAGAAAGATAAAGCTAGACTATTCTTACAAAAGCTGATAGGGGAGGGCAGAGATGAAAGGACTGTAACGAACAACACCAGAGTAATGAAAAAAGCCCATGGATATCATCAGTCTGTAGGTAAGTAAATTTTAAATGACCTTTAGCCTTAGGGACATCATGTTTCATTTAGAAATTGAATGAGGCAGCTGCATCAGCAAATCCATCTCTCAGGGGTTACCATTTATTCCTGCCTAATGTGGAACTCCGTTACAGGCTGCAAGCAATGAAAATTACTGATCAAAATTTGTGTTTTTAAAAATGTTTGCCCTGGGGTGATAAAATTTGGTGGGTTATATTCGATGCTTCCTGAGGTAAGGAAATATATGAATGATACAATGGTTATGCCTTTAGTTTGTAAACCTCTCTGACTTGATTGCAATTCACCTAGCAATTCTCTCCTTCCTGCCAACATTAGATTGTATGGTCTAGCATGTAAGCAAATACACTGCTCTGATTGTTTGCTTGTGTTCTTTTTCTTTAAGGTCTCAGCCAACAGGGCTTCCCCAATTTGTTTCCAGGTTTTAGCAATCTAAAAGTCACCCGTAAGCAGCACCTTTGCAATGGGATTGTTGGTACGGCTGCAGTAAGTATACTCCCGGTCCAAAGGAGAACACTGAGGAAGACACTCTGTACCAGTGTGTTAAAAACATGAAAACTTTCCAGTTCAGTGGATCACACACAACCTTTTGCAACCACTACGAGTTGAGAAGAACTCCAAGTGCAAATCAGCTAACCCTCATTAATCCCAGACAATGCTTATTTGTTGAAAGTAGTTGCAGCTGAAAATCTTAATTCTTGGAATTACAGTGGATTGGTAACAAAATAAGATATGCTTGCCAAAGGTAAGAGATACCATCTCCAATTTCATTAATGATTTATATTGTCTCTTTTGGACCTTTTGTTCCTCCCTGGAAAATGAGTTTTCTAATCTGAGTTGTAAAAGGTTTTCTTCATGAGCAGTGTTGAGGGACGTTGTACTTTGGTAGCCCAAGTATTTGCTGACAGCATTTACAACTGCCTCTTTAAGGTTTTAATATTCAGTGTTTTGGAAATAATTGTAATGGTTGTCACAGTGAGTCCCAAATCAGGGAATAAAGAGTTCAAATGGTCCTGCTGTATTGAGGGTATCTTAATATTGGGCTTGTCTATGTTGAATGTCTGGTATATAAACTGCTTTAGTGGTATCTGTGTGCCAAAGGAGAAAGACATAGTACAATGAGGAGTTACATTACTAGGGAGCCCTTCCTAATGTAAAGGGCTACTTACTACCTTCTGGGTCAGGTCAGAAGGTCTTCCTTCAACTGATACGTATGTATGAAGCACAAGTAAAAGTTTAAGTCTGCTCCTGAATGGTCCCCAGAACTCAATGTTAGGACTTCCATTACAAAAGTGATAATATGAGATTACTCCAAGCTATGCTTGGACATACGCCTGCTTGTTCTCTTTAGGACACGCCCCAACGTCAACCTGCATCATTTTTTGTAATATAATTGAACATGCTTTACTAAAAAGCAGGGATAATGTGTAAAG
Organism: Eurystomus gularis; assembly: GCA_013400335.1. Taxonomy (NCBI): domain Eukaryota; kingdom Metazoa; phylum Chordata; class Aves; order Coraciiformes; family Coraciidae; genus Eurystomus; species Eurystomus gularis. Next base: position 135,887 of record VZZY01002378.1, read on the forward strand.
ACCTTGAGAACCCTTAACTATTGTGTGACTATACAAATTACTTTCTGCCATATTGCTCTGCTTTACTCTGTTTGAACTAGAATTTTTTTCTGGGGTCAGTGCTTATCTGTAATGGGCAGCTTGGTAGGCTACATGAAGAGTAAATGAGGCATATCAAGCCAGAAAGCAGCAGTTCTTCCTTACTGATCTGGAGCATGTAATCCTAGTCAGAGAGATTTCCATTAAGTAACTGTGCCTGCTTTTCCAATCCTTGTTTTGCCTGTATGGTGTATGGCAACATAGCCTGTGTGTAACACCTGTGTAAGGGTTGAATTTATTAACCAGCAAGGCTGGCTGAAAGCTTTTTCTTTGTCTCGAAGGACATGAAGGTGGTACAGTTATAGTATTCAAGACTGACAGCCAGAGTTATTTAAACCTTGGTGACATAAGCAAGGTTATGTATGGTAATGCAACTCTAAGTACAAAGAACATCTCTAAAAGGCTGAGTATGGGTACAGATGTCAAAGTGCAATGAAAGGAGCCACTGACCATATCACAAAATCACCTTAAAATGTGAAATAATGCTTAGCTTGAGAAACTGGGGAAGAACCTTTGTTTCAGTTCCTTATTTTCAATCACGTGCTGTTGAACCCTGTGCTTGCAAAACAACATCAGTGCTAAATATTTTGCTCAAAGTGATTTAAGAATAACTCTTCAGCTTTTTAGCCAGCATTCTCAGTTTGTCACATATGTTTGCATTTCTCTAAGGAAATACTGTGCTTGCTTGAAAGAGGTCCTTCTACTCACAAAACAGAGCTTGATTTCATGCTTGAGACAGAAGTTCTCTCTGCAAACAAAAAAGTTGTGGTTGGCCCCCCCTTTGAATACCTTACACAACACGGTAGATATGTTGCAAACTGAACATCCCATTTAAACAGTCTTTGATTTTTGTCCTTACTGTAATTAGAAACAATATTTTTCTTCAGTGTCTACAATTTGACTCCACACCAAATATTGTCCAGCAACAGTTTTATAATTAAGAACTATAAAATGTATGGGATTGACTATCTATATAGGTGGCACTCAATGTAGCTGTTTATATCAGGCTTAAAAGTATAAAAGATGTTAAATGTGAAATTATAATCACCGTGTTATTGCAGGAAATTAACGAGATCAAATGTTTTGGACCCTGAGTCCCTTCATTTATGCCAGTTTTGCACCATTATTCTAATCCCACAGATCACCTCCTGACTTGCAGTGGAATAACAGAAAAATTGGATTTCCCCTCTCATTTTAGCAGTGACTAACATTATGGCTGGATGCCTGTATTGGCACAGATCTAATGCCTAAATTACAGATTGCCAAATTTAGCACTCACAAGACCTTTCCTCTCTTTACTGATGCAACAGAATTTGGTATTTCCTCTGTGAGTGATTGAAGTAACAGGCCAGAAAGCAAGCAGTATCTGGCTGCTACTTTAGCTGCATTCCACACAGCAGCACACAATCATAAGAAACTTTCTCTGACTGTTCCTCTTTAAGAGAAGGATACCATGTTTGACCAGGTGGGAGACCCCTGTATTCCTACAAATCTCAAAGAGTCTTGCAGTAAAGGCCAGGAACTGATAAAAGCCTTGTCAAGGGGAAAACAACTGGGTATTTGGATGTTAGCTGTGTCTCATGACATATATATATATGTATATACATGTGTATATAAATATATATGTGTGTGTATGTCTACACTAGGGTGCAAAATACTTGCTCTGAGCTAAGCTTTGAAAATAAAAAGAAAAATCTTACATGCAAATGACAGGTCAGCCATAACAGAAGGTTAAAATAAAAATTATTTGACCTCAGACTGGGAGCTTTCCATCCTTACAGCACAGATACCTTAGATGTCTTGCTTGAGGATGGTCATATCTAATATGTCAGTGAAGAAAACAGTGGCTGAGAGTGGCACCAGGTTCAGAAATACACAGAAAAGCAAATTTGGCACTTGCCTGCTTTCAGGCTCTAACTTGGTGATGCAGCATTGCCCCACAGGACATCAGACTTACTTCAGGGTCTCTGCTATGGAGTTGCCAACAATCAAAACTACCATCTAAACACTTCCTAGGACAGGACTTTTCAGGGACTGTGGCCCTTCTGCCTCATCAGAAATTGGCTGGGTCTGGGGAAAGGGAAGGGGGGAAGGAGAAGCAAGCGGGTGGGAAGCATAGTATGCAGAGCTCTGTTCCCTGCAGGTGGACGACTAGGTGACAGCTTTCACTTTCCCCCTTTTCCAGTCATGCTTTCCTCATCCCAGAGCAGTGCCTCAGATGCTAGCCTGCCTTTGTGGAGGACAAAACACAGCTTTTGTTCTGGGACCCTCCCTGGCTGCCACCACCACCCCAGCTCATCAGAGCATTGTGCCTCCTCCCAGACTCTTCCTTCTGCAGTAGAAAGGGTACTGCAACCCTGTTGAGACGGACACGACATACAAAAGAGATGAGCCAAAACTAAAAGTCAGGGGGAAAAGCCACTTTATTCATCATTTCTTTTTTTTTTTTCCAAGTCTCTTTCCAAGCCTCTTTATATCCCTTCTTATCTACCCACTCTGTTCATGCAGAAGGCTGCTAAAACGATTCGCTTAATGCTCTGTCCATATGCCTCTCTTTACATGCTGATTGGCTGGGGCTACTCCTGTGTCTCCCACCTTGCCTGCTGATCTCTTGCCAGGTTTCTGCTCTGTGGTATTTACTTGCTCAGTCTCTTATCTTCTTCACTCCTTGGGACTTTTCAGCCTCAGGGCTTCTCAGGCTCTTTCAGGGAAACATCATTATCTGTTCAAGGTCCTGTCTCTGAGTCCTCAGTCCAGCCATGGACCCCCACACAACCCCTGCCTTATTTGTCTCTTCCCTGCATTTCAGCAGTCCATCAATGTTGTTTCCTCTTTGCTTATCTCCTCTTGCACCTTTCCAAGTCAAGCTGGGGGTAGCGTCTCTCATTGCTCTCTCAGTAGATATGTGTTTCCACCTCTTGACATTGACCGCAGGCTCCTGCTGATCTGGAGCTGTGTGGCAGGCTGTGCTCCAAGTCATACAGAGCTGCCTGATCCATGCTTATCCCATCCGTGTCACCCTGGTCCTCAAGGCCCTGGTGCTGCCAGTCCCACACTGCATGTCCAGAGGATGGAGGGCTGGGACCCCAGTTCTCCTCCTCACCTTGCCCTTAGGAGGCTTCAGCTGGGGTCTTGCTGCTGTAGGTTGCCTTTGAAGAAGGCTGAAACAGCCTGTAGAGAAATCATGTGCATACAAATGGGGAAGTGGTGTAGGTGTTGTTTTCCGTCAGTCTGGAATGGAACAGTATTTCTCTTCTCGGGGCTGAGGATTTGGTGGGTAGATGCCACAGTGCATGTCTTATGGTTAGTTTCACTAGATGTACAAATGAGTGACAAGCTAGCTGATGGGAATTTGTGTGCAATGAATATTACTATTTTTTTATTATTATTATTTATTTCCTTTTTTTTTTGCTTTTTAGAAAGGCAAGGTAAGATCTCTGTACTTTTCTGAGCCACAGTAAGATGGAACTGCAAGAAAGGCTTCTTATGAGCTCTGACCACTCAATGAGAGATGTCATCTAATCTAAGGAACTGCTTCTTGCTTGGGAAATTGATTACTGAGATCCCCCATAAGCACAATTAATTAAACCTCTGCCATGACATGATAGACTGTAATCTAGTCCCTCTTAAAGGTGAAGGGATTATTCCTACATCCTACCTGGGAGTTACACTTGGCATGTGATTACTGCGTCTGCTAGCATTAGCCTGCATCAAGAAGCAGGCAGGGCTCTTGTAACCGGTTGGGAGCGTACATGTCCAGTGCAGGAAGCAAGAGCCACATCAGGCTTTGGAAAGCCACCTCTGACCTGGATGTCGCCTTCGTCAGACTGAGGTTCACACATGTAATTCTAGAGTCCAAAGGAGCTGACATCAAATGCAACCGTGCTTTCTGTACAGCAAGACTAAAAAGTACAGTTAAGGAACAAAATGCCAGATAGCACTAAGATAGCTAACAGCAATCAACTAATAAAAAAATAAGCTATCATAATTTCAAGTAGTACTAGAGAGCAAAGCTCTAGTTTCAAAAAGCTGGACTTGCACAAGCGCATTCTGATCCCTTTTTATGCCATGATGTGAAAACTGTCATTATGCTAACAGCTTGGGTGGTTTGTTTTGGTTTTTTCAAATGAATAAATCTAAAATCTACATTAAGAAAGTAAACAAGCAAAGGCAAGCTGTGTTTCTTCCATGAACACCTGCAAAAGAGACAAAAATAGATTGCTGTAAAATGAAGCACAAAATGCATCAAAAGCATGTGAGTAACTTCAAGGAAGCTGCAGCAGCTGCTGAAGGAGGTGCAGTAAAAGACATTAGTGATTCAATAACACTCATAAAAATAAATAGTCCGTAAATGTGTACTAGTACAGTACCTCTTACAGACAAACAAGGACACATATGGACAGAAAAAGAACCAAGAACAATAGCTGAGACTCTCAGGGTATAGCATATAAGCTGAACTCCAGGGGAAACTGTTGCCTTTCGGTAACTACTTGCACTCAACTAACCCCATCACATCATAAGCAAAGAAAGGAAAAATGAAATTCAAGTAAAAGCCAGGGAAAGCCCCAGGGAAAGTTCCAAGTTGAAATGCTGAAAGCTTGTAATGAGTCTTTTGGTTTTAGAAGTTTTACACAGCTCCAGCAAAGACTAGGCCTGTGAAAAGCATCCTAACGAAACAGAATAAAATGAAGGTTTTTCGCTTAGGAAAAAGAATTAATAAATTGAATTAAATTATCACAAATTTTCAATTGTAACAAATCTCAATAACTTGAATTATCAGAGAAGAGATTAAAATATTCAGGACCCATGTTGAGCAGTATGGAAGTGCTTAATTACAAAGCACAAACATTACCAATTCTCCACTGCTAGTTAGGTACCACTAATTGCTAGTTACCATACCACTACCTAAATCATCACCACTGGTACACAAGAGCTGCTCTCTGTGTAAACTCCTACAGTCTCATTTTGCATGTAGAAAGCTAACATAACTTTTCCAGGACAGTCAAAGTGCGAATAGGCATGATTTACAACATGAGGTAGGTAGATACCAGACAAGGTTCCCAAAGAAGTTATTCGACGGTTTCCTTGTCTCCATGCCTGAGGTGTGTGATGGGGCAGGTGCTCTGGGAACAGAGCACCAAAATACCTCAACCTGTGATGTCTGCCAGAAAAGATACATCGACAATGTAAGAACAAAGCACCTGCTTACACCAGTCTTCAGCATAAAGGCTTGTTCTGCTGCACTGAAGCTGGTAGCATACCAGCTGGTACAACCAGAAGAAGCTGTGCTTAGCAGCATGCTTACCAAAAGTTGTCAGCTAGAAAGAAGGACCATAGTTAAACTGGCTGATCCAGAACTAATCCTGAAAAAAAGCTGACTGTAGCCAGTGCAAGCCCAAAAACATGGCATAGCTTTTCTGTGATGCAAGTTCTTGTTAAACTCCTCCCCAGGTTTTCTAACTGCTCCTTCCTTTATTTCATCAGGAAAGTTAGAGCGTAACCATAACTAAGGTATCTGTTTATGCTGGAGTTTTTGTTCTATCATCTACTTAACTGAAGAATACTTACATCCATTTGCCTTTATTTAACTGGAGATTGTTTTTCAGTAATTGCTTAATAACAAGTTCAAGCAAAGTTTGTCTAACCAAGTGGAAGAAAATCCCAGTGCACATCTGGACAGTTGCAAAATGGAACTTCCAGCAGGAAAAGTCTAAAAGCTGATGTATTTTACTGGGAAGCAGGGCAATGCCTAAAACATTATTGCTTCTCAGAGCAAAGTTCTGAAATGTTCAAATCACAAGTCTTGAAACAAAATAACCTTTTGAAACCTTTGAACTGAAACTGTTTCACATTGACTCTTTTCAATCAATCATCAAAACGAAACAAAATCTGAAGCCTTTTAAACAAGTGTGTTTGGATCAAAATCTGAACTTCATGGCACAGATGTATTAGAAATAAGGCTTTTTTCTGCCAATATCTTTCTCAATACAACTTTTACCTTTCATAAGTACCTCATTTTCCACCGAATTGGAGACTGGGTTTGTGAATTGTCTTTGAATGTTACTTCCTGTCTTGGCAGAGAACAAGCCTGGTTTTTATTTTCAGTAATGTAGCAACAAGACAAATTTGAACTTATGTTCTGGAATCAGGAATGTTAAATTTCAACCATACTGCTGACAATAAGTCTGTAAGTAAATGGCATTTAAGAAACAAGTAGAAAACAGGTAGAGCTTGCTGGCAAATCATTTGTCACAGCTTTCTGGTGTGATATAGCTCATTAAAACCATTGAATCTTCAGATTTCCACAGATCACAGTGTAAGTTGATAAATGAGAGGAAGAATTATTGAAGTTTCATTTTTTACTGTAATGTGCACCATCGATTTCTTTATTCTTGCATTTGAATGAAGAGGTGGAGAAAGGGAGCTGGGACCAAGAAAGCCGCAACTGCTGATCCTTTAACAAAAAGTGCTTTCACTTTTGTTTTTCTCTGGACATGGAGAGTAAAAAGATGGCATTCATTTTGAAAACTACGTACTACATTATGTCACAATAGCTTCTCACTTAATTTAAATTTCTAGTGAGGCATGAGTCAGAACACAGTCTCATTGACACTGAGGCCAGAAGCAGGTATAAACAGATTTATTGCTGTAATTCTGTGCCTTGGTCCATCTGTTTCCACAAGTCATATGACAGCTGAATTGTACATAATGCCTAATGTAATAACGCATAATGTCGGGGAGGATCTTTGATCTTCAAAACTCAATTGGTTGTAATCAGTAATTCCACCATGCTGCTGCTGGTATAGCAGCAGATTTACACAAAAACAACAAAATACACACTGATCTAAAACATTCCTCCCCAGGCTGTTCAAGGCCAGAGCTCAAGACAGCCAGAAGTGCACAGTGTGCCAGCATCAAGGGGAGCCTGATCGTTTTCATCTGTAGCATGGGACAGCAAATGGCCCTCGCCCTTCTCCTGCCTTGCACTGGCACCAGGTATGTGTTAACACAAGTTTGCATCAGGGAATGTTCAAGCCCGCTTCTGAGGACAGGGCACTGATTGGGCTTTCTCAGTGTGGAGACATGTTCTAAAGCTCCTTTTTTGCTATGAAAATTGTCATTGTAGGAGTCCAAAACAGGTGATTAATCTTGGCGGAACATTAGGGATATTAGAAGAATTAAATGCAGCACTTGAAAACCAAATTTGCTGGGCTGTGCCATCACTGTTGAGACTCTGTGTGTGTACAAACGCAGCCCAAAGCTAGTGAAACTTAGCTTTCCACACAAAAAGGGTGAGAACAGGAACCCTGGCCAGGTAATCCTCTCCTGCTTCTACTAGGCGTGTGTGCACATACACAGATATCACCATGTCATTTGAAACTCAGCTAAAGCCAAGCGGATTGCTTTTAAAAAATTTTGTTCCTGCTTATGTGGTTTAAAGCTTTTTCAGTTCCCTCTCTCAATCTCTTAAAGAATTTACTAATTAAATCTTGTAGCTGGTGTGCCTCATTTTCCAATCTGAAATGCAAGATCAATATTTGTATGGATTATTGTTACGCCCTAAGGGCCTCTGGTCCCTCCTGGGTATTGTGAAGAAATTAGCTACATGGAGAGATTTGTGTAGGACTAAATGGAATTTAGTTATGATCATTATTTCTCCCAGTTCTCTTACCATCCTGGTTGATGAGAGTGCTAAGAAAGCACCATCACCAAGTCTGAACACAATTTGCTTCCGTTCCTTGGATGACAGAAACTGAACCAACTGACTGCCTAAGGTGTAGCACTGTGGGCTTCACTTGGGCTTCTCCTTGGTTTCACAGCAGTGAAATCATCTTTGTGCAAATCGGAAACATTTGACTGAAATTAGGAAAGACACACAAATTTGCAGCCCAGCAGTCTGTGACAGAACAGCTTAGGACTCTTTGGTATGTGACCACAAAGAATTTTGTCATTTTTACTTATCTCTTTATTCCTACTGTTGTGTCTTCATTATTACATTTGTCTGTATCTCCTGTTGAGGCATTGTGTGCTCACACAATGACAACACATATCACTATTTTAAAGTATTTATTACAAATGAGAGAAAATTATATAATGCACTGCTTGAAACAGATTAGGCTTCTTTGTAGAAAACTGTGTTCTTCTCTCATCCTAATTCTGTGACATTCTTAGAGCTGATGTCCAACTACATCCCAAACACGGAGAATAATTATCCAAAATGCTAAGCCTGATCTTTTATCATGTCAGCTATCATGCTGCTTTCCTTAAGGAAATAAAGTTAGAGGCTTTTAACAATATAAATCAGGAGGTAACTAAATACCAGTCTCTCTGACAATATAGAAGATCCCTGTGGTCTTGAATCTGCCTTTGCTTTGTGCATCACTCCCCACCCACACCAGTGTTTCTGCAAGTAACAATTCTGAATAGTAATGTAGATTGAAAAGTTGATTTATATTTTAACACTTTTAAAAGATGTTCATTTCCACTGTGGAAGCAGAAAAAAACATTATCTCTACTGATTTAAGACAACAGATAATTTATTGCTCCATGCCTTTAGCAAGATGATGGCTAGCAGTGAATTCACTGATTGATCACACAGGTAACCAGCAATTGTGAACAGCCAATTACCCCTTCAGTTAAGTGTTTCTAATCAGATACAACAACTTGGCTATAGATACTACATCCTGAGAGTACAGGGACTGGACAATAGTCAAGTGAGTCCCTAATTACCTAATTCACTGTACTTGTAACAGTACCTAGCTGGCTGTATTTGCATTACTAACTGTAAACAAGAATATCTGAAAAGGATATCTTATGAAGCACAAGCTTGAGTTGTGACCCAAGAAGTAAATAAGCACGATAAATACAGCTATTAGTACAACTCTGATATCTAAAGAACTGGAAGCTAGTCACTTGGCAGCTGTGAATTCTTACCCAATTGGCAGTGCACTTTTTTAATAGGGTTGTTCATTTTAGATTAATTGTTCCCTAGAGTCACAGTGCCATCTAGAGACCACACATAGATTTTTAACAGCTTTCAGATCCGATTTTAGTGGAACAGAGAAGTCTTTATTGTCATACTTACGTTTAATACATTATTCCTCTAGAACACTGCTTTCCACTGAAACAATGGCTTGCTTTGTGGTTATTATTACTCAGTTTTGAACATGCGCCTGTCACTTGACTTTGTAAGCTTTTTTTGAAACCTGATCTTAAATATGAAAACGCAAAGAAGACTGGGGACTGGTGGAAGCAGGCTTAAACAAAACTAACCTGACAATCAAACCCAACTCCTGAAAGATTTGCAGCCTGAAGTGCAGCTGTGGTGCTGTACACCAGAAGGCACTATGCACTCACGAGACAATCCTTCTGAAATTCCCAAGCTAATGCAGGTGTCAAATGCTTTCCCTTGCTCTATTTATTGGGGTGGGGAGGGGGTACAGCTCAGACAGGGAGTACATCGCACTTCCAGCCCTCCTGCTAAGAGCTGTGTTGGGAAGCCTGTCTGCTCGGTGCTGACTGACATGCTGTTTCCAAGCATGCAACTTCACAGCTATTACAAGGAAGGGAAGTCTGCAGGCACCGCGGATCGAGTATCTGGGGAGCATTATTTCTGCTCCACTCTATAATCTGTGGTGAACAAGCACTTGGCAAAAGTCACTTACCGGAAGGATCAAGGTAAACAATCTGGGATGAGCAATGGACAGAAGTTACACATTTTAACTTTTTTAATTAAACCCAAGAGATGTAATTAATGTCCTGTAATGACAAAGAGCCAGTCTGAACGTTCCTGAGACCTGAAGCATGAGTTGAGATCTACCCTTGTAAACAATCAAGTGCATCGGTGTCAGAAAATTTTGGATTCAGGTGGCCCCAGGGTGAAAAGCCAGCATCAAGAGCTGGGCAAAATGGCTCTGTAGATCTTCCATGACCATAGTCTGTGTAATTCAGTCAGGCATTCAAAATCCGTTGGGTTATCTCTCTTGTCCCTATGGAGAAAATACAAACATTTCATTTAATCCCCAAAAGGGCACTCAGGACCCACAGAGGTGCTGTCATTTGTGCTTACACTTCATATTCTTGGCATTTTGACAGAGAATGGAGAGGAAGCTTTGCAGGCCTGGGAGGCTTGAGAGATTATTTAGGGAAGCCAAACAATTCCACTGTACTGGCAATCCCACACTCAGCCCTTCTCAGTGTCTGTAAAGCTACTTCAAAGCTGAAATGGCAGGTACCCCAGTCCTCCCAGTTTGTGACTTTACACTACATGGTTGAATACATGTCTTTTTCGCATACCATGTAAACTTAAAATCTCTTTTTCCCTTTTAAACAGAGCGTAAATGGAGATTTCGTAACTGAATTACAACAATAAAATATTATGTGGGTTGAACAAAAATCACTTCCAGGCAACACTGGGCCTGTCCGGGCCCTCATGTCTCCCAAAAGTATGTCTCTACGTCTTGCTGAAGAAATTGCTCTTCTCCTGGCACAGGGAGACCCTGCTTTTTGTTGCTCCAGGGATGAGCAGGTGAGGGTGTTTAGCTAGCAAACCCTAATGTCACTATGTTGTTCTTGTGTTGTGAAAGGGTTTTTTCTCTTCCAGAAATGAAGACAGAACAGTGCAAGGAGCTTGATGACTACCACAGCCAACCCAGGATTAGTATTCTGCAGGAAGAGCAATTATGCGTATCTACACCCAGGGTCTGCCAGGTGATCACTATGCAGAGTAAGTCTCAAGCCTTCCTGAGACAGCTGATAAGAGTGAGTGTGTTGGGAGCATCTAGGATTTTGGAGCCAAAGGAAGTCCTTGATAAAGTGCACACCAGTGCTTTCTGCTCATGTAGTTGCTGTGCAGCCCATGGGGCAGCCCTCGTCCTCCTGCACCACCACAGTGATGTCTCTGAAGAAACCAGGGCAACCCCATGCTGAGGTGGGTGTGCATAACTCTGCCTTGCCTTCTATTCCTGTTCTTTAACAAATAATTTTTTTTTACCTTATAGAAAAGTAGAAATAATCCATGAAAAGGTGACATATTAAAATTCAGGGGCTGGCCTCAGCATCCTGCTGCAGTCCTCAATCTAGGGTGTAAAATCAAAGAAAAAGGGATGCAGTGTATTTGGGGTTATCAGTCACCATCAGACACAGGGTGCCATATACCCATCAGCCTGACTGTTTCCCATGGTGACAAAAAAGATACTTCCTTTTCTTTTAACTCAGCTGAGTGAAATGTAAAAAGGGGAAAGAAAATGACAGTGTGTCCCAATCAAAAATATTTAGGCAAGGGAACCCCAAGGAAGTCTCTTGAACTGAGAGTCTATTACAAATCCTGTCCCTTCATACCCCTTCATAAGGCTAGTCTTGGAATGGCAGAAAAAAACTCTCTCTGCCTTTCTTTAGATAGATATATAGTCAGATGTGTATTGCTTAATTATAACACACTAGACAGGCAGGGGATCTCTTTGTCTTGTTTTATACCAGTTAACCTTGTTGATTCTGTATTAGTTTCTACACATAATTTAGTCACGGTTTAAAGTAACTAACTAGAAAAATTCTGTAAAATTATCCAGAAATCTGTTTTCTTTCCCACTACGAAAGGAATTCTCGCTTGTTTTGGGGGTCTAAAGCTTAACAGTTGAGTTTCTTTCGAAAGATCTACAGCCAAATGTTTACCTGCTGTTTGCACAATATTAAATGTAATCATTACATATTTGTCTATAACAAGCTCAGTGATACATTATTTTATGAAAGTTGTTGAGGATATCTACAGAGCTCCTTTCAGTTTGACAGGGAAATTTGTTGAATCACTTCAATGTGACAAATCAGCATGACAGACCTTCTGTAATTTTCAGCAGTCAAGAAATAACTCCAAGGCTAAACAAAATGCCCAGCATGTAGTAAAGAGCAAGGGCTGCAGAGCAGAGGGCTCTAATTGGGCTCTCTCACAGTGTGCACGAGAAAGCAGATGTGCTTGACAGTTTGCTGATAGCTTTGTCAAAAATAATATTTTAGTTTGAGATTAATAATCTTCAAATTTTCAAGGAAGCCCATGGGTAAAACCTGGTTTTGCTATAAATCAGACATTTCACTTGTACGGTTTTACAGTCATATTTGGGCTTTCTCCTTAGGGACAGGAGTAGGATGGCATCCATGACTGGGACCACGTAGGTCCTGCTGGGACCAGGGCTTCCTGCTGGACCTCTAATGAAAGCACCTCCCACATCCAGGTCGCTCACCCTTGGGAGCACCCAGGGCCCCCGAAGCCATGCCAGCCACCCCATGGGGGGCTGCAGTTTCTATATGAAGAGTTTCTGCATTGCATTTTCTTTCTCTTGGACCTAATTAGAGTTACAGAGCATTTGGGGTTTTTTGCGTATAAGTGGTGTCTTATAACAAGTTTTTTCTTCACAGGTGAGAAATAAGGTCCTCGTGAATTCATATCCAAACAGACGTCTTCTCTAGAGCACAGAAATGAGGCAGTGAGCTGCAAGTAGGACAGGCTTAACAAAAACAGAACAGTGAGGGCTTGCCACACTTATACTATCAGGTTGCAGAGCTAAGAGCTCAGACACCAGGAAAATTGCATAGTAAGGTTTATTTTGCTCCTTTTTAATAGAGTACATCTGTATACATAGATTATAACAGTCTTTACATGATCACATACTCTTAGCCTTCTCTCCTTACAGCAGTTAGGTGAGCTCTGTTGACAAACCCCCAGATTTCAAAGAAAACTTGAAGTGCTCATGCCACTAATTTTCATTCCTGCTTCCTTCTTCATGATTAATTTTACCAGTGCAGTGGAGTTATTTTCAGAGGCAACAAGTCAGAGAATCACTTCATGCAGCTTTCATGCTGTGAGATGGAGCATTTGGGTTTGAATATGAATTTGATAGTAGCAACAGTAGCAGCGGGAAGCTTTAGCTGCAAAAGGGAGTCAAAATGAAACAGAATTGAGAACTATCAGCAAGAGTTAGTCAGTTACAGCTGTGCTACTGTAGTTCAAGTCCTTTCTTTCTCCCCTCTTAATCAAGTGACAGAAAAAGTGTTCCTGCCTGGCTCAGCAGTTCAAATTTCAGCACGCCGTAAAAACCTAAAGCCCTTGATAAATGTTGGCCTCTACTAATTTGTGTCAAAAAGAACAGGGTTGCTAACTAGCCTGCAGATCTAGAAAAGCTAATTTTGGCTGATGAGCTAAACTATAATCAAGTTTCCTAAATCTTAACCTAATTCTTTGCAAAATAATGACAACTAGAAGATCAGCTACGGGTCAGGAAGAATGTTTCTCACTGAGACAGGGAGGTGCCTTCATGGGTAAATAGTAAGCTGCCAACATGATGCTCTTAGGCTCTGAAATTCACAGAACAGGTGGGAATCCTCACATGGCCTCCACTTAGGTCCCTTTTAGAGACTGTCTGTGAAAAAGAAGAAAGTTCCCATGCTCAAATACAGCTGTGCTGGAGAAGATCACAATTAGCCATGTGAATTTGATCAGAGAACCTGAAACCGTGCATGAAAACCATATTGCAGTGTAGTTCATGGGTAGTGTTTACATCAAAGTCAGAGTTCTAACACTTCATACTGTTCTAGTGAATCACTTGTTGCATGATCAACATTTGCTTATATGTCTTTAAACAAAATAAGGTTAAATGGTCTTTAGATATTTTCCCCTTTCTATTATTCTCTTCAGCCTTTGATTTTTTTTTTTTTTTTTTTTTTTCCCCTTGTAGCTAGCCAGTACTTGATGTGGTNAAGGAAAATCAGATTTTTTCTCACCCACCTTTTCCTTTTTTTCCTGAGTTCCTCTTCTTTCCTTTCTCTGGTGGCTTGCCTCCGTTTTTCACTTCACCTGTAGCTTGCCTCATCCGCTGACCTGTTGCATGATTGTAACTGTCTTTAAGGCATCTGTCACTCTTCCCATGGTTTTAGTTGTCCCCCACTTTAAGGACTCCTTCCAGGATCTCACACTTTCTATTGCATCCTGCTCCGTCTATGCCCCTCTTGTCTCTGTCCCTTCTATCCTGTGATTTGCTCTGTTGTGCTCTGGCTTTTCTTTGGGGAATCCCAGCACATTCTGACTAAGGTCTTTTTCCAGCTTCTTTTTGCTACAGTCACAAATGCATCCAGAAGTTAACAACTCACTGACAGACCCTCATAGGTTAAACCCCTTTGTCTAAGTTAACTGACAGTTTCTGTGTAATCTCTGTCTACCAAGCCAGCCTTTCTTATGACCATTCCTCCTCTTATCTTCTCCACCATGGAGCACAACAAAATGCACACAAAGCTGAATGTGACATTCAGTGGGGCATTTCTGGGGTCCCATATTCAGTCTTCATCTGAACTTTGCAGATTCTGTCTACCAACACCAGGATATGTCCTTTCTTACTCATCTTCACAGATCAGGTTTTTATCCTAGCTGTCCTTCCACAGTTGGTATCCTGTCTTGTACAAAACCTGTGCTCACTTTTGCACAATAAAGCGTATTTTTTTCTTTTTCTACATATCTGCTAGTGACCGTTGTTAGAGGTGGGATATAAAAATGGCTTTATGTTCAAACCAGGTGGGCAGTCTTAATCCTTTCTTTGTTTTTTGATATGCTCCACAAATTCTGCTTTAAACTGTTCTGCTAGTCTATTCTTTTGACCCCACTATTTCTATGTCTTAAATTCCCATTTGACTTTTTGTTGCGAAAACGGGGGGGATAAGTCCGGTCTTGTGAGGCCGGCACCGAATATGCGACAGACACAAATCGGGGAAACAAATAATAACCGTTTATTTACAGCAACATTTGCAGGTT
>VZZY01002378.1:150976-320281 GCA_013400335.1 Eurystomus gularis
GGAGAGGGCGAATTCGTCAATCCGTCCAGTCATCGGTGTGGTTCCGAGTCCTGTCCCCCAATTTTGGGCCGCAATTGGGGTGATATTTATACTCAAATTTCCACATTGCATCACCAGGGTATACGTGCGGGTGGGGATGACTATAGACAATCGTATCGCTTATGTTAATGTCACAAAGTCCGTTAATTTACACCTGCATGGTGGAGGTAATGGCTCCTTTGTTTCAGGGCGGAAAGATGGGGGACTGGGACCACGAGGCCCCCCCCTCGTCTCGCACTCCTCCAGGCATCCAGATTAACACCAGATATCGATCTAGTGATGGTTGCCACCTGGCCCAGTACTTGCCACCTCATCCAGTGCTGAGTTTCATGCTTCCAGGCATGCAGCTACAGGGTGTATGTGACTTGGACTTTTGTGACTGATTAACTTCGCTCTCTCCACACTTTTAGCCTAGGTGACACTCTCAAGTATAAGCCTCTGTATGGGGATTGATGTCTGTCTGCCTTGCTCAAACACAGGGATTCAAGCCTAGGCTCTATGTGAACTTATCTTATAAACTCTTGAGAGCTGGACCATCATTTTGTCCTGTGCATGCACTGCATTGTATTCTTGGAGAGCCTAGTTCTCTGATCACCTCTCCATAGTGTTGCCCAGACAATCAGTAATGGAATAGGAATATGTGAAGGAAGTTTGGTAGTTGAAGGATAATAATGAAATGTTGGCATCAAAGTGATTCAGAAAATCTGAACCCTCTGAAGTTTGCATGTTGTCATCCTTTTGGTTTTTCTTTACAATATCCAGTGCCTAATTACTACAGGAAAAAAGTGTTGTTTTCAAGGTTATTTAAAGATGAGAAAACAGCAGCACGGGGAAGAGCCACTCTTCCAGAGTGGCGAGCTGCAGTTGCCAGGTACACAGTGCTCTGGACTGGACGGTGGCAACTTAGTGACTTCAAAAATATTATTAAGGGTAAAAAGACACCCTAGTCAGAGCCTTGTTGTCAAACAGTAAGACAAAAGCTACAAAAGAGTTTTATAATGAAGTCATATTTGATGTAGTATGCAGAAGTGTAGAAATGTGATTATCTGTAAGTGGGTTTTGTCATGTCCTACAGTTTTATTTGCACATTTCTTAAAAGGAAGGCAATACTCTGGGGACATTGTGATGTGAACTGACTTCTTACTGCATTTCATTAATTGTTTTATGTGATATTTGAGACCAGTGATGTCTTAGGAGCTGATTTTTCAGGTGTATAACAGCTAACATGAATCAGGACTATCAAACGTGGGGAGGGAGCTGTTTTGTGAAAAGGAAGCTGAAGAATGTGCTTTCTAGGTCTGGAAGACTGTGTTATTGTAGTAGTGTAGACTTGTTGCAAGAAAGTGTACTACTTACAAAGATTTGTGCCACTTAGGTTGGATGGAATTAACTTCAACTAAATAATTTTCTTGGTGGAAGTGGTGTTTCACTGGAGAGGAATTTTGGTGGCATCTAGCACCTGGAATGTGTTTCCAGTCAGGCTGAATTGTTCTTCTGCATTTGTGCAGCAGCTGAAGAGCTCCTGTGCTAGTGGGATTCTAGATCTGTTCCCACCTGCCTTGCCAAAGACTTCCAGGATGCACCAAGGTCTCTTTTAAGGGACACTTTATGCCACCAGTTTCTTCAGTTTAAAGGCACTGAAAACTCTTATGTCAGTGGAAAACCTTTTTTTCATCTCCCATTTTTTCTGAATTTTCTTCTTTTTTTTTTTTTCCCCCAAGAAGTATATTAACTTAAATACAAAAATCTGAATTAATATAAGCTCAAGGAGTAATTGAATGTGGATCACTGAGAACCCTGACAACAGGGTTGCCAGTGAGAAGGAAAATGTTATATATGTGACTCTATCTTGCAAGTAAATATTTAAGCAAAATTCTAGAAAATTTCAAGAGCAAACCCCACTCCTATATAACCTTTTTAACTGTTTGCGTCTAGGACTGTTCAATTCTAATTTTAGCACAGAGGAGTTTGCATTTTGAAGGATCATTTTCAATTTACTTGTATTTAAAAAAAAAAGGCAGTATGTGAAGAGGGTTATAAATCAGGCTTTTCCTCCTAGATTTACATTTCATTAGAAAGCTAATGGCAGAGTTCTGGAGCCTTGGGGAATTATTCTGGCACTGCCTAGACAGCTCTAGCAGCAATCTATAAGTATACACACTAGTAACACACTATCTATAGTAACACACTAGTTAAATTTTCTTCTTGAGTTTACACCATAACAATTTCTCTTTTGGTCTGAAGCAAATCCTGCCATCAACAAATACCACAAAAAAACTTCACACCTGGGCACAATACATTGCAAAAGTACAGACTGGTGTAGATATTATGCTACAGTTCACATACAGCTTATGTGAAGTTTGCAAAATTAGATTATGTAATTTGCTACTTTAACAGTAATTCTTGCAAAAACTTTTATTGGTTCTGTTTGTACAGTAACCCACAGTATTGTGACTGCCCAGCAACCTTGCTCAATAAGAACTCAAGTTTCAGGAGACGTAGCTAGAACTCAGCTTGCTTTCTGTCGCTTTTTTTTTTTTTTTCTTTTTTTTTCTCGTGTTTTTTGTGATCTGGACAAACAAATGACCCTTCAGCTTCCTGCTTTTTTTATAATGGTTTTCAAGCACACTGGCTTTGCTTTTAGCTGCTTTTGACCACAGCTTTCACGATAACCCTGATCTCCTGCAGCCTCCCCAATTATTCACTGAACACTTAACTCTCAATGGTGTCAAGCAGTCTAGCTCTTCCTTGGACTTCCTATTCTTAACAGAGCTCTTCTGTGTTAGCACCGAAGCCAGGAGAGTCTGTAGAACCTGAGTCCCAATGTGCTGATAATCTGAGGCATCACTATGAAAAAGCCCCACTAAGTTTTACACTAACAGAAGGAAAAAAAGCCAAAGTAGTGTCAGAGGAAAACAAAGAGAATAATTGCAAAAAAATGTGGCTTGTCAGGAAAGACTGAGTGGTTGCATTTAGTTCAGAAAACACAAGACTGACCAAAGGATATAAATGTTCTGACATATAGAAGATTTTAGGAAGTGATAATCTGGCTATTTTTTTTAATGTAGGGGTAGAAGCAGTCCAAAAGGCAATCTCTCAGGAAAAAGAACTTCACTTTTTCTCCATTTTCTGACATCTGAAAGGCTAGTTGCTGGAGGAGGCTGTCCTGGGAACTGTGAAATCTCCTTCAGTGGATGAGGAGAAAAAAACAACCTAATCCTATTACAGAGTGGAGTAAAAATACTTTGAGAGCAGATTCACAACAGCCACAGCTTGGTTTGGTGTGGCTAACACTTGAGTGATAATGCCCAGAGCCTCAGCCTGGCATGACTACCTTAACCAGCCAAGCCCCACTGCTTTGGGGCTTCACCGCAATTCCACCTTTCCAGGCCTCTCATCACAAACCGCATAGAGCTTGGAGCAGTTCTTGGTCTTTTTTTTTTCCTCTGAAATGAAAAGCCCCTATTGTCATAAACTGTCCACAGCATGAATTAGAGTGGCTTCAAACTGTCACCATTACAAGCACAGTCAACATGAGAACAAGCTGCAGGGGAGAAATGAAACCAGGTTTGCCTGCTGTGGTTTTTCACCAGGTGGGGTTACAGCAGCTTCCACCAGGAAAAGGCTCCTCTGCACTGACCGAAAGTCCCGGCTCCACTCTGAATACACCAAAATTATTATGACTTGCAGTATCCTGAACTCACTAAGAAAGACTCTGCTCCTAACTGCCATTTAGGAAACACACCCTCCAGTTCTCTTCTGTTCAAATGAGAACCTCTCAGACATTAGGCATTCTAGAAGTTTTTATCAGTGAACAGTGACAAAGAAACCCAGGTATTGCATCTCACTCTGCATCCCCTTGGCCTATAAACTGAAATATACACAGATTTCACCACAGTTAATACCATCAGCTCGTATTTCTGACCACTCCTCAGACTCAGCTGAGATGGCAGCCTGGGTATGAAGGCTTGTGTAAACCAGAAATACTTGTTAGCAATAAACTCTGAGCAAGCATTTCCTAAGTTTGAACCATGGATATCTCATAATATTGTTATGTGATCCCAACATACATGGTAAAGATTTGATGCTGTGGGGTACAAGTCACGATGAGGCTCATGGCACAGCTCTGCTATGGCTTACAAGGACATCTCCCACTGCCTTCCAGGTACTTACACAGTATTCATCAACAGGCCTCCTAGGCTGTGATCTGCAAGTCCTATTTTGCATTTTTGCCATGGACTAGCCCACCAGAGCAAAGTATAAGCGCGTGTATGTATGCGTACAAGATACAAAGTGGAGTTCCGGTGTTTGGCCACTCAATCATGTTTGTGGTTTAGTGATAGACCAGACCGTATTTACAGCCTCTCCTTTCTCCCCCCCAGACCTCCTTCTCTGGTATATTTCTATGACTTCTGCTTCTAAACCAAGCTCTTATTCTCAGCTCCACTTGGATACTGTGGATAGGTAAAGTAAGTTGAGGTAAGGTAAGGTAAAAGGATCATATAAATTCCTGGGTGCCCTCTTCTACTGAGCGTTGTCAGGGAGCTGTGGAAACTGTATTGTCTTGATGTGTCCTTTAAATTCTCAACTTTGCCAAAGCTGTGCTTGCATCGTGCGCAGTGCATGGTGAACCACAGGAAGGTTTTCCATCTGTAAAGTTTCTGCTTTACAGTTAGAACTTCTACTTGGGAATATCACTTTTTATTTGAATAAAGAATTGGAAACCTTAAAAGGAACTAAAAATCCATCACCATACAACTCCTCCCTCTTCATCTCATGAAGCCTTCCAAGGGGAGAATTTTTTAAAACACCAATCTTAGACTCACCGGAGCAAAGCTCTAATTCTGCTATGTCAAACACATAATTGCTCCTGTCTCCAGCTGACAGAAATACATCAGATATGGGACCATGCCTGTGAACAAATAGAGTGCATTGCACAAAGCAGATCACCTGACTGGGGCCACAAGAAATTTGTTCTCTTCCTAACAGGAACTTACCGTGACGGTTAGAAAATGTGAGTTGTTGCTACTAAAAGTAGCTATGCAGTTGCACACCACTAGGAAAATCCAGAGTCCCAGGTTCTGACTCAGTGCTGTGGTCGATGGGACAAAAGCAGAAGGAGCTGGACTTTCTTTTTCTCCTGGAAAGCACCGCAGAAATGTTTCTAAAGATGAATGGAAACAATATTTGATTTTGCAGTGGGGGATTGCTGGACAGATGCACAAATATAGGGAGGAAAGCAAACCTCCCTCAGCAGAGAAAACTATTGAGCCCATTGTGCTTTCTCTTGAAGTGAAATTGGTGTTTACACCTTCATTTTTTCTGCATCCAGAACAGAAACTAATTCTTTGAGAAGCAGATAAAGGGGTTGGCTTCCTTAGGCACAAAAGCAGCGATTCATCATCATGTAGTGCTGCTTGAGGTGCTGTAGTTACTCTGTCTGCCCTCCATCTCCCACTCCGAAAGGTCACGGGTCTGCCCACAGCAGTCAAGAGTCACACCTATCAGAGCTGTATGGCTATCACAGATGTCCTAGAATGTCTACTACAACACATGGCAGTCTTTTAGGCACCCAAATCCACAGAGACAATCTCAGAGAACTTTAGAGGTGATTCAGTTCAGTGGTTTTCAGAATTAGAAACTAGGAAGACTACGCAGAACATCATCAATAGTAGTATCCAGAGTTGAGTACCAAGCTCAAAATTTGTCATTTTCACCAGTGTAAGCACCATCACTCTGATACTATGTGAGCTCAGTAATTGCCCAGACCTTGAAATAAGGAAGGAGGCTACATGTATTAGTGATCATAGCCAATAGTATCTTTTACTACATTCAGTTGTTACTAAATCTACTAATCTTTCTTGTCTATTCCAGCCCCTTTTACTTATGCTACACCCTTTTCCCAATTCTAACCTTTCTGTTGTCCTTGCTTCATTTTCTTTAAAAGCTTTATTTATTTGGCATACTGAATTACTTTATCACAGCCTAACTCCTTTCTTCCTTTAACCTCAGTTTTTCCTTCTCAAATCTTCTTTCTCAGTACTTTCAACCTCCTGTCCATTTGTCCTCTTCTTCAGTCCTACAATTGTTACACAAATTAATTTGAAAAAAAATTTACAATAATCTTTAGCTGTTATACCACTACAATATTAGACTTTCCATCGACTGTAGCTCCTGTGCTGTCCCAAAATTACTCATCCCAATGAGCCTGTTGAAATTGCTGCCTCTTTGACTTGTTGCAAGCTCTCCATAAATTCAGTCTCATTCAAGTCCCTTGATTTAAACTCCTTTATGTCCCAAATCCACTTAAATATTTTTTTGTTTTTTAACATCCATTGCCTCTTCCCTTTCTGTGTTTTTTCAGTCTCCTTCCTGTCATTCCATTGTCTCATTCCATGTTCCATTTCTCCCAGTTCCCCAAGTTGTTGTTCCTGCTGCCCTGCACAAAATCCCCTCTCCACGTTTTGTCTTCCTGCCACTGGTGCATTTTCACTATCCAAACCCTGCTCTCTGCTTCCCCTTGCCTGACACCCTTTGCCTGGGTCACGGTGTCATCTCAAACCTCACTATATCTTTCCCAGAGTTAGTTCAAAGCTTCTGAAGGGCGTCACTGAAACAGAAGTGTGCTGACTTAAGGACCAGTGCCAACACTGCATCTGCTGTAGGCAGGAAAAAGAAAAGGCTGGGCAAGAACAAACTTGCTGCTCCAGGTTTTGCCTGAACAAGAAGGTGGTCAAGGCTGTAGATGCTGACCGCTGCTGAAAGGAGCCTCCAGCCCCCATTTATCCTTGAACATTTTCTCAAGGTTTTTTGTCATCAGAGAAGCACTCTGCAGTCAGTGGACAATGTGTGGCTGCTGTTTTCCTGTAAGTAAAGTCTAGATTCAGAGCTGCAAGATCTACTGAAATTACCATCTTCTGTTTCTGCACCTAGCTAATGAGGTCTTTAGGGAAAATTCTGAAGAGCATGTAGTCATTGCTTTCCTGAAAGAGGAATGTGCAGTGGTTTCCTATCAGCTTTTCTTTCAATGCAGAGGAGAGCAAACCTGCCTGAAGCAAGGCAATGCTTAGCACCTGCTGCTCCTCATTTGCAGAGCTGGGCTTCTGGAAGAGTCACTCACCTCACAATACCTCATGGAAATCTTTTATTTAAAAGATGTGTAGACAACACGAGAGTTTTAACCTGTAGGAAAGCACAGGTGTATTTGACAGCAAGAAGAACATTTGCCACATGCTTGTAAGGACCAAACAGTCCACCCATCAAATCTATCTCTCTCCAATTTATAGAGAAGGATTTTGTGGGGAACAGAGTCAAAGACTTTACAGAAGTCCAGAGAGATGACATCCATAGCTCTTCCCTTGTCCACTGATGTAGTCACTCCACCATAGAAGGACACTAGGTTGGTCAGGCAGGACTTGCCCTTAGTGAAGCCATGCTGGCTGTTCTCAAAACACCTCATCTTCATCTTCCATGTGCCTTAGCATATCTTCTAGGAAGATCTGTTGCATGATCTTCTAAGGCACAGAGGTGAGGCTGACAGGTTGGTAGTTCCCAAGGTCCTCCTTTCTACCCTTTCTAAAAATGGACGCAATGTTTCCCTTCTTCTAGTCACCACAGACTTCATCTGACTGCCATGATTTTTCAGATATCATGGACCAAGTGGCTGGGCAACTACATCAACTATGGTTGGACTGGGTGATCTTAAAGGTTCCAACCTAAATGATTCTATGATCAGCCAGTTCCCTCAGGACTCTGGGATGCATCTTGTCCCATAGACTTATGTATGTTCAGGTTCTTCAGGTGGTCACGAACCTGATCTTCTCTTAGTGGGAGGGACTTTACTCTCCTGATCCCCATCTTGTGGTCCACCCACTCAGGAGCTGTGGGAAGAGAGGTTGCCGGTGAAGACCAAGGCAAAAAAGTTGTTGAGTATCTCAGCCTTCTCCTTGTCTGTTGTTACCATCTTGCCAGTCTTGCTCACCAGTGAGGTACCTTTTCTTTGGCCTTCCTTTTCTAGCTGACATACTCGTAGAAGCCCTTCTTTGCATCCCTTGCCTAGTTCAACTCCAGCTGCGTCCTGGCCGTCCTGACCCCATCCCTACACCATTGGCTAGTGTCCCTATACTCTTCCCAGGATTCCTGTCCCTCCTTCCACTGCCTGTGCAGTTCCTTCTTGCCCTTTAGTTTGACCAACAGGTCTCAACTCAGCCATGCCAGTCTCTTGCCTTTCTTGCCTGATTTCTTACATCTGGGGATCGAGAGCTCTTGTGCTCTATGGAAAGGGTCCTTAAAGATCTGCCATCTCTGTTCTGCTCCATTGTCCCTGAGGGCAGTTTCCCAGGGGGTCCTATTGACTAACTCCTTAAAGAGCTGGGAGTTCGCTTTCCTAAAATTTAGGGTCCTGACTTTATTCTCCACCTGACCCATATCCCTCAGGACTGTCAACTCCACCAGTGTGTGATCACTGCAGCCCAGGCTGCCTCCAATCATGATGTCACCAATTAGCTCACTTGCACTGGTGACCATCAGGTCCAGTTTCACATTCCCTCTGGTAGGACTCTATTACCTGGCTTAAGAAGTTATTCCCCACACATTCCAGGAGTCTCCAGGATTGCCTACAGCTTGCTGTGCTGCTTTTCCAGGAGATGCCGGGGTGGCTGAAGTCTCCCAGCAGGACAACAGCTTAAGAGTGTGAAGCCTCCTGTAGCAATCTTGCCATCTGAATCACTGCTTCCCCCATATCTTTATGTTCTCCCTCAATTTGCTCTCCCTCACAAACACTGCTCAGCCTGGTTCTTATCTCCTGCTTCTCCAGGTCTGCGTACTCCTCTTTTGGTGCTTGGCTTCCAGTGGGGAAAGTATGAAATGCTTGGAGACCACCTCCTGTGGAGCCGGGCAGCATGTCCTCCATCAGGGAGCAGCAGTTCCCCAGGTGGCGGTATCCTGCCCTTGTGGAATTGACAGCAGTTCCCCAGAAGTGGCAAAAGGCACTATCTTACCTTCTCTTTCCTGCCATATTTCCTAAATCATGGCACAGAGACAGCAGAACTTCTTGATAAAACAGCTCTATTTTAAAAATAAGAAAGGCGCGGGGAGGAGAGTGCTCTCTTTTGAAAAATCTCATTCTCAAATATTGCTGGTTAACTTTTGCCAAAACTTGAAAAATCAAGTAAACAAAAAAAAGAGGAAACCAAATCACAACAAAACCCAAACAACTGTGTTAGAAGGCAAGTCTGGCAAGGAAAGGAATCAAACGAAGCAGTACTTTTTGAAACTGTGAGCAAGGACCCTATTTGCAGGGCTTTGAGCCACTTCAGCCATTACAGTTAACTTAAAAATATAACCATACTTAGGTGTCAACCTAGCTATCACATAGCTTAGAAGTGTGACACACAACTCAAATGGCTACTGATATAAAGTGACAAAAGACTTCCCGTCTGATGTGGACTGTGACCTGTGTAGACAAGTCATTTCCTGCCCTCAGTAGCTTTAAGCACAGGCTGATAACCAGCTTCACCACTGACAGGCTGGTGATCACAACACAGATGAACCTGTGTATGTACTTAGCACCTCCAATTTCAGTTGTCTCCAGACAGCTGTATTTGGAATAAGCCTTCATTTAATGCCAGGCCTCTGACTTTTTCTGGAATTGCTTTGAAAGGCGAGTGACCTTGTTTTCTTTTGTCCATGGATTTCCCATTTTTTCATGGAAAGATAACCAGAAGGACCTGTGAAGAACTGCTGAGCAAGAAGAGAAAGAACGGCAGCTATTTACTACGAGAGAGTGAAAGCATGGAAGGAGTCTTGTGTCTCTGTGTTTTGTAAGTACTCTAAATTTTTAATGAGTTTTCAGATAGATCCAAAGACAAGCATTCATCTTCTCTAACACTGATAGTTCTTCACAAATACTAACAGACTCCACAGGGGTGTATATTCAAGCAATGCTGGCTGCCTTAGGCTTCCTGTATAGTGAGTGGCGAGAGGGTGGTGTTCATAAAAGACATTTTATACAAGAGGGTAGATGAACTGTGATCTGCGATGCTGGTCTCTCTCTGCAGACAATAAGGGGAGCCCAGAGCAAGTGGCTTAGCCTGCCAAAATTACTGCCTCTGTAATGATGAGTAAACAGCATTTTACAGAAATGCAGAAGGAACTGTTTTGTAACCTATTATGAGAATTTTCAGTGTCTCAGCAGTGAAAAGTCTCCCAATAGGTTACAAAACAGTATAGGCTTTCTAGCTGATGAAAGCTTAGCCTTGTGCTTTAAAGGAATTTTATCTCACATAAGAACATAAGCTGAGACAGAAAGCCATAACATCCTGTTTGAATTCCTGAGAAGTCCATGACCAAGATGGGCAAGAAAATTGCTGTTTATAGTGCTTAATGTTAACTACTACAATTAAAATGGTATTATTTTCTTTTCCTGTGTGGAATAGTACTTTTATTTCCCTTTCAAGAAGCCCATTTTGCACTTTTCATGTATAATTGATCTGTTCCTAATGCATTCAAAATTTATAAATTAGTAGCTCTGAGTCTTTGTTTTACCCTATGAGGTTTTACACTCTTCTTGAGGATGTCTTTGAGTGTGACATGAAGGATTTTAAATGCCACATCTAATTAGATCAGAAAATGTTTTTATCAATAATCAAAAATGCATTTCTTTGGAAACATGTCAACCAAGAATGGAGAAAAAGGGAGAGGGAAATAGAGTACTATGGGGTTGTCAAGTAGAAGAAAGGACGTTTGTGAAATGACAGAGTAAGAAGAGAAATGGCAAGTGGGGGACAAACAGAGCCCCCATGGAAGAAGCTGTGGGAAGCTGCTTTCAGTACGTTTTGGAAGGAGATGACACAGGGGACGTGGGGAGGACAAGGTGCGTGGGACGGAAAGGGCATGCATACTGTGTCACCAGGGACACATGGGGATTGTGGCACACAGGAAGAATGACAATCTTAGTCCCTGACATTGGCAGATGGCTGTTGAGATCTCATGCAGCAGAGATAGATAAGAATGTGAAGGGCTACTTAGGTGCGTGTGGAGAGTTTGAATTACTGATGTAACAGAGGGCACCTCTACAGAGTATGTTGTGGGCAAATGCAAGCTGACATAAAGGTTAAGCTTGGTGCCACGCTAACACAGTTGCTTTCCCTTTCTTCTCTTCATTTTTAAAGGCAAAGCAGATCTGCCTTCTGATAGTTTGCAGACAGCTTTTGTCTGTTGACAGTGTCCTGAGCATTTGGAAAAGTACGTGACTTCCAGCTAGCCTCTGTGGGGTTTTGATGCTAACAACTGTTAAAAACTTCATTGTATTTGACATTAACTCGTGCATTAACAAACGTAATAATTAAACTGTACGGGTGGCAGCAATGCTACAACAGATGCTGGCTTGCAGAGGTGAAAGCAAGGATCAACTTCAGATAGCAAATGGATGCTAGTAGTGTATTGGCTCAGAACTGCCTCAGAGACTGGACAGTCAGTCATGGTTGATTAGGCAGAGCAAAGCTGTCCTAAAACTCTCAGTGCTGTTTCAAGACAGCTCTTAGATTAGAATCCCATCCTAAAACATTAATACATAACATGGTTGATGCACAAACTGATGCACATCTCTCAAATTAGCTGACCTATGGACAGAGATACTGATCCACTTGCTACAGAAAACAACCAACTATTTTTTTATTCTCTACTGACTTGGGTATGGCGTGGGGGGCAGGGAGGTAGTACACTACTCTCATGGAGGATATGGAAGTCAGAATGGTGGGACCAGTTCAGAAGCATCTCTTCTTTAACTGAGCATGGTGCACAGCTCTGTTGATACACCTTCCTCCACAGCACACTGCCACTTTCCAAATCTGTCCCAGCTTTTTGACAGTGCCTCAGTCCAGACCTACTGCTCTTGCTACTGTTCTCCCTATGGTTCAACATGTAACTCTCCCATAAAACGTTCCTCTCACCCTTCTTTTCTGCCACTGGATCTCCCCTGTGCCCAGATCAGGCACTTTATTAATTTGTACCATATGCAGCTGTTAGTAAGCATTTAGTAGCTAATGCAGAAACAGAAGTTTCCATTTTAATGCTAGTTTCATGTGTATTTAGTAAAAATTACAATAGCCAAATAATATCCAGGCAGTTATGTTTCAAAATTTAGATGATCAGTAAAGAACAAGTTTTAAAAATGATCAATTTCTGTTGTTTTTATTTTTTCTCACATTTATGTTTAAAGAATGAACACTCACATTTATAAAATACTCTGAAACCAGCAACATGTGAATTGCCACACATAGTCTCATGGAAAACAACAAAAGATGCATCCATGTGATGCAACTCTTTGAGTTAAAGTAAATCTGTCCCAACTGGAAGTCTTATCCTGATCTCAGTCCAAAGTAACATTTTTAACAGAACAAAGTAGTTTATTTCCAGAGTAACTATTTGTTTATCTGCAAGTGCCCTGAGCTACATTTTCACTCTAAGATTCTCAGATTCTCCATCTCATGAAAGCTCAATTAATTTAGCTACAGCTGAAGTACTTAAGTTCTTCTGATGAGCATGTATATGAGTTAAAAGAACTTTTTTTCAGATACTCCCCACCCCCTTCCCCCCCTTATTTGTGATGTATATTTCTTTGCAACTTTACTGCTTTTTTTCTCATTATGGTCATGACGTCCAGCTCATCTTCTGAATAGCTGCCGTTGCGGTATTTTATAATTGACAAAATATATCCAAAGACATCAGTAGCCTGAGTGTTCAAACAACTGCATATTATTAAAAATAGTAATAACTAAAACCCTGGGAAATGAAAAGGAAGAATAATTTTCTTAGAAGTAGGAACTGTGCAGATATTTTCCGGGCGCTGGTGAATGGAGACCATTTTCTGCTAACATCTGTCTTAAGAATTCAACAGCCTTCCCGTGATACAACTGCAAAATGAAGTTCAGGGAAGTATTGCACATGAGGAGGATAAGGAGATAGATGAGAGGAGGGGATGTCTGCGGAATCAAATTACATTTATATAAAAGCCTGTGTTAGGTTTAGTTCATAATGTCTTTGAAACCCCTGGTTAGAGTAATCTTATCTTTTAAGATATGAAATGTTCTCTCACTTTTCAAACTCTAGAGTCCCTTCTGTTTTGGTTTTCTATCACTGACTCACTCAATTTACTGCATAATTTCTCATATCTTTAATATTACCTGCTGTTAGCAGCCACTTACCAGTCTTGTGTTTTGTTGAAACTGTGGCGTCTCTTCCTTCCGCCTGTCTGCTCTTGGCAGCCATGGTCGGAAACTCAGCCCGCTGTTAAGTCCCCTAATATTATATGTACTCTGTAGTATATGTCCAGTATCATATACATCTCTAGCTATGCTCTGGTCAAGTCAAACCTATGCTAGGTTTAAGTAGCCTGGTACATGATCACATCTGGAATATATAAAGGTATAGACAGCTCAGGGGGTCATTGTGTGGGACAGGATGGGGGGAATAACAGTATGAATTTGTGGTGCCACAAATTACTTGAGGGCTCCCACAAGGAAAGCAGATTACACGAAGAACATTCTGGAACTTCACGCTTCTGTATACGCCGTGACAAACTTCTCACTTGTACTCTTCTTCAGAGGACTGTCAGCAGATCTCAAGCAAAAGGTGAACTGCAAGTTTTCTACAGAATCATTCCTCCCCTCGCATCCTTCCCACCTTCTGATAGAAGACATTTGCAAAGACAATCTTTCAGAGCATTACTCCATGCAAATGTGCTTGTTTCCATACAGCACTGCAGTCTTGTGTCACATCCCAGGCGAACCTCTCATCTTTGTTCTCAGCTGTAGATCAGTCTTTTGAAAGGTGACTGCTTCTCTTGTGGATGTGGTAATCAGCTGGAAGCCAGACCATTTACCCCTAGAGTATGAGTTCAGGGAAAGAAGGGCACCTCACTTCTGTCTTTGTAGCTATTTAGGTACTCCTTATAGCTCCATTTTTTGAAGGAAGGGTACACATTAGCACTGTCTTTCCATTGTCAAAAGGTTGTCTGATGATTAGTCCAATCCAGTGTCAAGTTCAAGTTGACCAGGCCACGGCTCCCCCTCTCCTCACTGCAGAAGGAGATACTGTAATTCTCAATGACACGTGCCAGCCCTTTGCTTGCAGTTTATTCCCACATTGACATGTGCACAAAGTCGCTTCTAGTGCTGTGAAGCAATTCTGCTGATGGCGAGCAAGGACTTAGGCACTTGATGGAAGCAAGGACTCTTCTCTTACATAGCACCTGCAGAGGAATTTCAAGGTCTGGTTTGTGTTTTACTGCCTCGGAACAAGTAATACGAATTCTCAGCAACATCCATCCTTTTCTGGATATAAAAACTTGAAGCATTTTCACTGCTTTGACCTGGCAGACCTATTTTATTGCAGCCGTAGTAGGACAAAGCTCAACCTAGGAAACGCTCCTAAGAAGCTGGAGGAAAGCTCAGGCAGTTAGCGGATGTGGCGGTGAGCTAGCTGGACATGGTTTATCAAGATCTATGCTGAGCAAAGTGCAGTGACTGCAGATTGAACATAGCACTCTTAGCTACATTTACCATACATGGCCCAACCCTGCAGGGCAAAAAGAGTGCCATAAACTTGGTCAAAATCAAACAGATCTGCATAGCAATGTACAGGGGGTTAGATCTGAATTGACAAGACATGAGAAAATATTTGGATTTCTGATGCTTAAGAAAACAATATGCATGACAATTGGGTTTTAGTTTTCCACTGTATTGCAGTTTACTTTAAGATACAAACAAACAAAACCAAAAGCTGGCTGTCACGATCAGCTGTAGCAGTCTAAGCAAGTTGCAGCTGATAAAAAGTGTAATGTATACAACGTTTTCCACAGCTTTGAAGAATTAATCTACACTTACCGCATCTTCAGGGAACACCAAGGATACTTTAAAATACAGGTGAGTAACTCTCATTTCATCTGTAAAAGACCATAAAGATCATTGTCTTGATTTGAAAAAATATATACATAAACACATTACCTTAGAGAATATTTCCAAGTTTGCTTTCTTCTCAGTTCTCAACTTTTTAATGTTATGCTTACTATTACATGTGAGCTCAGACATAGCTATTATCTTTGTAGAATTCCCTTATAACCTAAGTGGATCCGTTATTTGTTTACCAACTGCTTTCTGATTTGACCATTTCTTTTTTATATCATTGAAGAAAAATCTCTCACTTTCATTGCTTGCTCCTGTTCCTAATCAGCTTTTTCTATTTGAAAGCTCTGCCATGGTGCCCAGTATTTTGTAGGGATTTGGAATATTGCAATGATCTTTTAGATTTAAAGAGACCTATCTGCAATGCTGTGCAATTCTGAGGCACCTGAAGTGATGACCCCAGATAATGCGGCTCATTGCTTGATAGGCACAGACTGCATCAATCAAATCCCTAGGCAAGGTGAGAGGACACTTAAAAAGCTGGCTCACTCCTCTGCCTGTAGTAGGACAGCCAACAGGACTGTCAACAATTAAGTAGCATTTAAGTGGAATGAGGAACTCACTCCATAAAGGACAAATCAAGCTATAATATGCTGTTAATTTCTTGCTTATTAGTGGTTTGGACTGAGTATGAAAGACACAACTTCCCATGAAGAAGAATGGTTTGTTGACAAAAAATAATCTGTTTTGGACTAAAGCCACTCTACTGACGTTTGCTGTCATGCCTATCAGTAGATAATAACTCAAACACTTAATGTTTTCAAACTCAATTTTCCTTACAAAGTTTTGCCAATATGTGAAAGAAAAGTTCTGTTCTCCAAGTTTTTAAGTCAGATTGTTTTGGCTGACTAAAATAATAGTCTGAAATAATATATTGATGGCGGACGGGAGATTGTTTGGGTTGTTGTTTTAAGGAGCAAATTCAGATATGAACTTTCTAGAGTGCACCCACACTGCTGCTCGCTCACTCCCTCCCCACTGTTAGTGGGACAGCCTGGGGGATGGGGGGGGGGAGAGAACATGAAGAGCAAAATTGAGGAAATTCCTGGATCAAGACAGTTTAATAGGTGAAGCAAAGTTGTACATGCAAGCAAAGCAAAGAAGGCTGATGTTTACATCCTGGGAAGCACACAAGTGTAATGGTTACTCGGGAAGACAAATGCCATAACCATGAACATCCCCACTTTCCCTGAGCTTTTATTGCTGAGCACAGTGTCATATGGGATGGGATAGCCCTTTGGTCAATTCAGGTCCACTGTCCTGCTATGTCCTCTCCCAGCATCTTGCACACCTCCAGGCTACTCGCTAGGAGAGCAGAGTGCAAAAAAGAGACAACCTCAAAGCTGTATGAGCACTGTTCAGCAACAGCCAAAACACAGGTGTGTTATCAATGCTGTTTTAGCCACAATTTCAAACCACAGCACTAAGGCGGCTGCTAAGAAGAAGGTTAACTCCATCCCAGCCAGATCCAGTATACAGAGGCAGCGGTATCCAGGCCATATAGGGCTGAAGGGAAGATAAAGAATGCAGAAAAAAACCCAAAGAAAATAAAGACATATTTCTTTGTTAGATAAAATGAAGCAAAACCAAAGCCCCATCCACTTTTAATGACCAGCAGTAGGATCCTCACTGTGATCAGAGTGACTAATGTGCTTACTGCCTGTCACTGTCCTGAAGTCACCAGCACTGCAAAGTCTCCGTACTGATCGCTGTGGGGCTGTGCTGTAGAAGCAGTTCAGTCCAGCTGTATGAACTTACACATTAAAAACAGTTTATGAAAATGCTGTTCCCCTGCTCAGGAGTGCCACTCTCTGTGTCTGGCCTCAGGAATCTCCAGTGCAAGTCACAAAGCTGGAAAAATAATAAACTCCTGCCTAAAAGTGAAAGTTTGTGCTGGGGACTTCCATATGGATCCTCAGACATGTCCACTGCCTCTGCACCCAGCCTTTGCTTAACAGTGCTAACATTTTGTAAAATGTTTGGCTTCTGCTTGCCACAGGCATTTAAATACAACATTTTAAATGAGAACTAAATACGTTGCCCCTAAACTTGTTCTCTAAGACCAGTAGGAAGCCTGTAATGCTGTTACTCTTTGACACTCTGCTTTAGTGGATTGCTGCAGCACGCATCTGAGCCAATATTTTAAACGGATGTTCTTTTTTCAGAGATGGTGAGGAAGGTAACACTTAGTGCCATGACCACACTACCAGATCAGTGTCCCCAGTGTTTTAGAGATAGTACAATATTCTCTCACCAATTCTGTTTGTAAAACAGCTCCTTGGTAAAGAAGAAACAATCTATCATCCCTTTCATTTAGGGAACTCTGCGTGAAGGGCAATGGCAAACAAACTTTATTTTCCTTTCCTTGCAGACTTCTGAAGGTGTTCCAGAGCAGATCTTCAGAACATTAAAGGACCTAATACAAAATTATGAAAAGCCAAATCAAGGACTAATAACAAACCTCCGCTACCCAGTAAAGAAAGCAACGCCCTCACAAGGAAACCAAAGGTTCAAGTCAGGAAAGCATGACATCTATGATGGTGAGAAATTAAGCTCTGCCTTTGTGAGTTTTTTTTAAGATGACTGCATTGACAGGTTTGTAGTGAACAGTTGCTATATGCCCACTGAGACCAGCTCGCACAGACAGAAGTTCAACATCCTTCCTTCTTTCTTATGTTCACTGTAAAATGATTACTCCCAGCTCACACGTTGCATACCCTCTTCTGCTACAAATTAATAAGTTAAAATTGCAAGAGATACAGAAGGCAAAGCATGATGTTGTCCGCAGCTCACCCCTTCATGGATATTGACAATTAGACGCTAGGGAAGGCTGAAGACCAGTTTTAACCAGTATGGTTCTGCCAAGCTACTGGGCCGCTGCACTTCCCTGGGAGTTGAGGCTTTTCTTTACCTTCATTGTCCAGGCTGAAAGCTATTTTTATACCAAAATCTAACTCAGTTAGATGGAGGTTTTCACAAAGTGGCAGACCATGTTTTATAGTCCCACGTCATCTTCGTGTCCTTAGCTTGAGGTGGACGACTAGAGATAATATTAGTAATTGCCAGCATTGCTCACACACTTTTGAAAGCCATTCTTCATATTATTGCTGTACGATGCTCAGATGCAGTACCATCAGGGCACAGGATGCCCAATAACCTTGAAACTCTTCTAGGTCCTCTGACTAAGCATAATGAGAGCCACAATGAGATCATGTGAGCAAGGTAAATCCTTTCACTAAGTACAGTTATCATGAAGGAAAAAAATCTTGGCATATCCAAGCTTCTGTGTGATTTTTATCTCACGACTAATGCTATCCACAACGTGGTTGTGTGGGCCAGCCTCTCTGTGCTGCTATCATACCTCCTGTTGGCACGACAGATGATGGCTTTTTGCACACAACAACAGTGCAACAGCTCTAGTGCTCCCTGTGTCAAGCGGCCAGGACAGGAATCATAGAAGCACAGAATGGTTTGAATTGGAAGGGACCTTTAAAGGTCATCTAGTCCAACCTCCCTGCAGTGAGCAAGGACATCTTTATCTAAATCAGGTTGCTCAGAACCCCGGCCAACTTGACCTTGAATGTTTCCTGGTGGGACTTCTACCACCTTTCTAGGTAACCTGCTCCAGTGTTTCTCCATCCTTATTGTAAAAAATATTCTTCCTTATACCTAGTCTAAATCTACTCTCTTTTAGTTTAAAACCATTACCCCTTGTCCCGTCACAACAGGCCCTCCTAAAACGGCTGTCCCCATCTTTCTTATAGACTCCCTTTAAGAACTGAAAGGCTGCAATAAGGTGTCCCCAGAGCCTTCTCTTCCCTCAGCTGAACAACTCCGACTGTCTCAGCCTGTCCTCATAGGGAAGGTGTTCCAGCCCTCTGATAATTTTTGTGGCCCTCCTCTGGATCTGCTCCAACAGGTCCATGTCTTTCTTGGAAGGGGAAAGCTCTCTTCACCACTTCATGCACTGAGCTGCATTTTTAGGGGCCAGTGCAGCAATAACCTTGCTGAGAGAAACAGTGGCACAGAGAAATTTCCAGTACCTCCAATATTAAATTATCACTTGTATCACTAAGGCAGATATGCAGCATTTGCTCTAAAAAGGTTTTTATGCTACTTGTCATTGTCACTACAGGGAGATATATCCATGCTATTGCAGTATTTTCTATTTTTATGAAAAATCAGGTGTAATACGTATTTTATTGTCCAGTCCTGCAACATGAACTGATTCATAATGTCCTGGTCTGGACTCAGGGATGAAAACATACCCTTTCATTTTACTATCAAAATGCTGGTGGTTGTTCATAAAAATGGAGCCTTTTAGAAATAATCAAATTACTTTTGAATTGCTGCTGTTCAATTGTAATTTAAATTTCACTTATAAACCATTCCAAACTTCACCCATTTTTGAACATTGTTTTCTAGCCTAGGAATGGCTTGTCTGAGGGTGGCTGTTTGAAGAGACAGTAGGTTTCCACAATGGAAATTTGTGTCCCAAGCATTCAATTTTGGTTTCTCAAAAAACATAGTAAATCTGACAAGACCTAAGAGAGAAAGGGTTTTTTCAGGTTCTGTTCCCTTAGTTGGGAGAAGAGCTTTTCTCTTGGCTATTTAGAGAAGAAAGGGTGTGTTATGCTATAGTCATAGCTATCTCAGCTATTGGTCTGATTTACTAGGTGTGGATCATTTCTGACATTTAACCATTCCTCAGGAAGAAGGGGGCTTATGTGGATAGAATATTTTAGTAACAGAGCTTGCTAGATCAGAAAAGAAATGCAGGCTTTGCCTCCATACTGGCTCCTGGAAGACCCAGTCCATAGCACTGGTCCATAGTCCATAGACATGGGTCTAAATGTTGGCTCTGCAACAGCAGAGAGAATACCACAACACCAACCGAGTTATTGATACCTGTCCAGTAACAATGGCCCCAGGCCACCTTGCTTAGAGGTGGGCTTTCAGAGGAACCATTTGCAATGATAACACCATTTTCTTTTTTTTTTTTTTCCTTTACAGACATTGATGACAGCGACTACATCGCTGTCCTACCCTGAATGATCTGCAAGCTGATGATTTGGGAAGCAGCCGTTTCTGGATGTGTCACAGCACAACAGATCTGCTGGGAAGAGCTGCCAGCCGGCATTCTCCACTGTGAATGTGTACTCTGGAATTAAGACTCCTCCTTTTGCAGACTGTCAGAGCAGCTCTATTTTCTCCTAGTAGATCTAGTATAAGCTACTATGTGGGGTTTTTTTGAGCAATAATTCATTTTCATAACAGACACATGTATACATATGCATACATACACATACATGGCGGAGTAAATGTATTTTGTTTTTTCAGCCAGCAAACTGCCCAAGATGTCTACTGCTAAAATGAACCGTCTGTGAGAAGGCACAACATAAAGACAAGAAATGAATGTGGATAAAGCAGTAGTTGATGGCAGAACTGATACATGTTGATAAAAACCATACACGACAAAAATTCTGTTGGCATCATATGATGCTTAAAAACATTTAAACTGTGCTAAACCTCTAAACTCTGTTATTCTCTGCATGATTCATGTTACCTTGTTGGACAAGTCGATAGTATTTCAGCTATGTCTAGGAATACTAGAATTATCCTATATTTTTGAATAATCTAAATTAAAGCAAAAGGCTGTGCTAAATCCACGCTATAAAGCACTAATCAACAACATGAAAATGGTCTGAAATACTTTTAGTACTGATGAATGGTTCTGGTAGATTACAAGAGGCGTGCAAGTTCCACATGCGTGTCAGCATGAACACATCCCTTTTTTTTAATAGATACTGTACATATGAGATACAGGCTCAAGCTGTCCAGGGAAGTTGTGGACACTCCATCACTGGAAGTTTTCAAGGCCAGGTTGGATGGGGCCTTGCACAACCTGGTCTAGTGGGAGGTGTCCCTGCCATGGCAGGGGGCTGGAACTAGATCATCTTCAAGGTCCCTTCCAACCCAAACCGTTCTGTGATTCTATTGTTTCATTTGCTACTGCCATTAGCTCTGTATTATAATGTGTACGGGGCTTGGTTGGTTGGTTGGTTGGTTTTTTTTTTTTTGGGGGGGGGGGTGTTGGGTTTTTTGAAGTGTATTTGCTTTAACCTTACCCCTAATTAAATATTTAAATACATACTTTTGCTCTGACGGTGGCCTGTAACTAGCAGCCAAAGCCAGAAACGGAACATGTCCTGATTCTCCAGGTTGCTAGTACCAACGCCCTCTCTGATCTTGAGGAAGACATTTATATTGGTTGTGTGTCTAAGATGTTTTACAAAGTATTTATGTCTTTTAATGGGTAATACTACTTCTGCTTCTTTCGACCACTAGTTGTTAAAGGACTTTTAGATCTTTCATTGCTTTGAAAGATTCATTATGAATTTAACAGCGCTGGTTTTGGTGGCAGGCTCAACTGGTACGTCTAGCACGAAGGAGACAAAAAAGAAGAACGTTAATTAACTCTGGTATTGCCAAAAAATACTAGTACATGTGCAAAAAAAATTATTAATTGAAAATTAATTAGTTGTCTGTGGAAAACGGTACTACGGGAGAGAACAAAACGGAGGAGCAAAGAGCCACAGGCGGAAAGGCGCCCAGATGCCGGCCGGACTCAGCCCCCCCAGCCCCGGGGGAGAGAAAAGCAGCCGAGGACGAGCCCGGCAGCAGCCGCGTAAAGCCGGGCTGTGGGCGCACGGAGGAAACCCGGGCCAGCTCCAGTGCCGGGGCTGCCTTCCAGAGGCGGGGGCCGGAGGTCTCGGCGCGCCCCAACCCCATCCACTCCCTCTTGGGAAACCACTCCCTGGCTTTCTGCGTCGCCTCCTGAGTTCCGAAGCCGGAGGCATCCGGCCAAGCGGCTGCATATCTCGGATGTCCCCCCTCGCCACGCCTTCTCCCTCAGGGGTGAAGCAGCAGCTCCCACTGCTTGACCACTGCGCAACCGATGCCCGCGGCATGCAGGCCGCTGCCGCCGCTCCCACCCCCTGACGGCAAGATGGCGGAGGCGGCGCCTCCCGTCATGCCCCGCGAGCTGGGCGGCTGCTCCTCGTCAGTGGGCGCTGCTATCAAAATGGCGGCGGCGGGAAATACGAGTGGTGGTTGTTGTTCGCGCGTCTGAGACGGCAGCTGAGGCGCCATGGATGCCTTGGGCTGCATGAAATCCCTGCTCCTGGCAGCCACGCAGTACCGGGTCGCCAAGACACCGTCCAACGCGGCGCTTCTCCAGCGCAGCTTGGAGGTGAGAGCGGCGCCGGTGCTGGGCGCGGCGGGAGCAGGGCCGGGAGTGCAGGGGCGGCCGTGGTGCCCCCGTTCGGCGGCCGGAGGCGGGGAAGCTTGCCCGGGGAACCCATTGCCGGGGGAGCTGCTGGCCGAGGGAGGCCGCCAGACAGAAGTAACGTTTCCGTTTTCAGCAATACCTCCGGATTCTTATTATGTTCTTTATAATAATGTTTTATGGTGTTTGTGTGTATTTACAGATGTGTGCAGTATGTTTGTAGGCACGTAGATTAAGCATGTAATGTGCCGTATGAGGGCTCTTTTTCTTTTTTTTCAAACCCCGAAATTCTGACCCGCAAGGGTGGTTTGTTTTCACGACTTAAAATTAGAGTTTGAAGGAGAAACCTGTCTTGTATTTGGAGTTTGCCAATTTCATGCAACACCTAATCAAAGGTGTTTGCTGATAAGGGGTAAGTCTGTCAGTTTCCCAGAGCTCCAGGTAGAACCTTGTGTACAACATGGTACGGTGGGAGATTGACACGTTGCCCGAATTGCTTAATCGGTAAGGTATCTTTTTCAAATACAGATTTATTTTTTTAATTGCTAAAACATTAATATAAGAGTTAGTGTTCATCTTAGCTTTCTTCTCTGTATCCATTGTAAAGAGAACTACAGAGGATGTGCAAAACTTTATGTTGCTCTACAACGCAAGTATAGCGCGTGTCTACCTGTACTGATGTGCAGGTGTTATCATTTTCAGCATCTTCTTGTGTAGGCTTCCCTGAACACAGGTTTCATTTCTGCATCTCAAGCCCAAAGTGCTCCCAAAGCAGCCCTACCTCTTACTGCTTATCCTTCCAGCTCAGTGGCACCCTTCGGTTCCTGTCCATGTCTTTGGAATGCAGGCTGTTGGACTGAGCTGAAGGCTGATTACTAAATGTTTGTGTTGAGCAATCTGTGTGGTGTTCTTTCAAAACAAATAAACCGTCTTTTGTCTATGCTAAAACATATGTAGGAAGAGTAACCTGGTATTAATTCTGTTCAATGTGTGAAGAAATACAAAATGTTGCTCAGTTACAGCTACTGGATTAAAAGGAATGTTGTTATGAATGCTGTCAGCAAGCAAACAAAAGAAGCCCAAATGTGTTATAAACAATCACAATGTAAACTTAGTACTTCCAAGAGTAAAGGGAACGTATCCACAAGAATGAAAACTAGATTTTTTCAAAACTTCTTTTTTTTTTTTTCAGCAAATGTGAATACTAATGTCTTGTTAAGAGTGGCACTTACAGCCTTAGTTTGTCAAGGCAAAATCTATTTAATACAATTCCGTGCTTTGACTTCTGTGTTAAATATCTTGTTGCAATTGAGTAATTAAGGTGGTTTTTTTTTCTCCCTTCATCTCCAGGTTATTTCTGGACTGAAGATTACACGATTATTTGCTTCAAACCAGATTCTACCAAGTGAATGTCTCAGTTGCCTAGTAGAGCTCCTCGAGGATGCCAACATAAACCCATCTCTAACCTTGTCCGTGGTTACTTTGCTATCACAGCTTGGTAAGGTTTGCATTTGAATTTTTTCTCTTTGGTCTGGGAAAGGGAAGACAAGGCAGATGCTGCTCCTGTGAAAGGTGGTGAACTTCTTGGAAAAAGCGTAAGATGTGAAAGGTGAAGTATTTTTCATTGTAGTGGAGCATTTGGCATAGGCACTTTGCCTGTATGTACAAGTCCAGATAAGATTTTGAATCACTATGAGAAGGAGATCTGAAGTCATAACTCTGAAATGACAATGATTGCGCTTGTCAGAATTTGTTTCCTCGCTGGGTAGGGTGACAAACTATTCCCTTGCCCTGGATTTTTGGTGCTTGAAAAGAGTACCTTTTTAAATGAAGAAAACTGCCTAGGGGATGCAAAGATAGGGAGAAGCCGTGTTACATCCAAAATCACCATCACCTCAGTTTACCTCTCCCATTGGAGTGTTTGCTGGCAGCAGTTTGGCCTCTCCAATGGGCTGGGCCTGTGTGCATCAGTTTCCCTAATAAGAAATTGGTTCTATGGCATCTTTCTTGTTTCCTGAGATGCTTTTTTTTTGGGGGGCCCCCATCACAGAAGTGGGACTTCATTTTCTAGGGAGCTCTGTGCTCACCATAACCTACATATATGTAGGTTACCTATACAGGGAAAAATTATCTTCACTGCTTAGTTTCTCATCATGTATGAGTAGTTATTCAAGATTTGAGTCCTTCATGAGGACCTCTTGTTTATCTTCTCTGATTCTTGGAGTTTTTAGCCCCTCTGATCTTTGTTTTAGGTTTTTGAAACAGCTACTGTAAAATTTTATTTGTTGCTGGGATTCTTAACTTTCTTTTCAAACCTGTTTGGTAAGGAAAATGTTAAAACTTAGTCCTCCTCCATCTGCTCTGTTGCTTTACCTGCCTCCTCTATTGCTGCATCTTTTCCAGCACTCCCTAAGCAAAAACCGGCTTTTAAAAATTTAAATATTGCTAGATAACCCTATCAAGCTATCAGTTTTAGTATACTTGCTGACCATAGCGTGAAGCAAGAAACTGAGATTATTGATTTTAAGCTTTAAAGCCTTTTAAGTGCAGGTTTCAAGACTGCAAACAGAACTACAACTTTGTAGGTAGGAGATAGGCTATTCCTTCAGAGGCCAAGCATCTTAAGGAAAAGAGCCAGTATTTCAATTAACTGTAGACTTTGCCTTCTGCTTATATTAGCAGCTAATACAGCAGTTGATTGTGTTATTAGAATTTTTTATTAATAATTCTTACATTCTAGCTTTAGACAATGAGACCAGAGAAGCTCTTCAGGATACCTACAGTCTGACCAGTGTGCTGGCAGGAGTGGTTCATCGAAGTTCTACTAATCTTAGTGACCCAGTCTTACTACAGGTAAGAGGGAACTAATGCTTAATAATATTTGGCTGCTATTAAATATTATATGCATACAGTATAATGTATACTAACTCTTTAAAAGCTCTGTCTGAAATACTGTGTTTAGGCAAAGTTGGTCTTAGCTGTGTATTTTATTTGCTGTGTGAGGCTAGAATGACAGGATTTTAACACTGTGTAGGCTTCTTTGTATTCTCTTTAATCTTGTTCAGGCTTCTCAACTGCCCTAATTAAAAACCCAAAACAAACAAAACACAAAACCAACAACCGAACAAAACTGATTCTTAAATTATTTCAAGAAATCACTGCTGGAGAGCTTTGAAGATTATTTTGCAGTTGAGGTATTTGTTTATTTCTCCTGATGTTCCTAGCAAGCCTGGAGATTGTTTTGTCTAATCGATACTTTGACAGGTAATTCTGAAGGAGTGAAAGGAAAGCTGTGGCTGCTACTTTTCATGGCAGGTTTGTGGGGTATGTCTGCCTTCTTCCCTCTGGTCAGTGCTTTCTGCCAGCGAATGCAAGGGGACCGGGCTAATGGAAGATTACTTTTAGGAGCCAAGTGCAGACATTACTAATCAATTATATACTTTTTTTTTAAGCGAACATGTGACATCCCCCAATCTGACCTCACCAGTTTTAACCTGTCCTTTCTGTGTATTTAACAGTAAAATTTCCTTTTTTTTTTTTAAAATTATATGCAGGTTTTCTCATTCATGCTTATAAGCTTTCAGCAAGTACTCTGGTCACATGGCTTTTTTTTGGAGGGGGAAAGCAGAAAATGAGCTTGCTAGAAGTTCTGCTGCTCTTGATCTGTGGAAAATCTGTCAAGCATCCAGTAAAGAACACTTTTCTTGTGGTTCTTGTGTTTCTTAAAGCACTGGGAGTACCAGAAGATTTAGGTATCCAAGTGACTTTCCAGTCAGTGGGAGAGATTTTTGTAGTCACCAAATAGATAAGACTTTTAAGCTCTTAGATATTTACACGCTAAGATTTTGTTTCAGCTGTTATCCTGTGCGGTGATTTTTGCCATGTTTGAGTACATTAATTTCACATTAACTCAGTTATGTGCCAAAAGAATGCTGATAAAGGACTTTACTACAATCAGATCTGTTGGCAGTCTTTGCAGCAAGCCTGTTTTCCTATAAGCATGCTTTCTACAAGAGGCTGAAAAACGCCTTTTGAATTTTGGTGA
Organism: Eurystomus gularis; assembly: GCA_013400335.1. NCBI lineage: Eukaryota > Metazoa > Chordata > Aves > Coraciiformes > Coraciidae > Eurystomus > Eurystomus gularis. Next base: position 177,312 of record VZZY01002378.1, read on the forward strand.
GACTTGTAGTTCTTTCAATAGGACAAAGCCCCTTTATCACAGACAGAATGGAGAACTTGCTGACAAGGCAAAGAGGAGAATTGGATGGGCTAAAAAGGTAACTCCTCTGTCAAAAAAACCTTATTCGTCTCTTTGGGCTTCTAAGCATGTCACTGTGGTAGCATATTACTCAGTGTGCTTGCAACAGCTTGTGTAATTATGTTAACGTTACAGAGTATGAAAATTAATTCAGTTGTAGTGTCTTATTTGTCCTTTCAGTTTCAGCTTTTGTAACTTGTCATGTTCTTCAGTGAGATGCTATAGTAAAGACTAATTTGAATAGCTTTTTACTTCCTCAGAGTATTCAGTTGCTGCAGAGGCTAACCTACAACATTCCAGTCTTCTGCGCTGGTGCCAACATCGATGAATTAATTTCATTTCTAATGCATCATGTGTAAGTGTGTACTCAGTTGTCTTTTCTTATGGGAAACACCAATCTAAGTTTCTAAACTTTCTGAAGGCCATTAGCATATTGCACTAACCTGGTCTTCAGAGTGAACTGTGGCATTTTCACTCTGAAGTTAACAGATTTTTTTTTGAGAACCATGTTGTCACAAATTTTAAAATGCAGCGATTGTGGGACTTCGGGCAATTGAATATTAATGGACCTCTTAGGCCACCCCCACACCCCTGGGAGCAGAGAGCTAGTAAAGAGAAAAGCCAGGAGAAAGTTAATGCCTGTCATTGGAAGCAGACTTGTTAGATTAATAGAAATTCTGTGCAAGTGTTCTTCGAAGAGGTCTAATAACTATTAAAAGCACCTGCAATAAATGACTTTTGATAGCCCTGATCTCAGATACTGGGTTTTTTTTCAGATGTACTCCATTAAAAACTGCCCACACTGTGGGGATTGCAATCTGAATTTTGCTTTGCTTGGTGGAATGGTGTCTAATTTAAAAACAAACAAACCTCAAAGAGAATAAGTCCCCCAACCACTCTGCCTCCCATCCCCTGCCTTACAATTTCTTGTAATTAAATTCTGGATGATGTAGTAAAAACATCTTTGTTTAAACTTCTGGATTTTTCTTTTAAGTCAATCCACTGAAGATGAGTTAACGATACCATGTTTAGGACTACTGGCAAATCTCTGTCGTCACAACTTATCTGTTCAAACTCAGATAAAATCTTTGGTAAGAGTTTTGGTTTTGTGGCATAATTATCTGGCTTGAGGGAAAAAGAGTTACTTGATTCTGGAGAATTACCTTATTTATGTGCTTATTTGCAGCAATAATAACCCTGACCTGCTTGTTCTCTAGAGTTAGTGGTTGTTTCTACCATGTTGGAGTAAAAAACCAATAGAACAGGAAGTTGGATATTTTCTTTTTTGTACTATTTTGCTGTGTTGTTGCACTAGTTTCTGTTATACGTTCAGTTTCTGCAGCTATTCTCTGCAAATGAAAGGTGAATTTAAAATTCGAGCATTCTCGAATCGCTTAGTTTTTCTAACATACAAAAACTGTAGTTAGATTCTTTTGTAAGCCGAATTAACTTTGGCCAAGAAAGAGATTTACCTTTTAAAAGATAATAAAATAGCACGGATCTTGATGTCAGGCCAGGGCCCTTGAATCCTCAAATACACACACCTTATCTCAACTACTCTGTTCCTGTCCCTTCGTAAATCAGTGCAAGCGAACTTATTTTTTTAATTCAGAAATACAAATATACCTACATGGCAGTGACTGTTGTACTGTTTACTGTGGAAGAGAAGTGGGGCAGAAGGAGGAAGGAGAAGCTACTGTCACTGAGCAGAGAAAGGGATAGGGGTCAATTTCCAGTGGTTATTTTCATTGGATACTTTAGCAAAATACTTTTCTCATTTTTCTTTAAAATAATGATGGAATTTCTTCCTTGTTCACTTTTTAACTTTTTTCCTTATACAAGTTTAACAGCTAATTTAGTTATTAACATCAACACCAGTGTTGTGCAGTAGAACACTAAAATATATTAGAATGATAACAGTTCTCTAGGAAATCTATTTTTAAAATATTATTATTATTACTTTTATGGTTTATTTATAAATATGTACAATCTGTCAGTTTGGTGTTTCTATAGAAGAGGATAAAATTTATAATGCCTATGTTTCTTCTTTTTGTTTTAGAATAATGTGAAGAGTTTCTATCGTACCTTAATAAGTTTCCTGGCCCATAGTAGTTTGACTATGGTTGTGTTTGCACTTTCACTATTATCAAGCCTTACTTTAAATGAAGAAGTGGGAGAAAAAGTAAGTGATACTTTGAAGTCTGTTCTGTTCTTAAGTTGTAGGTAAAACTGTTAGTCACATTGGCTGAGTAAAATTGTAATTCCAGATAGGTTTAATAAGCAAGAGACCCAGCAAAGTATGTGCCCATGCATAACTTTCTTCTTCCTCTCAGCTCTTTCATGCTCGAAATATCCATCAGACATTTCAGTTAATATTCAATATTGTTGTCAATGGAGATGGTACTCTAACAAGAAAATACTCTGTTGATCTACTCATGGATCTGCTGAAGAACCCCAAAGTTGCAGATTATCTTACCAGGTATGGCTCCACCTCCTAAAAGTACAGAATATTTTTCCTAAGCTTTTGTTCAGTTTCTTTGCCATATGTAATTTGTATTCTGAACCAAACACTGGAAAAAAAATTCCCGACGTGATTTTTGAATGTCACTAGTTGGTAATAACTACTGTACCTGAAACTAAAGGATTAATATGTGACTAGTTTCACACAGAAGTATGAATCAAAAGCTGTGGGGTTTTTTTCATTGTTACTTAAGGAGAACTTAGTGTGTTCAGTGTTGGTAGTCAGACAGCTTGATGAGTAGCTATCTTGCCTTTTACAGGCCTGTATTATCTTGAAGTGCAATAGTATTGCTGAAGTTGAAATAAATTTACTGGAGGGTGTTACAGAGCAGCTCTGTGGAGAACTTTACTAGTGGTTCTGCAAATTCAGCTAGCAGAATCTAGTAGCTGAATTTCAATCTAAATCTAGCAGTAAAAATTGCTCAAAAATCTTGGCTTATTTTAGGGAACTCTTAGAATATTTTTAAAGCCTGGTCTATTCTAAATAGAAATAATATCAAAACTATCACTGTAATTGAAGTGTTTGGGGGTAAGAAGGAGAATAGGACACTTGTATTTGTCACTTGGAATAAATGTCTCAGTGTGTTGAAATTCTGATTTATTTTTTTCCTTTATATGCTGTAGATATGAGCACTTCAGCTCATGCCTTGGTCAAGTATTAGATCTTCTTCATGGAAAAGATCCTGATTCATCATCTAAGGTATTTATACTTTTTTGGTTTAAGGCTAAGAGTGTACAATTTCTAATGTAGTTCTACTTTTGTAGTCAGAAGTAGGTTCCTTGTGTATGAAGGTTGATAATGAAATGTGTTGGCTTCAGGACTCTTAAGTGAACTATGGTATTGACTAAGTGTATATTTTCTAGTTGTTCAAAAGTCTGTTGGATTGAATTTTCAATGGATGGGCAACAGACATAAAAGCAAAACACCAGCATAAAGCTTGTCTCACTACCACCTTATGTAAATGAAACATTTGCTATCTGTTGCTAAAGGCTAAAATACAAAATTTTGTGAAAATATTTGGACTAAATACATCTGTGAAACATCTTTAAGCTTTTAATTAATGTTTCACATAACAATAAGTAATAAATGCTAACGTTTATGTGTATGTGATTTTTTTGTTGTTGTTGTTTATTGGTTTTATTTAGAAAGACATATTGACAAGGAGCTTTCCAAAGTGCTTTCCTCTCTGTCTCTGAGTATGCACATGTGCATCTTTTGGTGTCTCAATATTTTCCCTTCCATAGCTTTTTTCATTCTCAGTGTATACATGTTTCTACTGCTTATGAGATCGCTAGCCAGCAATTATACTTTTTAAAAAAGAAGGGAAAGCAATACACTGAATGCTGTCACAAGCCTTCACCAGCCTAATGAACTGTTTCTGCTGATAACTTGACTTTAAGGAAAGAAAACTATTCTTCAGTAAACTTTTAAAGTGATAAAGGGAGTTGCCTAGATCTTTAGACTTGTGCTATGGGATTTGCAATTTCTGTATAAGTACTTGGTTTAAAAGCATTTGAACTCTCATTCACTTCACACAGATCCTAGAGCTGCTGCTTGCCTTCTGTTCTGTGATAGAACTGCGTCATACCCTGCGGCAGGCAATACTGGAGCCATCTGGCTTGCCAGTCTCTGGAAATACCAGATTTGTGACTCGCTCAAAGACTTTTGAACCATCTGTTGCATTGGTGCACTTGTCAAACCAGCCATTGGAAGGCTCTGAAGACTGTTCAGTTCTAGCATTGCAACTCTTCCAAGAGATTTTTGAGGTACCCAGACTGATAATTGAGTTTAAAGACCTTCTTAGCAGCTATAGTTTTAAACTACTATTAGCACTATACTTGAAAAACAGCACATAAAAATATACCTGAAATAATTCTTTCTGTTCTAGAATTCCATACTTGGTAAAACAACTTTTCTTTTAAAGATGTGCTGTATTTGACAATATGTTTGTGTTGAAAGTTAAGTGGAAGACATGGCAGTTCATGAAGTAGGTAGAAAGCCATCAAAGAACTGCTTTCTAGGACTTGCAGAAATGAGGAAGTTTCTGCTGTTTCTATGCTCTGTTGAACTTCCTCCTCCAGTATGATACTTATCAGCCATCTTAAACCTGAAATAGCAAGAGGCTGAGAAAGCCAGAAGACAGACTAGTGGAGGAAGGGGTAGTGTAGGCTTTCCTCCCTTGTGCTGTAGTTTTAAATATTGACATAAAATGTCTTTATTACAGGATGTTATTAATGGTGGGAACAGCGCCTCAGCTGAACAATTTGTGGATCTTTTGTTGCCCGTTCTTCTTGATCATCTTCAGATGCCAGAACAGACTGTGGATGAGCTATTACTGAAGAAAAAGTGTGAAAGAATGGTCAAGGCTATTAATGTTCTGATTAATATCCTTTTTATGTGGCTATTGGCATTTAACTTATTATTCCACCACCATGATCTGCTCTAAGATGTTAGAAGAAGTGTCCAGCTTGGGTCCCTCTAATGACTTTTAATGACAGTAACTGCCCTAATTTTACTTAGGACTGTCATCTTGAAAGACCTTAAGTAGCTTTCTAATTGCTGTGAAATTACTTTGTAATCCAGTGGTGCAAGATAAAATGTGGTGGCTATTCAACAGTAGAGGAGGAGTTTGCAGATCAAAAAGGAAGATGAGTGTTTTCTGTTGAAATTGCAAGCAGAGTTTGGGTGGCCATCTCATTGATCAGTATAGTATCTTTGTGCGGTTAAGTCAAGTGCAGCTCCTAACCAAGTGTGATATAAACTTTAAATCAGTGGAACAAGGTAAAATAATGTGGAATGATACAGTTTTACACTCCTCCTGGAATCCTTAGTGTCCATATTGTCATGTAGTAAGGAGGACATGACTGCAGGACGTAGTCCTGCATCTAAGCTGAGTTCTGTGAAGAAGTCTCTTTGCTAGTTCATTCTTAGATAACTAGTTCTTCCTTTAAGGGCTGATTGTTCACTGCCTTTTTGGTTGTCATGCTTTATGCCACTTACTGTGGCTTCATTTAGCTGTCTGTTTCAAATTACATGTGTGTTCTAGCTGAAAAGTGAAGCTTACTTGCCTTGTGAGTTACACATTACTCAAGTGGTTTATGTAGCTGGGTTTCAAAAGCATTTTTGGAGGCTCTTGTGCACTGATATGGTAACTTTTGTGTCCTTTAAAAAAAGTTACCTTTTGGTGCCAATACCTATGCATAGATATATTAAATTTATTCTTAACTCTGTCTACTGCTCTGTCGAGATGACATACTGAAAATGCATGCCTCGAAGGTACTGACTGCCAGCCAGTGCACATCTCTAATAGAACACCAGTTTACCCATAGTGGGATTGATACTGGTTTTGGGACAAAAGTAGTGGACTCTAAAATGTGGTAAGCACACAAATTTGTCTAAAGTCTAATTTAGCAAGACTTGTATGAGAGTTGTGATATTATTCAAATGGAAAGTATCTTGTAATTGAAAGTACCATTTAAATGCATGTAAATCAATACTATTTTTAAATCAAACTTAGTATCTTTGTGGCAACAAAGTCATGTTGCTGGTCAGTTCAATAAGTAAAACCAAGCTTAAATATTCATAAATTGTTTTTGGCATAAGCTGAAGATCTGCTTGTGTGCAACAATGAACTTAAACCTCATGCAGTTGTTCAAGCATATCCAAGTTGAAGCTTATCAGAACTGCTTATGGCACTTAATTTTTCATTTTGATTTTATGCAACCAGAGGTCAAAATTATTAGACATCAGTATGGGATGGAATTATTGCACTCCAGCTCAGTGTCATTAACTTGAACATTGTCATAACTAAGAGGTATATGGCTGAGGAACAGTGAAATATAATTAGACCTATGATTAAACCCTCCTCACTTTCAACTTTTCAATGGAAGGTGTTGTGTTGTGTGGTTTGTTTTGGTTTGGTTTTATTTTCTTGGCGTGCTGGAGAAGCTCAGCAGCATGTCCAAGTAACTCAGCGATCTCTCTTGGTGTTGGCATTGTTGTCTTGCTAGACATATTTCTTTGGGAAGGTACTTATTTTTTTAATTGACAATTAATTCATTAGTCCTGATTTGACAAGTCTTACTCTGCCTTTTTTTTTTCTTCACTCAATTTGCTTTTTATTTATATGGTGAAAAGCAAACTTGCTGCTGATATTATTTTGAAAACACTTGATCTTATGAGCAGACTGAAGCAGGATGTACCTGGTATGGAGGTCAGCTTCTACAAAATTTTACAGGTATGATTTAAGACTGTCTTATGAAATGTATCTGTGAAGGAAAGTGCCACTGCACCACAGTAGTTTTAGTTCTGAATGTTTTATGTGCTTATCTCTGAAGTGGTAAAACTGTTAGGAAACTATAGTCCCCTGTGCACAATTCTTAAAGGTTGTTTTTGTTAATTCTTCTAAATAAGAGCAATTTGCTTTTATTCAAGTAATTAATTTCAGTAACACATGTGAAATCATACTTCAGCTGCCTAGTAAGAATTATCTTTTTAAGGCTGCATTAAGACTACAGTTTAAAGGTAGCAAACTACACAATTGTGGGGCTGGTTACTATTAAATATGTACATCTAATTTATAGCTTTACATAGTCAAAACAGTTTCTGGTAACTATTGGTCAGATGGTACCTTAACAATTTACTCTATAGATGGCAAAGTAATCCAGACAGTCAAGCAATTCCTGCTATTTTGGAGGGTTTTCTTTCAAGAATGGATATTGTGTACTTTATTGGGTAGCAATGACAGTTTCACAGTCCTCAGGAAATCCTTATAAAACTTAGGCTTATGACCCTTTATCAAGCTCTTGAAAACTTAAGTAGTCTCTTCACCTGTTGTCTTGGCTTTAATGGGAAAACAAGTTTCTAAATACTCTAAAGTGTAAACTATTTTTAAAATCACTTCCATTGTCTTCAGTCTCAGAAACTAAGGGCAAAATTTTAGAAGGTAGCTTAAGTTTTGAATAAAACGTTTCTGTGATCATGGGCCTTGATATTGTGAAGTCTGTGTGGTTTGGGGGTGGGGTTTTTTGTTTTTGACTGTTACACCTTGTTTTGACCAAAGTAGTTTCTTTTTTAGGATCAGCGCTTGATTACGCCTTTGACATTCGCTTTAACATCAGACCATAGAGAGCAAGTCCAAGTGGCACTTCAAATACTGTTTGAGGCTGCACCCTTACCAGATTTTCCTGCCATAGTGTAAGTTTATTTTTGTGATAGTCTGGTAGGATTTGACATTTTCACAGGCTTAGTGATATTCATGTTTCTTGGCATATTACTTCCAGTTCATAAGAGACAAACTTTAGAAAAATTGTCTTTTCTTCTTTATCTGCAGTACTGGTCTTGGAGGCCAGAGGAAGTAGCTAATGCTGATGGTATTCAATTAACATCAGATCCTAGAGCATCTTAGTGACTGACTTCTGTCCCTCAGAGTTCATTTGTCTGAAGTCTGTGCTTGGAACTTTCTACTTGGAGTGCGTCTAATATTCTGCATGTCAGACTTCTCTCTGCTGAACTTTGTCAGGCTTGTGGCTCTTCAGTTGCTGAAGCTTTGCTCACCCTTTTGCAGTAGCTTCCAAGAAAGAACAAAATAGGATAAGACCCAGGCAGATGGTAATTCAGGTAGTACTCAAGGTGGTCTAAATAGGTGAAAAAAAATACTGAGAAAGTCTGTTTGATGGAGTCCTTATTTCTATAGGTGTAATAAAATAGAAAAAACCAATCTTAAATTGTACCATGGTCTTTGCAACCTAGAAAACTAATCTGAACCTTCTTCCCTTTTTTGTTAGCAGAACTTTTTAATAGCATAAATGGAATTATTTGAAAGGATTTCCAGATTGGATGCCTTTTTGGCATCTATGCTGCTTTTTTTCAAGTGAAAGATTTGTAACGTAACTAGCTTATCTTGGAACAGTGAGTGAATTACTACTTATGTGTGGGGAGCAGGAAATAAAGGGAGATAACCTAATCAAATCATGGTAACATGCCTACTTGTGGGGTTTTTGTTGTTTTTGAGAAAGCTTGTGAACATAGTGGCATGTACAGGAACTTTAAAAAAAAAAACAACAACAAAAACCCTCCTCACACCCTAGGGAGTTGTCTTTTCTGTCATAATTCAAAAATAGACCAGTGATAAGAACACAGTAATAAGAATCTAAAACTGTGTTCATCCTAAAAACATCAGTGCTGGTTTTGTGATGGCCAGGTAGTACTGCATATCAATAATATCAATATCTAGTGAGCTGTCGGCTTCAGGAGAGAAATACTGAGAAGGGAGGTGGGGAATATGTGTGTGTGTGAAAGCAGAGGCATCAAAGCAGGTACATAATAAATTCTGAGAGCTGAAGCACCCACTGACATAAAGTTTCAGAAGAGTTATGCATCTTTGGGGGTCTTAGGCTGCAGAGAATGCTTGGGACCCCTTATTAAGGCTGGGCCAGTAGGAGGTGATTTTTCTAGCCTATGGGAGATGCACAGTTGCTGAAGATCTGTGGTGCCAAGTAACAGAGCTGCAGGAAGTCAGTGGCCTGTGAATATGGGAGATGATAAGGAAGAGATTGACCAGATCCTTCTTAAAGATCTTGCAGTTTCAAGTGCCTGAGACCCTAGATCTATCAGAAGAGGGGCAGACAGAATATAGAGTTGGGAAATGGAGACTTCTGTGATGGCTACGGCTGGAAGACATGGAGGCAGAGGTGATGTTCTGCTTGATTCTGCCAGGGGGAGGGGAAGGGCTTGTAGTCTTGAAGCTGACAGATTCTTCAGGTTAACAACTGGTTGCGTAACCAGCATTGGGAACAATTTTGGTTTGGTTTCCATGATCATGAGACTGAGGATCAAGGACTGTCCAACTTGATGAGGAGTCCTTTAAAGGCAACAAGGGAGGGGAAAAGATGACCAACAATCAAGTGAGGAAGTGGTAGTCTGGGTTGGAAAACAAATGGTTTGGGTTTATGTGATCCTTACAATAAACACAATAGGACTAAAGCTGGGTACCCCCAGACGTGCATAAATAAGAGGTTGCTTACAGGACGGCGTTGTGGGGGAAAAGCACTCACTCTTCCTGGGAAAGCACAAGTTGGGGTTGCCTCTCTAAAATGCCTGCAAAATAACGCACACAGCATTGGAAAGAAAAGGGAGAAACTGGAAGGCTGCACACAGTTACAGGGCTATGGAATCACGGAGCTATAGTAGGATGGCTTGTGTGACTCGAGTGCTGCAATGGATGGATACAAGATCTTTGGGAAGGATGGGCCAGAAAGGTGAGGAAAGAGAGTTGCCTGTTTTATAAGAGAGCAGTGGGAATGCATGGAACTCTGCTTAGGGACAGATAAACCAGCTGAAAGTTTGAGTTAGGAGGCAGACCAAAATGGGCAATGTTTAGTCTGCTGCAAATTGCCAGATCAGAAAGAAGTAGTAGATGAAACAGTTAGCCTACTGGAAGAAGCCTCATACTTATAGACTCTGGTCTTTGTAGGAGACTTTAACCACCTTGATATCTGCTAAAGAGGTAACGCAGTAGGGCACAAGCAATCCAGGATGTTTCTGGAGCACATTGACTGCTTCCTAACAGAGGATGGAAGAACTGATGATAGGAGACATACTACTGGACCTGATTACAAACAAGGAAGAGATATTTGGCTGTGAAGGTTAGTGACATTCTTGGTTGCAGTGACCATGAGGTGGTGATGCTGAAGTTCCTGAGAAGAGGGAATAGGGCAAAAAGTAGGATCACAACCCTGGTCTTCAGGAGAGCAGATCTTGGCCTCTTCATGATCTGCTTAGAAGAATCTCATGGGATACAACCCTGGGGTAAAGAGAGGTCAAGGAGAGCTGGTTGACTTTTTTTTTTAATTTTTCCCCTCCTGCTCCATTCCCTTCACCCCTGTTTCTCAAAGGATCACTTTCTTCAGTGCCTTAATGTTCATTCCCATTCTAAGAAGCAGAAAATCAAATGTGGCAGGAGACCTGCAAGGAGCTCCTGACAAAATTCAGATACAAAAAAGGTGCATGCAACAGATGGGAGCAGAGACAGATAAACTGGGAGGAACAGAATGAAAGTGTCCAAGTATGCAGGGATGGGGTTAGAAAAGCCAGAACTTACCTGAAGTTGAACCTAGTGACAGATGTGAAGGGCAACAGAAAGACTTCTACCAGTATGTCAGCAGCAAAAGATAGACTACAAAAAGAGTGCCTTTCTACTGAATGGGGCAGGGGACCTGGTGGCAGAGGACATGGAAGGGATTGTCATACTCAGTGCCTAGTTCACCTTCATCTCCACTGGTTTGATTTGCCTTTGGGAATCCTAGGTTCCTGAGAGCAATGGGAAAATCTAGAGGAAGGAAGGCTTATCCTGGATGGTGGAGAATCGGGCTGTGGAACATTTAAACAAACTGGACATACAGAAGTTCATGAGACTTGACAGGATGCACCCACGAGTGCTTAGGGAGTTGGCTGATGTCATTGCAAGGCCACCCCATATTGTCTTTGAAAAGTCTTGGTGATTGGGAGAGGTTCCTGAGAACCAGAAGAAAGCAAATGTAACTTCTGTCTTCAAGAGTAGCAAAGATGTTCAATAATACCCTGGACTGCAATAGGAAGAGCATTGCTGACAAGTTGGAGGGGATCATTCTTCTGTGCTCAGCCCTAGCGAGACCACATGTGGAGTGGTGTGTTCGGATCCAGGCTCCCCAGTACAAGAAATACAGACATACTAGAGTGAGTCTAGTGAACGGCCGTTAAGATATTTGAGGGATAAGCATGTGTCATACACAGTGAGACAGAGCTGGGATTGTTTAGTTCAGAGAAGACTTGTCAGGGATCTTATTAATGTATATAAATGTCTGTTGGAAAGGAACAAAGAAGATGAAGCAAGAGTCTTCTTAGTGGTATCCATTGACAGGAAAGAGGTAGGCACAAACTGAAATATATGAAAAAAAAACCTTTGTAATTTCTTTAAATATAAGAAGAAAAAAAAAACAACAAAAAAACCCACAAAAAAAATGAACCTTTTGCTTTATGGGGAGTCAGGCATTGGAAAAGGTTGCTCCCAGAAGCTGTGGAGTCTTCATCTTTTGAGATAGTTAAAACTACTGAATGTAGTGGTTTAGTAAAGTTTCAGCGATTCAGTCCCAGCAGCCAAGCCATGTGGCCGCTGCAGCTGCACCTCCCCAAACAAAAGAGTTTTAAAATGCCTTTTTGAGTTGAGATAAGGAGAGTTTAATACAGTGACACATAAGAAACAATCGCAGTAACAACAGCAATAACAACAGTAAGAACTGCAATGTACAAAAATAAGCAATGCCGCATGAGCAAACAGACAGACCATACACCGGAGCTGCCTGTGGAACCAGAACTGGCCCCAGGGCGGGATGTCAGCATGGTATAGAATAGCCTGGCTGCACCACGTTAACCCTGTCCTGTCTGAACCAGGACAGTTGTGCAATGGAATAGCCAAATAACATGTCTATGAATACGAGTTAAAAATAGGCTGAGTTCACTTAGGAAGCAATTGAGACAGCACTTCAGTGAAGTGATTGAGATAACTTGGTAATTAAGGATTTTGTCAAGAGGAAATGATTTTTGACTAATGCTTCCAAAATCAGCTCTTTTTACTTTCTCTGATTTGGAATGTGTCTTTAGTAGCTGCCTTGAAAATAGCAACCACAAGTTACCTGGAGTACAGGTACTGTAATTACTTCTGTTTAAGCTTTTATATTCTCTTCTCTGTACAAGTTTCAACTGCTTGCGCTTCTATCTGCATATTTAAATTTTGGTTAAAACTTACAAAATGAAATGTGCTGTGCTCTATCATATTGTAAAACAGCATCACAGACAAGGAAAACTAAGGTTCATTGGTAGCCTTTTCATTATTCAATCTTCTTATTTTTATGCCTAATAATTCTTAGTAAATACCTTTTCAATTTTCCTACTTACAAACAGTGGCCTAGTTAAGTTAAATGTGAGATAACCTGTTTCTCGGGCTGATATGACACAGAATCTGTTCTGCACAAGAAGAGCTGAACGTCATGCCCTTTCTGGCGAGATACTGTGTTTGTTTCTAAAGGTTAGCCATAACAGGCTTTCATTTTTCTTCTGCTTTCTTTCTCTCTGGACAGTTTGGGCATATAACTGACACCACATCTTAATGTTGTGGGATAATGAAAATGTGACTGTTCTGTAATCTTTCAATAGAAGTTAATTATGCTATAAAATGATTATGTTATGTTCTCATCTTCAATCCTTGCAATGATATTTGTAGCAAGTTGTTTTGTTAATAGCCTTTGTGTTTATACAGGCTTGGCGAAAGCATTGCAGCAAATAATGCTTACAGACAACAAGAAACAGAGCACGCCTCAAAAAGAATCCAAATGCAGTTACCAGTGACCAATGCTACTTCGGTGAAGTGTTCTTCATCCTGTCCTTCAAGTAATGAATCCACAACTTCAGGTATTCAGGAATTAATACAAAAACTTCATTCTGGACTAGAGGTTAGTCAAACATATATTCTTGTTAAATATTTGACACTTTTTTCACTGGGGGAGAATGGAAATAAATCAAAGTGTCAAGCTTTGGTGCATGTATCAGTTGAGTTCCTACCTATTTAGAATGTGCTCCTTTTACTGACCTGAGCAGAATTCAGTGATGATTCTTTGTGCTGTATCAGAAGCTGGGCTCCTTATTGAGCTCCTTTTTTCAGTGGGGTTGCCCACACCCTTCTAATCCGTCAGATGTGGAGACGTGTCATATATAGTCGCTGGGACACATACAAGGGGCCTCCTCCCTTGGCTTGCTAAGGAATAGCCTGTGATAAAATAGAGATTATATGCTGCTTTTGAAGAGTATGGTACTTCTCTTGTATGTCTAAACACACATACAAACATTTTCCTTTTCTTGCATGTTGCTGACTCTTAGCATTTGCTGTTCAATTTTTGTGGCTTTCTTTGAAAGGCACTACCACTGCTTCAGAAGAAAGTTTCTGCTTGTGAATGAGGCACTCAAACAGGCACCACAATCAGCTCGCTTCTTTGCGGGCCATACTGTCAGATACCGAATAAATCTCCTCTTTTTCTGTTCAAAGCAAGTTAGTTGCTTTGTAGCTGCTTTAGATTGATGCATTGTTGCTTCTGTCTTCTTTTGGCTTAGAAAAACAGTATGCAAATTGGAAAAATGAACCAAAAGTGCTTGATAATGGCTTGATATCTGTATTAGTGGCATTGCCTCCAGCTTTGGCTTTGCAACCCTCTTCTCTATGCTGTAACTGATAAGAATGGAACTCAAAAAGCTACTGGTTCCAGTTAGCTGCAAGAATAATAGCAGGAAAAGGTCAAGTGAATCTTCATTGGCTTATTTCATTCTCTGCCACTGGATGGTCCCGCTGATCATCCTTTTCAGGACTGCACATGACAGTCTAGGTGCACAGCTGTGGATATATTAATGTAAGTCAAAGCCTAACAGCAGCTTCTGGTAGTGTGACAGATTGCAAAGCCGCTTTGATTTTTGAGGGGAGAAATTGAATGAATCTTTTATTAGACCTTCTAATTAGTAGAACTTTCCTTTTAAAAATCAATACATGCATTCACTTAAAATGTCCAGTACTTCATCTCTGTGTGCGTTGCGTGAAGCTCAAATGTGTGTGAAAAAACAATTGAGGCAACACTTTTAATAGTATTACTGTACAAAGAGCATGAAGGGAACTTGCAGAAGCTTTTTATGTAGTAGTAATATCTAAAAGGACATAGAGACAACAAGTTTGCAAGCAGGGAAAGAAGCTACTTGTTTCCTAATTTAGAGACAGGAAAATGAGCTGAGAACTGGAGCTATGCAGGGGCTGCTGTTAATGTGCAAAAAATTCTTACATAGTGGTTCCAAATGGTGCAGAGATGGTAGCTTTTCAGTAGGTGTTCATTATATGCATAGCTGGGATAGCTTCCACTTGGTCGTGTATCTACATATAGGAACAGCTGCTCAAAACTGGTGTTATAGTAGCACTGCCGAAGGAAAAAAGTATCCTGAAATCACCAAGTAGCATTTTCACTTGATTCTGGCATATATTTTAATAAAAGCTTAGGACTTGTTGTGCCATATATGGTAAATCTCCTCTAATAAGTTGGTGGGTTAATGTACTAAGTTCTGTTGTGGATAGTGTCCTTCCAGAACAACTTTGCTAGGCCTTTTCTGATAATCTGTATGTTGAGAATGCCATGGAGTAAGAACAAGGATTTTTAGCCATGTGCATTTTGTGCTGTTAATATTAGGGCAAATTACTTTGCTGGAAAACTAGCAGTCCTCTCATAGGACACAAAGATTAGACCAAGGGGATCCATTTTAGAGTGGTGATGTTACCTTTTCATAGTGCTGGACTGATGGTCTTCTGCAGGTGAATCCTGTTCAGCCTAAATAGTTCGATTGTTCACAAACTTTCCCCAAGTCATTTGAGCAGACAGCCTGATATAAAAATAAGAATACAAAAAGCTAGTGGACAGGTGGAGTTAACAAAGCTACTGAGCTCTTTAGGCACATGTTACCTATCTAAGTAAATGCAGATTACAGTAGCAGTAATTGCAAAAACATTTCCACAGATGAAGGAGTCGCTCACTGATATGAGGATATCTGACATAATGGATGTCTATGAGCAGAAGCTGTCAGCATTAGCAGTGAGTACAGCCTAATGTGTGTGGGTACACTGCTGTCTGTACATTCACAAGAAGTTAATTAAAAATGTTCTTCCTGTGTATAGTCTAAAGAAACTAAGCTGCAAGATCTCTTGGAAGCAAAGGCAGTAGCTCTGGCTCAGGCTGATAGGCTAATGGCTCAGTACCGATGTCAGAGGGCCCAGGCTGAGTCTGAGGTAAGTAGCAGGAGCTTCCTTCTGGAACTCTGAGGTGGGGCTGAGTAATAGTTGTCTGGGTAGCTTTAACTGTGATGGCAAGTGTGGAAACCATCCTGCTTGGCTGAAAGTTGTGAGTTAGGGGAGGCTTAATTTTCATCATAAACATCCTCTTTTCCTCTGGCTTGTTCTTTGGAGCAGTTTTCTTTTAATGTACTTTCTATTATAGGAAGTCAACCAGACTAACCTACTGTACCAATTATGGCTTGTTAACCATTACTGTTAATGGTAGTACTCTTGAAAATGAATAAAGCTACTTACTAGAATTCTATATATAATCTGTTGGTATATGAAGAACTCTCCTGTTTGTGTCTTTCAATCACTTGTCAAAGACGAACTTGCAAATAAAACTTGCTTGTATTTGAAGCATGCATTGAAAACTCAGAATAATTTCTATTATTTAAAGGTTGTAATAAAGATTGGGCTGCAGATTACTAAAACCATAGCTAAAATGTATAATCTACGTTCTTCCCTCACACTGTCTATAAAGGGAGCTAAAGGAATTTAGTGAACAAATTAATTTATAATTAATATTGGGTGAGAGAAATCATTTTCTTAATGTAGCTGGTGGCATTTTAGTGTTAAATCTATGGACTCAAATACACCTATTACAAAGTGACTTGTGAAAGAGAATTGCTTGTAATTGTGGTGGTTTTTTGGTTGGGGGTGTCTTTCCTCTCAAAGGCACGAACTCTTGCTGCAATGTTGAAGGACGCAGAACGAAAACATGAAGAACTTAACGATTTGCTGAAAGCTCAGCAGGTAGAATCTGAAAGAGCACAGACTGATATTGAACAGCTCTTTCAACACAACAGGAAATTACAAACAGTAGCAGAAGAACATGAAATACTGAAAAAGTCCTCTGTTGACCTTCTTCAGAGGTAAGGCATGTAAGATCTCTAAGCAAATAGTTTGTATTCAAAGAGCGTTAAAGCCCTTTTACCAGGCTAAGCATGCTAGAAGGGTATGCTATTTCATGTTAAGTGAAGAATACATTATTTTTTTTCTTCTCTATGCTTGTTAATAAGGTTAACATAAGTAATTCAAGAAGTTAGTGTTAAATGGGTGAGAAATAAAGTTCTAGATATTGAAGGTCCAGTTGATGAAATAGCATGAACTTAGAGAAAAATGCTCCCTTTTATACTAAGAAACAAATTCACAATGCTTAGTTTCTATTAGTATTGTGCCATACTCTTGGCTTCTTTGATCTTGTATGACGTCTTGATGACATGCTATAAATAGTCTGGAGATGCAGCCTATAATAGTATGTCTGCATAACATAGGAGCTTGTATCTTTGATCACTTCTATAGCAAATTTGACTGAAATTAAGTAAAATTGAGGTAGAGAGGAAGGAGGCACCTTTTATGTCCCAAATTTTTAATAAGCGTTACTTCTTTAGGACCTTAAGCTAAAAAAGGATGTGTGAGACACAAAAAGCACATAAGATAGAATCTATTTATGAATATAGAATGTGCTTTGGAATAATAAAGGCCTGGAAGAGCTTTGGCTTTTCAACTCACATGAGCCGATCTCGTCACTAGGTCTGATCTTGTCACTAGGTGTCAGCAAGGCAAAGAAGCTGATAAAATTGAGAGCAAGCTTCTTGCTTAATAATGGGAGCAGGGATTATATTAGACAATTTTGAAGGCATATTGCTGCCTGTAGGAGTCATTGAGGGAGGAAAAATGTATAGATTTGTCTGTGATGAGGTTTCTTGAATAAGTATCTAGTATGTTCACAGTGGAAACGCCACCTTTTTGTTTCAATTGTATGCAGCTATACACTCTGTGAGCGTGTGTTTGAATAATTTATGTGAAATCAGCCTCTATCTAGTATTTAACAGTTGTAAATTCTCCAAAGTACGAATAAAATAGCTTTTGGATACTTAGAATTTGTTTAGAAAGCAAGCTTTTGCTTTATAAACAGTCTGTACACTTTAAATATACTGTTTCTTAAAAACAGTCAGATAACTGACAGGAGGGGAGAGAATTTTCCTTTTGGTAGGAAAGTAAGAAAGCATTTACTTAGAGCATGAGATCTGCCTCATGACTTGCATTAAATGCACATTGCATTGTCTTCAGTACGTTCAGTTTTTAGTATCATGAGACAACTAGAGGTCGCAGTCTTACTCAAAGGGTCCTTTAAAAGATGATTGCAAACAGCTAATTTATAACAGGGTTTGTATGTCAAGTTTCTAAAGGTATCTGTATGTTCTGTCAGTTCCTAAGAGTCTTGTACTGGAGGAAGGTTGATTTCTGATCGTTAATAATGAAAAATATATAAGGGATCCCCTGAAGCTTGGCTTGTGTTTTTTCCTTCACCTAAGTATGTTAATTTAAACAAAACAAACCAACACCCTAACAAAAAACAAACTACCACCAAAAAATCTTCAATTGAGTGCCACTCCCACAAAAGACCTTGCTTTTAGCTTGATTGGGATGATTGCACAGATGATGTCAAGTATTGTTATTTGACAAGCTATTAAAGTAAAAGCTCTTCAGAAGGACTTGTGCTCTTCAACCACAACCCTATAATTCATTTGTAGGCATGAAACAACTGAAAGACAATATAAAGATCTACAGGTTACATGCAATTCACTACATAAACAACTAGAAACACTGAAGAAACTGAATGAATCACTCAAGCAGCAGAATGACAGGTGAGTTCAATTCAGTCTTTTTAAAGCAAATTAAAGAAAAACAGTAGAAGTAAATAGCACTTTAGTCTTCTGATTTTTCAGTTGTGCTTTAAATAACATCTAAGAAGTGGAGTTAGAGGAAGAAGATGCTTCAGGGTTACTTTATATGTGTATGTTAGATGAAAATCTATAGTAGTGACTTTGGTGGTTTATTTTGTTTGCTCCTACACTGATTGGGGGCAAGGAGGAATGCCCACAGACATCAGTGACAATAGGATTGAAAAGAGCAATGAAGACGACCCAATTCTTGGGTGCATTTGAGGGGGTGGAGAGGTATCTTTTTGGTTGTTGTTGAATTATTAAATCTTTGGGTGATAACAGCATTTTCAGGTATAGGTCCTTTTAGTCTGCAAGGTTTCTCTGTAATGTTATCAGCTTAGAAAAAACCCAAACCAACCTGCTAAACTAATATATTTAATTATATTAGAAATATTGATGGTGGGTATTGTCTGTGGTATATTCCTCAAACACGAAACTAGCATTACCTACATGATCTTGGAAGTCTAATTATAATTTTTTTTTTACTTTTTGATGGCTTAAAATAGAGGTCTGATGTACCTTTCACCAATGTAACTAAGGGAATAGGGTTCCTCTTTGAGGATCTTTATTAAATACTTAATTTTGCAGAAGATACCTTTAAATTATGCTCATAGGCAGGCCTTGTATTGCTAGAAGTAAAATGCTGTTCTTGGCTTTACTTGCAAAGTTCACTTCATCCTTCCAGGCTCTTGCCTTGTCAGTGATGGGAGAAATCCAAATCACTGCCTTGAGTTCTGATTTCAACTGGAAAAATTTTCATGCTGATACATTAGTTTGCTGCCGAATAAATGTGGACACTTACTGTCACTGGTTCAATATGCAGCTCAGTGTAACTGGGGAGATATTCTCATGAAACGTACCCCTTTTTAAAAGCAGGTCTGGGGAGCAGTTATTATATAGATGTTCTTGAACTGCCATGAATAAAATAGAGACTGTGGAAATACACACACATACACGCCCCCCCCTCGCCTTGCCAGAAGCTGCAGCTTAAAAACTGGCAGACAGGAAGAGGATAAACAAGAGTGACAGCAGATGCCATCTAGGCAAGGCAAGTGGCAGATAGAATATGGCTTAGAAATCAGGCTAGCTAGTGATGGAAAAAGTAAATTAGCTTCACAGAGCATAAAGTGCTCAGGTTACAGCTATAATGCGGTAGATGTCAGTACCTATACATTAAATGATCATGGAAACTAGGTATTATCCTAATTAGCGAAGACTGAAGCAGACCTCTAAATAGGCTATGGCAATGTCTTATGAAATGGGTGGGTTTTGCTGAGTGTTGTGTGACAATCTGGAAGATGTTTAGAATAGTGTTGGAAAATCTTTTTCCATAGATGTGTTTGCGTGGATAATACCTGAAACAGGTTTTACTAATGGTATTGTCAATTCAGGAGCATGCTAAGAGCTACAACCCAGTGTCCTTAATCACTAACGGCAGTGAATTTTGACTCGGGTAGAATGACAATTTCAGTTCTGTGATGGTATTTTGAATGCTTTGTGGCTCTAATAAATGCAACAGTTTCTGGTGTTTAAACTCCAGGTATGAACCTTTTCAGTAGTTTCTACTGTCTCCATGATCAGAGAGGGGAAATAATTGTTTCATGGCAGGAGGGGGGGGGTGGTAAATAAGATGTCTGTGCTCACGCTCTGCAGGTTCATAGGTTTGATGATTTGACGCCCCTGACAGCACTCGGAAAGGATACAGAAATCATTCTAGCTTCTTAGGACAGAGAAATGGTGGTTATAGCTCGCTTTGATCATCAACACTTGTTTCTCTGCAATTCTAGGACTGCTGCACAGTTGGTAGAAACCGAAGATCACAGAAAAGAATTACAGCAACAGCTACAGGATAGAGATGGCAAAATAGCGAGTAAGTCACTAGCCTAAAGGTCACTGAACTTGGAGAACTAACTAGGTTAACAAAATGTTGTTATGGACTTCAGATAAGCAACCTTATCTTATTAAGTGGTAAATCTTAAAGTTAGCCAGGGATACGTAATTGAACAGTTGAATGAAACAAATACAGATCTTATTTTTTAGAAAGGATTGGTTTATGAGACGATATGGACTTCACTGAATCTCTGCACAGCATCTTATGTCCCTTCAGGATCTTTTTACAACATGTCAGTTAGAACTATTTTCTGTAGGAACTGCAAATCACAAGAGCTTAATTCTTCTGCAAATGACTGGAAGCAACCACCAAAACTTAGCAGTAGGTGGCACTACTCAGTAATTCAGATATTAGCAGCCATGTTGAGTCTTAAGAAAAAAAAATAAAATAATACTTGTTTGCCAGGCAATGCAGTATCTCTTTTCTAAGTTTGGCAAGCCATCTTTAATTGTGTTTGTTTTCTCAAGCCTTGCAACAGAAAATAAAAGTTCTGGAAGAAAAACTGAAAGCTCAGCAGAAAGAAAAAACAGATATGGAACAAACTATAGATATTCTTAAAAAGGAATTAAGTAAGACAGAGCAAGCAAGGAAAGAACTGAGTATCAAGGTAAGGAATTATTTTCACGTGCATTCTAGAGACCAGAATTTTAGATATCTGTGTAAGTGATAGTTGGTAAATCAGTATTTCAGTGCTAAAGTAGCTAAAGAAGCTAGAGCAGTCTGTGTAGTGGACAAGAACAAATTCTTTCAACTTTAATTGTATGCCTTTTGAATTTTCAGTAGCTAAGCTTGAATTTAAGAGAAGTCAGGGTCAGGTTCTAATGAGGCTATATGAGGCATGATGTGTGCGTACATAACGTTTGGAAGAAAAAAAACCAGCAACCAAACCTGTAGTAAAATATTAAATAGGAGAATGTAGCACATTCCTCTTCAGTAGTTCTGAATACCGTAAAATGTGGATTGGCTTACTTTCTCCCCTCTCTCACATCCTGAATTAAGTTATATATGCTGTGTGTATGTACCAAAATGCATCTGACTTTCTTTTTTGATCTTTGAAAATCTAATAAAATATTTTTATGTCTAAGAAAAAGAGACTTTGTGTTTCAAAACAGAGACCAGTTTGGCTATACCATGTTAGCAGAGTAAAGTTTAAAAAAAACAAAACTAAATCAACCAAAACTAAATCCCCCAAAACATCGGTGTAGCCTATATGTCCTTGCCTGTAAGTAAGGTGCCCGGTAACTCACAAGGTGGAGATTTACTTTACGTGCAAACTAATAAGCAAATGCAAAGTGTGCAGTCTCGCAAATGCGTTTGTTATACTTGCATTCCCTGGAGGCAAAGCCTAACCTCTGCAAGCAATACCATTCAGTATGTAGCAAATATTTCCTCTGTTCCCAGTAAACATTTGCCGGTGTAGGGCTTGAAATGGAATGTGGATGGCTTCACTGTGAGCCTTTCTGCTGCTTAAATAGGACAATGGTAACATGGAGGTTGGTGCTTTCCCATGGTATCTAACATTTTGAAGTGTGGCAGTAGCTGTAATCATTCATGTGTGCTAAATATGCAGCTGAGACATTTCTGAAACAGGCTTGTAACTTTACAAGTACTTTTTAATTATTTGCTTAAATTCACCACCAAGCCACTCAGCTTTCACGGTGTTGTGTATGTTTTTCAGTTGATAATGGAAGGAATGATAACATTTTGTTTCTGTAGGCATCTTCTCTGGAAGTTCAAAAATCCCAGCTGGAAGGACGCTTGGAAGAAAAAGAAGCACTTGTAAAACTACAGAAGGAAGAATTGAACAAACACTCGAATATGATTGCCATGATTCACAGTCTAAGCGGTGGCAAGTTAAGTGCAGAAGCAGTGAACCTCAGTTTATAGGGCTTTGTTGTTAAGATTTTAGTATTTCATACATACGTATGAATATATGTAAAGATTTTGAAACCTGAGGCTAGCATACTATCTGACTTTTAAAAAAATCTGAAATTAAAGAAGAAAAAGTAATAATTGTAGCAGCTTTGATCTGGAAAAAAAAGAGCTACTGTACAGCAAGTACTGATGGTCTTGGTAGAACTATCATCTATACTGGGAGCTGAATTCAACTTTTCCTGATGGCTAACCTTCCTAAATATATATGTAGGGAAACATAAAGCAAAATGGGAGTCACTGACAACTTATTTTTGTCTCTTTACTCTGTTGGCTGTCTGGCAAGCAGCGTGCTTCATAGGTTAAGCACTTTTAATCTTGTAAACTATTCCGAATGGCCTTACTATTTGTGCAGTCTTGTTTTCTGATGTCTAAGATACAAACATAAAAATAAAATGGATTAAATCAGTTAGAACATATTACATTGAAAGCTGTATTTATCCGCATTTTGGTCATAAATTTTCACGTCATAAATATCTGGAGATGTTTCTGATTATGAGGAGATACGAATTTGAGTATGTAGAACACCATATTTGAATAACTGTAGTAGCAAGCAGTAGCATCAATTAGGGAAAGTATGCTAAGATGAAATACATGTATGTACAAATTTCTTAAATACTAGGTAATACTTTCCTAATCCTGCAACGCTTCTTTTTATTCTTTAAAAAGATCTGCACTTTTTGACAGTCCTATCTGGTGCATGCTCATTATTATCAGCATTGTCACTTTCTGCTGTACACCAACAGGATTTTGTATATTTTTCTTAGAATAACTATTAAGACAATTTTTTAAAAAAATGTACTTCCATATTAAAGACTAGTACGAGAATCTGATGCACATTTTTGAGTGGCAGAACACTTTCATGTCCTTCATTTACCTGCGACATGAATGACATGTCTTTTAGTAGTTGGCAGAGCTATTTCATTAGTATCTGTGTTTTGATAGAACTGCCAAAGTTTTGGGTGATCGAATATGTATGTTTTTCTGTAGCATCACTGCTTTATTTGTATCTAATTTGTAATGGCTAGATTTTAAATACCTGAGATTCTTTGTTTTGCAGTTGTGTATTAGCTGTCTTACTGAGTCTGTTCAGCTCATGTCTAAGTACAGCCTTGTACGTTCTGTTGCAGTTATACAGCATCAGATGAATTGTAGCTATTTTAACCTGTTACTGAAATGCAGTTTTTATAACAACCACAGGTAAGATTTATAAACATTGTTTTGGTCTCTGTGAAGACCAGGGAAATAAAAAAGAAAATTACTTTTTTCTGTGTTTTGTGTTTTCTTTAAGTGAGGCAAACTGTAGACGTGACTGACAACTTTGTGCACAGTGAATGCAGTTTGTGTGCCTTTTTGCATAAAATGCAGTTACTGCTTAGGAAGATCAGAAAAAAAATTGCTCAAGTGAGGGATTTGGTTCAAGTTGTGCAAACTCAATTGGGAAAGAAAGCTTCATTATCCATAAATTTTTATTTCAGTCTAATGGGTTAAGAGATTTTGAGTGTCAAAGTAAATTTGCGGACATTAGTTCATTTCTTTTTAAGTCTCTTGGTCATGGGGGAAGGGTAAGTAAATGGGTTTTTTGCTCCTTTTCTGTCATAAAATGTTCATGTAAAGAAATTCAAGTAGGAAATGTCAAGCATGTTACTAATTAAACTGATAAATGCTGGCCTGACTTTGTTGTCAAATTGGTGGAATGGGAAGGCGAAAATGTCAAGCTGCTCACCGGAGTAAGGTTGGGCAGCGCTAAGGCTTGTGTCTCCAGAACATGGTAAATGAATCTTTAGAGTTGACATGATAGAATCCACAGCAATCAGCATGGTGTATAAATACTGATTTCCAACCTTCCCTTCCTCCCTGCTGCCCCAGAGAAATATACTGCTTCAGCACGCTGTTCTAAGCCAAGTGTTGCTGAACTCTTGTTGGGTTGCATAGCAAAAAAAATGCATGAACACATCAAGCCACTTTGACAGTGTTCCGGTGTTCTTTCCTGGCAGTGCTTTTCCAGTTCATAGAATCATAGAATGTTTTAGGGTGGAAGGGACCTCTGGAGGTCATCTGGTCCAACCTCCCTACACAAGTAGGGACATCTACCTAGGTCAGGTTGCTCAGAGCCTCATCAAGCCTGACCTTGAGTGAAGAGTTGGTAATGAAGAGTGGCTAATGGAACTAGCAAATTTATATCTATTTAGAATTTTGTTCAAAAAATACAGCTCTTCTCGCTGTAGAAAAAAACTGTAGATTTTTGCACTTAATTCATACAGAGAAATCGCTGTGTTTGGGCTTTCGCTTTTAGGCACCTTGATATTATCAGTGTTCAAAATAATTCTGTAGTAAGGTTTCCTGTGCGGTTGTAATATTCTCGTTACATGCTGTATCCAATGTGCTATTGGACTGTTTTTCTTTCCCCACAGGCTCTCTCATTTACTGTAGAGTAGCTGGCACCAGCACAACAAATAGCTCTCCAATGGAGTCAATTTTTAATTATCTGTGTTATGTCAGGTTGTCAATTGCCTGTTTTACAAGTACAGAGTCTCATGAGCTGTCTTTGGTCAGAGCAACCTCACTTCTTGATATCAGACACTCTAGTACTTCTCCAAAAGCAGCTGCCTTTTATTCTATATAATCGGTAGGAAGTTTTCCATTTAGCATGTGGTTCTGTATAGCTTTGTACATTATTTCAATCCCGCTGTACAAAACAGTATTTCTCTTTCCATAATATGTTTTCTGTGCTCTCATTTTTGTTGTACTTTTGGGGGATGGTGAGATGATAGCAAAAAAGTTTGGAATTGACACCTTCAATTTATTATCTATTGTATGTTGTATTCATCTTATTGCTCCCTCTTCTCTTTGCTCTTGATTCTTTTGATATTTTCTACTCCCTTGCTAGCGGTTTATTTTAGGCTTTCACTTTCCCCTACATCTCCATCTCTCCACCTCTCTTTCACCACTGATTCCACGTGACAGTGCATACCACATGCTCTTCCCTAGTGAAGTCTCCGTCTTGTATTGGAAAATTAGGAAGCTGTTGGTTCTAGTAGTGGAGTCTTTCCCCCACGTCTGAGATAAAATAGGCTGTGGAATTGAGCTCTGGCTTTTGAATTGTCATCCTTGCCTGCACAGAAGATGGAACATGAAGCTTTTCCTGAACCAGCTCCCACGCTGTCATTGTCCTCCCCATACACTTATCTCTGTTACAAAGAAGGCAGAGCATTTATTTTTTTAATTGATGTTGTCAAAATGTCTATGCTGTAGTATTTGTGCTAGCATGTTGTGGAAGACCAGCCCACATATTGGTAAGATGTCTTTTTAAGTCAGCTGGAGGACTGTCAGCTGCCGGGGTCCTCCGGAAGTTGTGGGGACGCGGCAATATAAAAACTCGAGGGAAAACGAAAACTCTTTCTCCACTCCGTCACCCGAGGGGCACATTGCTGCCACCGCAAACCGCTGCCACCAGCCAAGAGTTGCACAGTCGCCACCGCCAACTGTGAGCCACCGCCACCGAAGAGCTGCCCGTGCCCGCCGGCCGGGGCGTCGCCACCCTGGCCCCCACAGGGACTATCACTGACGAGGAATGCCAAAAGGTTAGACAACTATATATGCTTACGCACGCACCCACACCATCCACATACAGGTCATATTTTGACAGAATAAAGTTCTTATTTGCCCTATCCCCTCGGTGGTCTTCCAGTCCTCCTCAGGGAAGGGGAGTGAGTGGGTGGGCGTGACGTATTGTGATATTTCTTAGAGTAGGCACGGTTTTATGCAAATATATTTGGTAAGAAATTTATTGAATACTCGTTGGTGTCAGTAATTGCCTACGAGCTTGGTGGGAAGGTGTCACTCCGCCCTCGATCCCCTCCCCCTTAGGAGGTGGTGCAGACGTCTGCGCCCGACCACGACACACGTGCAATTTAATGTAGGAAAAACAACCTTTTCCTTCCAGGCTTGTGAAAATTTGGCTGGAATTTTCTTAAGGATGAAGTTAATATCCTGCGCAATGGTAGGACTTCTGAGTTTACAAACTGAAGGCGTGGCCTTGCTGTAGGAAGTGATCCTAAATGTAAGTGCTGGTAAGTGAGTCTCTTCAAAACAAGTGATGTAATGAACAGCTGATATAATCTTTTACTTTTTTTTTTTCAGGAAGTATTTAGTACTGATGGTGAGTAGTAGGATTTATTTAGCGATGATGTAAACAGCTAGAAATTGTGAGTAAAGAAGTCTAAAAACCACATGCTACAGATTCAGCAGTGCCAAAAGTGTTAACTAGTGGTTGGGATTTATGTCATGTTTCTGCTTACAACTTTCATGGTTCAGAAGTATGTGTCTGGTTCACCAGGAATTCTCTAGCAGTGCGCTCTTCTGGAATAAGCGCAGGTCAAAAATGGGACAAACTCCACTGTGACACTCAGCTTTATAGGTTTGGTTTAAGTGTTCTTGTGAAGATATAAGGAGAGGTTCTCTGCTCTGTTTTCTTAGAGTTCATTGGTAGCAGCCAAAGATTAAGTATTTCCAGGCAAGTAATTATTTCACAAAAAACGCTTTCATCCTTGCAAAGTTGGTTTATATATAACTCCTTCAATGCATATTCCCATCTGGTTTCTTTTGAAATATTCAGATTTCCTCACTGTCTGAAACAGGCTTCCTTTCCAACTCTCTCACCAATTTCCCTTCTGCAGCGTGATGAAATTGGGAACAGTCTGGTAGCTTTAGATCCCCAGTGACACACTCGTATCTCTCTACCCTCGTCCAATCTGAACTGGCTGCTTTCCTAGGAGTGCATAAAAATGAGGGATAACTAGGTAGGCAGAATACTGAAAGTTGTATAGCTGTTGATGTAAATATCCCAGAGGTCCTGGACCACACCTACCAACCGGGGCAAGGTGCTTCCCCTTTTCCAGAATGGCAGTCAGGGTTGTTCTGGTCACTGCTGGAAAAAATGAAGCACCTTTAGCAAAGAAGGCATCCATTTTAGGACAGAAATAACAATGTAGTATGATCCTCACTTTTGTGTCCAGCGTCTGTTTGAATCTGCTATGCTTGAGGTTGCCGTAGTTGCAGAATGTTACATTTTTTCTAAGGAACAACCTCACGTCCCTTCTGGCTTGTTGCCCTTTGACCTGGGATTAACTGGTGGTCTTGGCTGAATTGCTGGTGGTTGGCTGGAATATCTTATCTCACCACAAATGATTCTTATAAAGGAGTGTTAGTAAGAAGAGCCAGCTGGATCCATGCGTGTTTCAAGCTTGGCATTAGTGATCTATGTATGTGATTAGAAACTCTCCATGTCTCCTCTTATGCCTGCATGGCTTTCTAACTGAACTATAAATGCAAGCTTGAGTCTAGAAGGTGGAGTTCATGATGGATTGGGGGTTTTTGTTGGTTGGGATTTTTTTTTTTTTATAGCGATTATCTTTTGTCTGAAAATGGAAGCTCAGGAATTATGGAAGTTCTTGTAGCTGCCAGTGATGTGTTTGCAGCATGTCTTCCTGACCCAGTATTGTCTGACTGTGTTGGGTTTTGAGTAAACATTGCAACCACTTTGCTCATAACAATAGTTTTGGGGTTTTTTGTTTCCTTGTTTGTTTTTCTGTCTTTGAAACGGAAATACACAATTCTACTGGTGTATCTCTACTAAAATTTCCGTGATATTTGCTCCACTACTTCATCTTGCCAGGAGAACGTACAATAGCATCACTGCACGCTGCATTCTTCCTTCTGCCAGTATCTTCCTTTCTAAACAGGTTTGTGGAGAAACCACCAAAAAAAAGGAAAAACAATATAACAAAGTCAGTGGGGCAGCAACTTTCTCCTTTAGCCGTATGTACTCCCAGTATTGACTGGGAAAACAAAGAAGGTGGTGTTGGGGGTAAGGCACCTGGCTGGGAGGAATGAAATCTGGGCTCACCTACCAGAGAACTTTATTCTTGCAGTGCAGGCTCTCGGCTAGCTTGAAAAATGGACTGAACGGACAGAACTGGCTACAGTCTAGGCAAGAATTCTTAATGGCAATAGGAAGTGTTCAACCTGTTTGTATCAAATACGCATAGTATTACACTTGTAAAACGGAATCCAAAGCTGTCAGGCCAATAGCTGAGCTTTTGCACAACCTTTGGAAAGCAGGTAATGAAAAAATTTTTAATGTGTGGGGGCAAGAAGAAAGTACAAAGGACCTTGATGCATATTTAAGATTATCTGAAGTATCTTTTCAGAAAGACAGTCCTGAGCACAGCGTATTCTGTGTGTGTGTGTGTGTGAGAGAGAGATACAAACCTCTGGATCCCTTAAAGGAGAAACAAAACCAAGGTCAACATACATTACTCAAGAGTGGGCATTGTAGCTCTTGTTGCTTCAGTGGACTTTGAAAGCACTGCTTGCTTGCAGAGCTTTAAAACATCTTTTTGTTCTAAAGCTCTGCATCAGAAATGGTCTCTTCAGTGTCTGAGAGACATGATGAAGAAGGGGCCTTACATATTGCTTGTTGCAACAGGGAGAGAGCCAGTGCAATTGTTTAGGGTTTGGGTTTTTTTCCTGTGACATGTTCCCAGCACTGCTTCTGGGATGAGAAAAGGAGAGAGTGCAGAGAAAGATTGTGTCACCAGAATTGAGAGGAATGGAAAAATCCCAGATTTCCTTGACTAAGCTACTGTAGTATAAAAGTTGCCTGCAGTTTTAATGTGGTTGGGTTGCGATGTGGAGTCTCTGTTCTAAACCCAGCTTGTGGGTTGTCACTTAATACGTGCCAATTAAATTCTGTAGGATCCTGTTCTTCTGGGCCGAAGTACATCTTTGAAACGGTAATCTCTGCATGAAGAACAAGCACCTCATACTGCTGGGACCTCCCACATAGCAGGGATGGCTAGCGCTTGATTTACCCATGCATAGCTAAGCCTTTACATGAGAGAGCAAATACTGTATTAGTTAATTTTTTTCAGAGTAACTGAGCTAACAATCTGGTTTAGGGTTTTGCACTGTATTAAGTTATTAAAAACTAATTTTGTAAGTAAGCAGCTGTTATTTTGGCTCAATTTGACTTCAGAATGATCTATCTGGGTGTATTATTTGCTTATATTGATACTCAAGTGTTGCATTTCAGTTGTGTTTTACAGTACAGCCAGAATGTCCTGTAACCTTTGAAGGAAATATAAGTCTATTGTAATTTAAAATCCAGAGGCTTCTGATAAGCCCCAGGGGAAAAAAATCCCCAGTGCTGCTCAGTTACAATATGTTTTGTTTAGTCTTAGTTGGAGGGTGGGGGCCATGGTAAGGAGTCATATCAAGTGCCTTAATTGTTTCTTTTTTAATATTTTGAGGCTGAATCTTAGGAAAAATATTTATTTTTATCATATATCTAACAATGGGAAGTGAATCTAGTTTTAAAAGAAGCTGTTCATTTTCTTATGCTCAGAGTGAGGTGAGTCAATACAACTTTTTTGTGGCTGTCTAAGGCAGCCGGAAATCTCAGAAAGCTCCTGTGTTTGTTTCAGTATCACTTTAATGATTTGCTTCAACACCGAAGAGTTCTGCGGTGTGCTTCAAGGTGTTATGCCATTGCCTTGCTTGTGTTCTGCAAAGACCAAGTAAATGTCTTCATGCCTCTCCTGGCAAGAGCAGAAGTTGTTTTCATGGGGCTGGTGTTAATACACTGGGGAACAGCATCTTCTCTGCACGTGAGGCTGCTCTCACTCCTTCACCTGTTTAATGTCTGTAGCTGTGAAGTGCTGTAAATGGGGAGGCATGGTGCGCTTAGAGAACGCAGTCTGTGGGCTGGCTGAGGCATGTTGCCCTCCAAGGTGACTGCTCTACCCGGAAAGGTTAATGGGCTACTTGCCTCTGGAGCGCCAGAACAGAGGTTGCTCCTGCCTCTCGCTGCATGAGCAGGACACGGCTCCAGCTTGTAACTGCTCAAACACATGCTGCTGCTTAGACTGTGCCCAAGCACTTGTACGTATGAAGAACCTTTGCGCATATGTAGCTATTGAACAGATGAAGATATATCTAATGTGTAGCCTTCCTTATGCATTCATTTCTGTACAGTACTTACTGGTATGGTATCTACATACTATTACCTTCATGTTACCAAGAGAATCAAGATGCAAATTGGGGTAAACTGCTAATTTGGGGCTGCTTATGTGGAAAGTTGAAAGACTTTTGAGTTTTTAGTACATATGTGCACAGATAGGCTTTCTATAGCTCCAAAGAATGGGTTTGATGGCTTTGCCTGCAGTCTTAGCATTCACAACTTTCTTGCACAGAAAATAAAACCAGTTATGGTGGTTGCCTGTCTTAAAGTTGGTGTAAATTACTTGCTTGCCATCACACAGGTACTTTGCAGTGATGCCTTCTGGCATCCTAATGCAGCAAGCAATTACTTGAGTCTTAAAATCGTCTTTCTTTTCCCGCTTCTGATTCATACAGAAGGCAGCTTCTGCAGCAGAGTGAAAAGGGACATGCAGACAGCAGTGTCTCCTTCACCACCTTACTTTGCCTTCCTCCCCACGCTGGCCTCTCTCATGCAGAATGAAGCAGAGCCCCCAGGGGGAAAAATAGCATCTAATCACATCACTGGAAGCAGAGTGCTTACGCACGCAGGTGCTGAAGCGAGGTCACACAGCCTCCAATTTTAGTTCTATTTCTGAAGCCTGGAGTACTCAAATGACATTTTTCCTTCCCCCTTTCCCTCCTGCTCCCAAGCCTTGTTTATTACAAATCTAACTACTTGAGGCCTGATGATAAACTGTCATGTTTATTCATAAGCTGGTGGGAAGAAAGGATAGAAGCTAGACCTAACTGCAGCTAGATTGTTACTAGCGTACCAAGTCTGCACATGAGGAGAATTGCTAGACAGTGAAAAGCCTTTTGGCCGAGCTCAAGTGAGCGCAAGTCCTGAGTACAGTTCTCCAGGAGATGATGACCTTACTGTTTGTTAGGGGGGCGGTACTTGTTAAGTCTCCTCTATCTTTTCTTAATATCCTGTTGAGATGAAACTGATGTTTCATGTCACTAAGTCTCAGGTTAGAGGGAAAGTGTTTAAAATGTCAACGTTTAAATTCTGTAAGAGGCTTACCATCATGTGTGATGTATGCAATTTAGAGAACTATTAAACTACAGCCATGGATGGCAAGGACATAGGAGTGTATTTTGCCCTGCAAGCTAAGAAGCCTGAGATGACTTACATTACAGAAACTGGAGTGTCCCCTCCACCATCACCTCCCCAAAATTCTTCCTTCTTAGAACTTAAGGTAGAAAGTGATTAGAGGAGAGATAGCAGGAATGACACTGATCTCTGGGAAGTATTTTCCATTCATTGCAGTGTTGAAGTGTGATAAAAATTTTAAATCAGGTAGCTGAAGTCTGGCATTAGTCTCTGTCATTCAGTGATAACATTTTCCTGGATTTCTCCCAGACTTATTAAACATCGTCTGTTCCAGGCAAATATAACAAGGATGTGTGCTCAGATGAGAACTCTGCTGGACTGAAGTATTAGACAACGACCATTCATCCCACTTATACAAACAGGTAATTTCTTTTGTTGGATAGTTACAATGACACTTCACAAGTTAGCCTTAAGTGAAGGGATTCAGTGGGCTACTGGTGCCAGCTGGGCTCTAGTAACCTCTGCATTTGCGCATAGCCCAAGGTAAAGTTCAGCTCAGCAATTTAGGTCAAACCTGGTTTACTGTTGTCTAAAGTAAGTTGCTCTTCACAGTTCATGCACATGGCTGGCTTCCCTTTTGTTCAGTAAGGTACTGTGTAATAAATATTACAACAGCTTAGAGCTTTTTCTTAGTCTACATATTATTCCTCTCTGCAAACATCTCTGTAATCTCTTCAGCGCTTTCTGGAGAAGGAGGTGGGATTTTTTTCCCTCCTTCAGTAACAGGTCTTTAGTCTAAGCTACCATCTGAATCATTAATTTTATATATAAACACCACTATTTACTATAAAGACTTCAACAACTAAAATAGTACTTGCTGCATGTCCTTTTGGGGTAATCTTTGCTGCTTGGCCCGGTTCTTCGCAGTACACATGTACTTCTTTCGTTGCAATGTTTTCATCTCCATAAAGGGTAAGAAAGGATATGTTTATTTTTACCCGTTTGGAAAGAGATAAAGCTCAGATCAGATCTGGGACTGGAGTTCAGCTCTTGGGTAGCAACACTTACAAAGGTTGATCTAGGCAAGTGAAATTGGATTTTGTTATCTCGTGTTAAAGGCTCTGGCATGCTTGTATCTTTAAAACATTGGAAGCTAAATGTCATCAGATTCAAGATCCTTTAGGTAGGCATAATGCTAACGTGAATGCTAGCTACAAATATATTTTGCTGTGAAACTCCAGGAACTCATTGAAAATGGTTTTCCAGCACCTTAAAACTATTAATACCCTGACTGGGAAATTTATTTGGAAACATTGCTACATAACGATGTTGAGTTTTTAATAGCTCTGTTTAGCAAAGAGAATATTGGCTGGCTTATATAGACTCAAGTGGGTCGATAAGTGGGTAACAGATGCATGTGACATGCTGGAAAACTACTTACAGAACAATAGCCAAGGTCACTTCATGTCATCTCTGCAGTGTGTGGCAGAACTGTGGAGCCAGGTCTCCCTCGCCTACTCTTCCAACCAGGAGAAGTGTGAAGTCCTGAAGAGGATGCAGATCCATGCATAAATAGATTGACTTCAGAAGAGAAGGAAGGCTCGGTAGCAGGGGCTGGTTACTATGGCTATATGCATTACTCACTCTAAATGGAGAAATCAAGCCAACAATCGCTGTATACATTAACTATATTTATATATGGAGGAAGCTTATTGCCAGCAGCTGTGTGAAGGTGTTGTGCTGAAAATCCAACTTTGTTCATGCCAGTCAAGGACTTTGTGACTTTCATGCATTTAAAGCAGCGTGTGCTGCAGGCTGCAAAACTTTTGCCCTGTGTTATCAGTCCCTTTGTCTCCTTTAAGCCCGTGTTTTGCTCTGTGCAGAAGTGACCTCAGTGTCCTCACCTGTGTGCCCCTAGTGATCATAGAACAGCCCAGGTTGGAGGGGACCTCAAAAGATCACCTGGTCCAACCTTTCATGGGGAAGGGAGCCTAGATGGGATTATTTCACACCTTGTCCAATTGCCTCCTAAACCCCTCTAGTGACTGGGGGCTCTACCATGTCCATGGGGAGATTGTTCCACTAGAGCAGAAACATGTCAAGACGCTGTATTGGAAATTATGGATGCGCCCAGGCTCTGGTGCACAGAATGTGAGAAAAACAACTTCTGCCCAAGTTGGCTTCAGGGTCCAGCTTCTAGTCAGCTACTGCCCTGTAGGACCGTCACCAGAGTCACTTTCTCTTTGTCAGCTGTTATTGGAATTGATCAGTGGGGACAAAAGTAACTGTGAGTGGGGAGAGATCTATAGTGTAATCACAGCCTTATTTTTGTCGGGTACAAATTTAAAGTATTTTCTTTCCGTTTGAAGTTAGCAAGCTAGTGTTTTTGTGGAGTATCTAGCAAATCCAGTTACCTTCTTTTGCTGCAAAGTGGCCATCAGTGGCTGTAAGAGCCAGACATTGGTTTCTCTCTTTATACAGCGCTACACTAACAGGTCAGTGTTTGGTCAATGAGGGGGATTAAGCCAGGGCTGATACCACGAAAGGCTCTGGCTAAAGCTCCTGTTCCTGTCTCCAGTGGCCAGGTTTTCATGCAAGTGGGAGCAGTGGACTTTGGTATTCTCAAGCAATAGTTTCTAGCTTAGAGCCCAAACCAATGGAGTGCTTTCATTACCTGCTGTCAGTTGTTAATTCCACTGTTAATGCCAAAGAGGTTTTTACACTTAAAGCAGGGGCTGAATCTCCAATCTGAATGGAAAATTGAGCATATTTGCTCTAGATGTAAAGGCTTGCCTTTAGGAAATGGACTAGATTGTTTCAATCTGCAAATCTTTTAATTAGCCTGAGTTCAAATTAATTAAAAACTGTCATTTAAAGAACTAAGCGTCTGTGGGTTTTACTGAGTTCTGAATGACCTTAATGGAATAAAACAGACATTTGGAACTTTCCATATAATTAAAAATAATTGAAATCTTCTTTCTGCATGTATATACAGAAATCAGCTAATAATTAAGCGAAGTTATTAGCCATGCCTGTGTTTAATGTTACATATAGAGTACAGCCAGGCTAAAAATCCCTAAATAGGTCCACTGTGATTTCAGAGATAATGCAACATATCAGTTCTCTGCAGTGACTGAAATGCCACTCTTATGAGGGAGACAGAGCACATATAGACTCTTACTGGTGGATTAACCACTTGGCTTTAGCCTTTAAAGGATAAATGGCCTAATGGTTCAGTGGCTTGCATGTTTCTGCTTAAAATGTCCCCTCTACCACTGAAATCTTGCCTGCTGGTGGGAATGAGGGAGAACCATGGAGAACACCAGAAGTTTGGTGCTGGCAGGACTCCGAAAACAGGATCTTCACACCATTTATTTGTATGTGTCCTCCATTTAAGAAAAAAAAAAAAGCCCTAAGTGCATTTTTCTGGTTCAAATTAAAAGCTAAACCTGTGAGTGGAATGAGCTAATTTATGATGCTCCAGTCATCCAAAATAGGTGCAAGCCCCATTAGAAGGCAGACAACCACTGGTTGTCTTATGCTTCTCTAGTAACTCTGCCCTTAAAATAGTGCTCTGCTGCTTGGTGCTATGCTGCTTGGCACTCTGCTCCTCCAGAAGGCCAGAAATCTTGTGCAGGAGCCCCAGCTGGTGCTCCTTGTTCAGCCTCCATCTAGTCATATTGAAATGGGAACTTCCTGGAGGGGAGAAAAAAAAAAAGACTGGTGAATGAATGCTAGTGATTACTCATTCAATGAATTCAGAAAGGTGGAATCAGCTTTTAAAAAGCTTGTAGGAATACAAGCATTCAGATGTCTTAGTCACAGTCTGTCCTCACTACACAGCTACGTGAAGGCTTTTTGAACTCCCTAACTATATACTTCTTATTTCAATTTAGTTTGGTTTCTTTTTATCTAATCTCTTAATTTCCTGGATCAGCAATGCTTGGTTGGAGGCTAATGGCAGCATCATTGTCATATTCCTAACTGTAATACTGTCCTTAATATGTATTTTTCTTCAAGTGGAATGCATAAATACCAGGACGGATTTACTTAGACTGGCTGATCAGAAATACCGTTGGTGCAAGAGGATAGTATATCCTCTGTGTATTTGCATTTTTAATACTAATGATCTGTTCCTATCATTAATTCACACAATTTTCAACTTTTTCAGCTTTTAGTTAAGGGCCTTTATGGCTAGGAAGATACTCTTTTAGCAAGTGCTGGATTCCTTTTTGTGGTATTTTTTTGGAAGTTCTGATAGACACGACAAGTGCTGGATCTTTATAATGGATGTTTTTAGAACCTGACAAAACATTAAGCACTGAGATCTAATTCATCAACGTGATGTGTCCATCATATGGTTTCAATGAGGGGTTTGTTTTGGGGGAGGAAGTGGGTGTCTTTGAAGACAATAATGAATAAAGGAGGAGTACAATATCTGCTAATTATTCTTTCTTGCCCATATATGGTTGTATTTTGTAAATGCAGAACCACAAGCAATGAGCTCTCCTCCTGGAGAATGGTGTGAAGGGGGGTTACAGATCGGCTCATAGATCATCTTGTCCTTAGGCGTGGGCAGGGAGAGAAAGGAGGTGATACTAAGAAAAATTCAATGATATAAGTATGTTAAGGCAGGGCTGAATAATTGTCATTTGGCTTGCTCTTTGAAAGCCTGCTGTTACAAGCAGCCTTTGTGGCCAGCTGAGGTCCTTTGGCATGCCCTCACACGCACTCTCCTTGCCCGGTCTATTGCTGCTGAGCTGGACAGCAGGAGTTAGACATGAACCCTATCCAGTGAAAGAACACTGTGCAAAAATATCTTTCCTTCGCTAGTACCTTCTCACTTCTGTTAACAGCGGTGGGAGGCATGTAATGGAGATAGCTGGATTAAGGAGGGCACTGCTGACTCTGAGAGCTTGGCTACAGTGAAGGGACTCGGATGGCCCTTTTTTCCATATTATGACTTTATCAGTGATCTAGTGTCAGAGGTCTGGAGCTCAGCTCAGCAGAGCCCCATGTGACATATCACACGTTGTTACTGCTAACAAACAGGCTGTGGTATGGGGAATAGGAAGAGAGTGGAAGATTTCATTTCATTAGTCCTTTTGTAACCTTTCCATAAACGGTACAAAAGCGCTCCTTCATCGTTGTTTTTTTTAATGCTCACTAAAGCACATTTTGTATCTGTAGTCTGAAATCACACATCCTTTCTGGTTAAGGAAGTATTTGGGTAGGTTTTTTTTTCTTTGAACTTTTTGTGTACACTGTGCTCAAATCAGTAAGATCTCTGTGCATTGCACGCGTATAGGTTAGAATTGGTGCCCACTGTTAGATTCAGTACAAATGGCATTCGGTTTATTATTTCTGAGGAATGGATCTATATGTCTGCTCTCCGATTCCTTCTCTCATTGCAATAAATTCTACTGATTGGTCTCACACTCCAATTTGCATGCTTTTTTCACATCGAGGCACAGACACCCTGCGTGGCCATAGAAAACTGTAAGTAGTTTAGGTGTATTCAGGATAGTCTTCTGATTGCTGCAAGTAGCTAAAATTCAAGTCTGTGTCCAATGAAGAGTGAGCCAAATTTCCCTGAGATGTAACTTGAAGCATAATGGGCATTGCTATTATCTTTGAATGTATTGAATCTATTCTGTTTTGAACAATAGTGCCACTTAGTGCTATTGTTCCTTATGCTTCCAGTATCTAAAATTTGCCCCTCTCTTTCTTGACTCAGAATAAACTGGTCAGGCAAAACCAACTTGCCATTAGTTTTCACACAGATAAACTTCCTACTTTTTAAACCAAGTAGGTGTGAAAGGATGACCCATTTGATGAGAAGCCCATCTCCCCATCAAGAAGAGTGGGACTTGCTCCGAGAACACTGTCATTCTTACAGCCCTATTGCCCGGCGTTTTTTCCTGGTCCAACAGCGTGATCATGAGCAGACTGCTTAGTCCCTCTTCTTTGAAGGTAATCGGCTTTGTAACTCCATACAGATAAAGCAGTGGGAATTAAATACCTCACTGTTTATATGGATGTGGCCCCTACCTTTGTGGTTTCCCAAATCAGCTTCCCTTTCCTAGAAAGATGCCAGTCATATCTGAATCTGTATGGTTTTTTTTTCCTGAGGTTGGATACATTGCAGATCTTGAAGCATAAAGGTGTATCAGTAATGGATGAATGTAAGTATCCAGACCATGCTGGCAATGCAATGGAAATCATCTGCACATAAGCTCTGCAATTCCTTCTCTGTGGCTCTGGTGCACATTTGGGTGAGGATGGAAACACAGACTTTTCAGCTCTGCAAAATCCCTGTTCATTAACTGCAGTACAACAAGAAGAACCAGAGATGCCATT
This sequence comes from Eurystomus gularis, assembly GCA_013400335.1. NCBI lineage: Eukaryota > Metazoa > Chordata > Aves > Coraciiformes > Coraciidae > Eurystomus > Eurystomus gularis. The sequence continues at coordinate 214,815 of VZZY01002378.1, forward strand.
AGGACCAGTATATCTTGACAGGCAAGAGGCAGAATAATCCAACTTGAAAAATAAAACTTCCTGTTCTTTATTTCCATAACATATTTTCATACCCTAAAATAGCCCATATTTTTGTCAAAGTTCTGTGTTAAATTTTGCAGCTAAGCCTTCTGCTGTAAATTTGGGTTCTCTGAAAGACATCAGTGATGATTTAAAAGAAGGTATATACATCTGTCTATAGCTATATAAATAAAAATGTTTTTTTGTTGTTCTGCAAAAGTTACTGTTAGGATCTCAATCTCTCCCCTAGCAGGGGCAAGGCACAGGAACCGGAACTACAGAACGGCATCTACAGAGGTGAGATGAATAACCATCTGCATCCGCAGGTCAGTACAGTGACAGCTTTTCAATCAAAGCTATTCTGAAATGCTCTTCCAGTGAATAGATTTGATTAGATGGAGCTGCTGGTGAGAAGTTTCTGTTGGACAGCCTGGATAGATCAAAACCCGAGGTTTTCTGCCAAGTGAGTTTTGATGAAAATTTAACAAGTTCCTCAACTGAGCTGGTGGTCCTGTCAAATGAGCTGTTTGGTGCTTTCATGCTGCTGAGTTACTGGTAATTAAAGTGAAGTTTCAGAGGCCTCCACTGAGGCAGGGCATATTTCCCATTCTTGTGCAGTGTTTCTACAGCAGTCTAGCTTTGCCTTTTTCTTTTTGCCTTTTTCTTTTCTAGACCTTAGTGTGAGACCAGAGGTCCTAAAATTGTGTGTGGCGGGTACTTCCAGTTTTGTGCAATAAACCTCAAGCATATAATCATGATTTTTTTAATATCTTCTTTTTTTCCTGTGAAGTCAAAATGTGTATGTCAATTACGGAAAAAGATATTTTTAAAAATTCTGTTACAACAGGATTAGCTGCCGCTGGGGAGTCAGTGTTACTCTAGAGGAAGTTATGCCTGTGGCCTTACTGGAAATCTCGCTGTTGTGGCAAAGGCACTGCCTGGCCAATCTCAGCAATGGTCTTTCAGTGGGTTTTAGTCTAGGCGTGTAGCTCAGCCTTTCTCCAAAGGGCTCTGTGGGTTTATCTGGGTGGTGCAGCACAGCCTTTTCTCACCATGCCTTCCCTGACCCTCTCTCCTGTAACTCCTGGCATCTCAACACTCCCACCTCTGTGCTCCCCAAATAGTGTTGAAGTGGTGGGAATTCTCAGCAGCCCAGTGTGCTGCAGCTCACCCCTTCCCGATCTTGCCCTGCCATGCCTTTTCAGAAACTAATGAGGGGTTAGATACGATGTGCTCATCCAGCAAAATAGAAATGCCCAGTGCAGAGAAGAGGCTGATCCTGAAGCGCTTCAGGGGTTTTGCTGGTGGCAGAATTTCAGCTCTAGCATCAGCCCATGTGGCTTGCTGGTGCTGAGCCTGGGCAGCAGAAGCCTGGTGTAGTGAAAGGGGAGACTGCAGCGGTGGTGGGGTCTACCACAGCTTGGCTGCACTACAGTGCCAATTCACAGGATCAGTTCAGCAGATCTCCAAGGAAAAAGTTAGTTTTATCTAATATTAAGCTGTAAGCATGGAGCTTCAGAGCTAGAAGGGGAGAGGTTAGAAAATAAACTTGTTTTCGCATTTATCTATATATATGTATGGTTATATATGTTTAGATATATATACAGACGTCTAAATATAAATGTGTGAGGGTTTTTATATATATATATATATTTATATATTTATATGCACACACCAGCCAGTTGCTCCAGAATGTTCCTGCTGGAGAGAAGAATGTCATGTCCATTTTTGGAGGTGTTTAAATTTGACTGACAAGAAGTGTCAAGTCATTATATCATGTGAGAAGCATAAACCTGCGCTTTTTTGAACTCACAGTAGAAAGTAATACCTCTGGAAATAGATTTTCTTTAAAAACTGGCCTTATTTTTTTTCAAGGAGCTTTGCTGACCTAGTTCCTTTAAGGAGGGGACCAGCTTGGCATAGTTGTGCTTGTAAAGAAACAGTGTCTTGTCTTTGCTTACAGGCTGTAAATGCTGAGAAGCTCACACAGTCTGCTTCCTGCAGTGCATTCTTGCTACTTCATGTTGTGCCAATCACATCAGGTTTATTCTGTCGGCACTTGAAATGTTAATAAAGTAACCCCCCATGGCAATTATTTCACCAATTAAACTGTCACTGCATTTTTGGTATCATTTGCAGTTGGCATATGGTAAACACAAGATAGAAAACAATCCTTGACAGAAAGTCGAGTTATGACTCAGAGAGTTACAGAAGCAAAAAACTGAAAAATCACTTGTGTCTAAAAAGGCATGAATATTTTCCTTTTTTTCCCGCTCACCTCCTCTGAAAAATAAACCTCCACAGCAGCAAAACCAAGGAAATCAGCAAGGACTGTAGCTACCTCTGCCCACACCTGAAAGGCAGGCTCTGAATCCTTGAAGCTGAAATGTGAAGAAGGAAAAAATAAAAAGGCAAAGAAAGGCAAGTTGTCTTGCAGGAGCTTGGCAGCAGGAGCTAGAATGTATTGTCTGAAGGCCTCGGAGTATTTTAGGGCAGTGCAGCCTTTTAAAACAGAAATGTGGTTTTCAGGTTGCTTGAGCAGAGAAAGTGCATCATAGTCAGCAGCTGAAGTAGGGGTAATGAAGTACCCTGTCTTTGGAGCTGGATTGCGTAATACAAACCCTAAAGAGACACTTATGGATTCTTTTTTTTCCTGCATTGATCAAGGCTAAAATACTTCTGTTTTCTCCAGAAGGGCATAATAGAATTGGTGAATAGGCTGCAGTAATTCTAATGACGTGCTGTGCAAATAAATGCCTAGTTAATGAATACTGAAAAGATTAACCTGAACTACTTACATGAATTATTAGGGCTTTTAACTCCCTGCCTTTCCCCAATGATTATGGCTAATGCAGAGCAGTTTAAGGAGGGGGAGGAGAACCAACTTGCTAATGGCAGTTAGGATATGTGGAAGTAGGGAAGAGGATATGCAGAAATTCTGAAAGCATGCCATTACATACTCTCTGACCTGATGGGCAGGATGGGATGCTCAAGATTACTGGGGACTGAAAACTCACAGAGGGGATGGGGGAACATCAGCTTTTGTAGAGAGAAGAGCAAGAAGGCACATAGTAAAAACATTCTTTCCCTTCCCAAGTCTATCTATCTCCAGAACTGAAGAGCTGAGACCATTTATTTCACTAGGCTCCCTTTTTACTGTTTTCACCTTCCTATTTTTCTTAGGGCTGTGAGTCAGTTTTGAGATTGATTTATCAAGTGTTAATCTGCTCTCAAAGTGCTGTCAGTCTCACTTCCAGAAGCCGAGCTCTCCCATTAAAACCCTGACCTATTAAAACGTTCTTAAGATACCGCAATGATTGAATGTCAGCAGGGGAGAGGCAGCAGTGACAGCTCTGAAATGTTTATTATCCTAGCCCGGGTTAGGAGGAGAGCATGCCGATGCAGCCTGGAGCTCGGCACTTGGCACGGGATGAGAGGCGGGGGTCTGCTGGCAGCGTGGCCCAGGGATGGATGCTGCTGTGCGCTACCAAGCTAATGAGATCAGCTACTCTCCTCTTGTTACTTCGTGCTTTAATTCTCTGCAGTCACTGGTGATTTCAAGCAGCTCAAAGCAGGAAGAGGTATCCTGTTTGAGGGGTCTGCATACTGGCAGCAGTAGATCATGGATTTCAGTGGCTTAAAAGGCACTTAAAACATTTTTGGTGGCTTAGAAATTATCTCCCCAGGCACGTTTGCATGAAAGCAGATGTTTTCCATAGAGAATTTTACATTTCCTTTATACTATCATACCACACAGTAGCTATCAGCAAAGAATTAATTGGAGGAAACTATTCTGAATTATTGTTTTGAAAGGAGCATCACCAGAAGGTCCCACTACCTGTTCAGGTTGCAGACGCTTGTGTCCACTGCCTAGTGAGTGCACTGCAGCAGGGGGAGCACAAAGGCTTGCAGAAACCTGAAGTTCTCCGGTTCTAATAATGCAAATATAGCTGTCATAAACACACTTTAAATGTACTGTTTAGTGCCAATTTTCTCATCCTTTAGAGATGTAGCAGAGCACAACTATTTTTAAAAGCTAAGTTTCTTTCCCCCCCCACCCTCCGATTTCTCTTTGGGGCATCAACAGCTTGAAGAATTAAACCACAAGTCTTCACAAAAGAAGATACATCCGCTCATACAGAACAGGCCTGGATTTGCTGCTGGGTATGATGTTCACATTTTTCTTCAGCCAAAACTATTCCCACGTGGATGACCTTTCTCTTTCAAAGAGCATCCAGCTAGATCATTTTTGCTCTTTCTCATTTGTCCTTTAAAGAGACTGCAACAGCAGCAGGGACCAGTGACCAAAAAAAACCCCAAGGTAAATAATAGATTCTCAGTCTCTTTAGATACAGCCACTTAGAGGCATCTAATTTTGCTTGCTTACTGAGCAGGCCTGAGGATCTTGACTCAGAAGATGCTTTCTCCAAGCACCTGTATCTTAAACTAGTGTCCTTCTATCTCATTGATCTTGCTTTTCAGGACTCCCGGGTTCTTATAGAGCACACTTTATTAAGAGCAGTCTAAAGGCCAGCTTTTGTCAAAACACAGCTAGCCAGTCATCTCTTTTCTAAGAAAATAGGGTTCATAGCTGGGTTTTTACAGATCCCAGATGCCAACTTTTCTATATAAGACCACAGTATTGACACTATCTGTGTCTAGAGCTGATAAACGTTATTGCATTCCTTTCCAATATGTAATGTTATTAAAAATAGGTTAGTCACAAGGGCTCCTTATCAAAGTCCCTTGTTTCCCTAGAAACAGTGGCCAGCATTAACCTTTCTAAAAGTAGCCTCTGCAAGAGACAAATGTCTTTGGTTGCCACTGTTACAAATTTAATCTAGGGGAAATGTGCCACAAATTCTGTTTTGTATTAAAAGAAAGCAAATAAACTCCAGAAAAGCAGGAATAACCTGTGCAGTATCAACTCATGTCAGGCCAGCAAGGAAAATAAATTGATTATGTTTGAAGCAGCGCTGGCTGTGTCCCTTTCTAAGCAACACAAGCATTGAAATTGCATTGGCATTGCATTGGCATCAGCCACAGAAACAGTTGTTTGCAGCCCCAAAAAAGAAAAAGGAGGCGTGGGAGTGAGATTGTAGTGCTCATGCAGGACTGATGAAAGCTGAATATTTGCAGAACACAAAAAAAAATGTAAGTGATAACAGCATATTTGTAAAAGATGCCTTCTTCTAAGCAAAGCAGGTGGGAATGGGAATATTGTGTTGAGAAGTAAAGCTACTAACAAGGTGGGAGAGGAGCAAGAGAGAGAGTATCAGTGTGTTATAACCTCATGGCATGAAATAATCATTCTCAGTCTTCCCAGCAGATTAACAGCGTTCTTAATTCTTGGTGATGTATGCAACTCACCTTGTTTCAAATTATGTGATCAGAGGCTCTGCTTGAGCTTCACACAATCAGTCACTGTTCACCTAAGCAACTGAGATCATAGAATCATGGAATCATAGAATGTTAGGGGTTGGAAGGGACCTCTGGACATCATCAAGTCCAACCCCCCTGCCAAGCAGGATCATACAATCTAGGGCAGGTTACACAGGAACGCATCCAGACGGGTCTTGAAAGTCTCCAGAGAAGGAGACTCTACAACCTCTACAACCTGGGGAGCCCGTTCCAGTGCTCTGTAACCCTCACAGTAAAGAAGTTCCTCCTCACGTTGAGGTGGAACTTCCTGTGCTCTAGCTTGTATCCATTGCCCCTTGTCCTATCGTGGGGCACAAGTGAAAAGAGGTTGCCCCTTTCTTCATGACACCCAGTCCTAATATATTTATGCACATTAATTATATTACTAGCTCCATTTTCTTTTTTGCCAGGTATAAAGCAAAAAGGTGATGAGTTAGTTCTAACCTCAAAATACATCCCGACTGTGGGGCACCAAGTACTTTTAAAGCAGGAGGCTGGGAGGGGTGGGAAGTAAATCTGGTTTAAGGAAACAGGTGAGAAGAGCACAATAGCCAGTAAAGTGCTGGAGCATGACATGGTCACTTGTTTTCTGCTCGAGCACAGGTTCCTTTTGCAGCTGTATCCAGACCAAGTGAAAGCCTCACCTCTAGCTTTAGCAGAGGATCCTCTCCCCAGCTTAAGTCTGTCTGGAGGCAGGCATGTCTCTAGCAAAGCGGTAGTGATTCTCTGTCTCTTGGTTGCATTCCCCAAATGCTAAAAATACCAGGTTACTAAAGCACTCAGATCCTCAGACCTGCCACATCAATCTCCTGTCTTTGAGTCCATCACTTCCCTAAATTCCTCTGGTTCTTACAAGGCTACTTTGTCTGCGCAACCTGTTACTGTCCAGTCATTAGGACAACAGCTTTAAAAATAGCCAATTCAATAGGCAAATGTTTTTCTTCTGGCCTGGTCACCAACCAAACCACTTGCTCCCGTGGGTATCTAAGCATTCAGTGAAGCTGTGGATAAACCCCAGCCCTGCTCCCTCTTGCTTCCTTGGAATTGAGTTTTCTAAAGCCCTAATATCTTGTTATCCCTTGCGGCCAACAAGCATTATCTACAACATTTATTTTCTTTTGTGCTTTTATATTCAGTTTATGCTAGAACCAAAAGAAGCCTATATATCTACTCATGCTGGTAAAAGCAAATCAATCTGGTTGTGTCAGTTGTTTTGCTATTTATGGGTTGAAGTGAAATGAGACCCAAGTTACTTATGGTACTTGTTTTACAGGAAAAATGAGTTTACGATAAGAAGGCCAGACATTGCCTAAACTCTGTCTCATAAACAAGTTTCCTGAAGCAAAACGCTTACTTAAAATTGATGCCTACTTTGTTCATTATCTGTGATTAACTTCCCAGGCAGAATCAATATATTCTTACAGTTCTTAATTGCTTTGCCTTGTTCATAAGCTGGAGGATACCTGTGTATCCCAAACCTAAGCCTATAGGCTTGGCTTTTAAACCTCTGGAGCAGAAAAAGGGGATTTAGAGCACTTGACTGGGATCTGGGAGCTCGCATCTTAGCTTTGTAGCTTGAAGGCAGTTTGGCTCACATAACCAAATTCCCTTTATAATCACTTGTCCCTTGTGCATCAAGCTTTGATTTTCATATTCATGGGGAGTTACAGCTGAATAGTCTTAGTTTCCACCCCACCCATCCCAAGCCCGTGGTAATTAAGTTCTGAGGCATTTGGAAAGGCAATATTTCCCCCTGTGAAAACACAGAAGCAGGAAAAGCCTCTTCCATGAAGTCATGGAGCAAGAATGGTGTGGTGAGGAGTGCGCTGCTCCCCACTGACATTCCTGTCCCCTCCTCCCTTTGCCACAGCGCAGCCACATGTGTCCTCTCCTCAGGCATTGTCTTCTTGCCCAGGATCTGGTGGACAAATATAGGCATGGAGGAAAACTGATGATGCTTTAAACGGTTATCACCAGTGACCTTGAGATAGAGGCATATAAAGTCTGAACTAGGCGGAGTCATGACACTTTCTGTGTGCTCTCCAGGGTGAGTACCAACCTCTCTCACTTTTAAATGCGGGTAGCCAGCTGTGCTCTAACACTATACCATGGTTTTGATGTGACTTAAGGTTTTGATGGGACTTAAGGTTTTAGTAGTAATATCACTAAATGTATAGCCTATGCTAGTCATCCTAGGATGCTGCTTGAATGCTAGGATGGCAAATGCAGGCTTCTTGTGTTCATTTAGCCAGCTAGAATAACTGCTTAGGAAAGTCTCAAGTCCCTTGTAATTATGCATCTGGGTGGACTGATTAGTCAGTTCCTCCAAGTCATACTTTCTGTCTTCTCCACCATCTGCAAGAGGTGATGCCTTATGCAGTTTGTAATTCTAAGCAGCTCATTAATCCAAGGAGTTCTTTAATCCAACCTGAGTTACAACTCTTGGAGAATTACTGGGTTCCTTTTAAAGATGAGTGATGCCTGCTGTTGCTGCTATTGTGGGCAAGCTGTTAGCACTACAGTAGCTCTTCCAGCAGCCCCAGCAAAGAAAGACAAGATCTCTCCTTTCCTGGTCTGAATGCATCACCAAATTGTGGGTGGTCCTGGGCACGCCACTTAATTTTGTGTAACAATATTGTCTTTCTATAGGGAGCGGGTGTTTTCAAGTATTTTCCAAAGCTCATATACAAGGGCTGCCTCTATTTGTTGTTAGCTGGAATGGATTGAAAAGAAAGCAAATGTCTTTAGCTCTGCCTTGTCTTTCACAACTATACTGCCTTTTAAAAATAATCCTATGAACATAAACAACATTTCCAATTTTTCATATCTGGCAATGGATTTGCCTCACTGAGTTCTCTGTACCCGCAAAGTGTGCTCTGCCTGCGCTCTGTCCATAACTCCAGGTATATGAGACAGCTGAAGAAAAAGATATTTCTCTCTCAGCTGCTTTACACCATAACATGCTTGCCATAGTGCTACACCCTGGATATATATGGGGGGAAAAAAAAAAAGAGAAAGAGCTAAGAAGGTGATAGCTGAGTAACTGTCCCTAAGAGGTCTGCAAATGGAGCTAGGTTGCACAGAAGCGGTTTAGAGTACTTCAGTGTATGTCAGGGCTTGTGAGAATCTGTCCTGAGTTCTAAAGATTGACTGGAGTGGCTCCTCTGACATTGCACATTTAATGTGAAACGACACTTATACACTCTAATGCTGTTCAGTTTAAATGTGTGAATGGATGTAACGTCATTGCTCCACCAGAGCTAAGACACACTCCCCATGGGACAGAGACTTTCCAATGCTAGTTTTGAATTATGTCTCCAGCTGGGAATTTTGGTCAGATCAGGTGATATTAAAATAATTGGTGATGGTTGTGCTTATGTAGGCCCTTAATCTTTAAAAAAGGGAAAAAGTTAAGGCTAGTTCTGAGGAAGAAAGTTTTTGCTCTACAGCAACAAGACAGAAGGTCTCAAGCTTGCACTGCAGCAGCAGGAGAGAGCTGAATGTAAAACATTTGGCAGCTCTGCTGTCTGAGGGCTTTGCATTCTCCAGGAGGAATGTATTAGAAAAAACCTGCCTTGGTTGATGAAGAGTTTTTCTCCTTACCAGTATTTTGTTAGAAAGAAACCGAATTAAATTTTGAAAGGTTACAGTGTCTGTCTTGGTAGGTGTCTTTAAAATTTTGTTCAGCTGCTCTGGATATTGCACAGTAAATAAAGGAAGAGGTAATACCTGAGGGTCAGTTGTACAGCTTTGAATGGTAATCAAATGGTGTCTTGAACTTAAAGAAAAAAAAATTGGGTTTTTTTTAATCACCTGTGCATGCACGAGTATGTGTGTCTCTACACCTTTTAGCGATGGAACTTCTTTTGGATGCTCTCTGGACAGCAGTCTGGGTATTTTACATATGTGTATGTGTGAAAGTATTTATCTGTGCATGTATTAAAAAAAAAAATAAAACCACATCTGTATGATCACCTTAGACAGGACATAACAATTAAATTAATTGCTTGGCAGTACCAATCCAGCAAATTGTCTCACGCCCATGTCCCCTGACCTCTCTTTCATAATGAAAGGCTCCTAAACACCTTGGCTTTGTCATTTGAGAAAACAAGTGCAGGCGTTAAACTGGACTAATAAGCTCAAGTCAATCTGAAAAGCTATGAAGCCCCTGCACCAATACCACAGATAAGCTTGGGGGATACTTCGGGGATATGCAAGGGTGAATTTGAAAGTACCAGGAACTTGAGAAGATGCACCATCAGTGTTAGTCCTTGTTTTTTTTCCTGATATGCTAATTCATGTGATTAGTAGAGTGTGCTGCAGGTTTCCAGCTCCAGTGCTGGCTTCCTCCAGCACCAGCGTGGGCATACATCCCTGGAGCTGCACCAAGGGTGTAAGGCAGTTAAGTCTTGCTCCATGATTCCCAGAAAACTGCCCGAGATTATGCTTGAAGTGGCTGAGTGGCATGGCCCTAGGGAGATATACTGGAGAGCATACCCTGCTCAAGGTGAATGTGAAAGGAGCCAGAACATACCCCCGCTAAGTGGTTCTTAAAATCACGGCTTCAAGTAGTCCACTTTATCTCCGGCTCATAAGCACCATTTCTGCCACAAAGAAGAGATTAAATTCTCCCATGGAGATAACTGTGACCCATGCTGAGGTTTTGAACCACAGGATCTGGCTGGCCTTAAATAAGATGTGCCAGGGAAGGGTTTAACTAAGGGTTCAATTTGCCCCCAAATTTGTGTTAGGTATTTCTCTTTCAAATTAATCATCACTTTGATCAGCTACTTGCCACATTATGCTGAATGTTTTGTATTGCCTCAGATCATCTACTCAACAGAGTTTTAAAAATATTTTTCCCTCTTCTTTTCTTTGGTAGACCAGGTCCGTTTGGTTTTTCTTCTTTGAGCTGTACCATCTTGAATCCTTGCCAAGATGATGGACATGTCGGAATTCGGGGAGGCTGCTCCCTTCCTCCGAAAGAGTGAGAAGGAGCTGATGATGGCACAGACCGTTGCCTTCGATGGTGAGTTGCGCTACCCCTTACACTGCCAGTGGCTGGTTGAGAGTGATAAGGGTTACAACCAAGTGCAGTTTTGGGAATGAAGAGCAAAGCAGGATGCAAAGCCTCCATTGTTGCTGCTGTTTGAGGTACTTGGTTCAACGAAGTTCTGGTTTCGTCGTTCTGAAAAGCTATTAAAAACCACCAGGTAGTACTAAATAGAAATAATCTATCAGTTTATGGTAGATAAGTAAGTAAATGTTTAGAAGCAAGGCATATTTGTACTGCTCTGCTAAAGGAGGGATCAATTCCTTGCTATTTGAAAGAAAGACACCACACATGGATGTTCCTGTAATGAGAGAGATTCTGCAGCCTGACTAGATATCTCATTATGGTGTACCTGTACATCTGTCTCATTTGCAGGCTGTATGACAACCTGATGATCGCTTTTAGTTTACCATAGTGTATTTTTCATTAAAAGGATTTATATGACCCCTGAGGTGTAGTAGTAAGTATAAATACACCAATAACCACAGCATTTTTCTGTTCAGAATAGTTGCTGTAACTAAAGACCTAAAGTCTGGTGCAGATACTACAAACTCTAAAAAGCCATATACATAACTCAATGTGAGTTAGTTATTAACACTGCTGTTTTGAAAGACAAACCTCAGAAGAATGTGTAGGAATAAGGTTAAATCTGATAACTGGCAGGAAGATAATGTAGGCTGAATTCCTCACTCAGATCACAATTTTCTGTGTGACTTTTTAGCAAACGCCTTAATCTGGGCTTGGATCTCAGTTCTTCCATCTGCACACTGGTGATAATGATTATGGATTTCCCATGGAGGCTGAGGCTTAGCCAGCATTTGTGAAATATTTTGACACCTTGTGCTGGAAGGATCTAGAGGAAGCCAAGGGGTAGTTTCAAAGGGGAGACAACAGTTGGAAGCCCTACGCCTTCTGCTCTGGCACTCAGCTCCCCAGCACTGCCGATCTGCTGCAGTCCCAGAAGTTTTGTGTCAGTTGTGCAGAAAAAGTAACCCAGCAACCTCACTCAGCTAGGCATGGTGTTAAGCATGGTTCATGACTATGAACCCTTGGTCTCCTTAATTTCACAGGGAAGAAGAAATGTTGGGTTCCCGATGACAAGAAAGCTTATGTTGAAGCTGAAATTACAGAGACCAGCGGTGGCAAAGTGACCGTGGAGACAACAGATGGAAGGGTACAAAACTGGTTTTATCTGATCCATGACTAACAAGGCCAGAGCAGCAAGCTCCAGAAATGGCCTGTCCTTGTTTAAGCTCAATTGCCTGTTTAATGAAATGGACTGAGAAGGGGAAGCCCCAGTAACTGGTGCCATATCAGAATGATGCATGAAAAACCACCAAGGGAAAACCAGCAGTGTGGTGGGTGGGTAAGTAAGCACCAGCCACTGCATAGCAGTGGGTGGTCTGTGAGCACAGGTACACAACCAGCCAGTTCTGGGGGCCAAACCAAATGGTATCATGAGCCTAGGCTGGGTGTAAGTTGAAGAACTTCCCTCTGCAGGGGGAAAAAGCCCACATTCTCTTATAAGGTGTGTGAAGCAACAGAAAACCCCAGTGTTTTCCAATGTTGCTGTATTCATTTGTCTTTGCAGACCATGACTATAAAAGAAGATGACGTGCAGTCAATGAACCCTCCCAAATTTGACATGATCGAGGACATGGCTATGCTGACCCATCTGAATGAGGCGTCTGTGTTGTACAACCTGAGAAAGCGCTACAGCAACTGGATGATCTATGTAAGGGTCATTACCAGGATATATTTAGAAATCGGCATTTCAAGTGCAGATTTAATATTTGAACATATTGTGTTCTTCCTATTCAGTTTACAGCTTTGATAAGCCACAAAACTGAGGGTCTTGCTCATCTTTTCAGGAAAGAATTTGCTTGGAGCTGGCTTGTGTTTGAATCCAGACAGACAAAACTGCGTTAATAAGATGATGTCTAGTTCTTTGGTTTTGCTTGCTTGCCTAGGAGAGGGGTGTCAGGGGACATATTTTCAGCAATCAAGGCATTGGGGAGACCTAGTTTATTTTTCCTCTCCTAATATTAATCCATGTCATTACCAGCCATGGAGATTTCCTTGTTAAGAAACAATGCCTCAAGCTTAGAGCACACACAACACATAGCTTCTTTTAAGTATGAGCCTTTCTATCTTTAGTTCAGTGATTTTATTCCCTTCGTTTTCAGTGCTGACATCTGTCTTGTTTCACTCTGGCCTTTTCCCTTGCTCTATGTCTTTCCCATGACATCATTACCATTATTTCTGTCAGCACCTGGACAAGCTTCAGTAGCATATAATTTCATGAGGCCAAACTTTTGCTCTCAGTTTGCTGCATTCAATTGTCTGAAATGAGTCAGGGGAATCTATAGATTTTTCTAGCCAAACCCTGTTCTTTTTTTGGTGTTCATTAGAGGAGCAAATCCAACTTTTTGTCATTTAAATTCTGATTGTTAAACATTTTCTGCCTTTCTCTAATAACCCCTGTAGGGACATGTATGGCATAAAGCATAGCTTTGCTTGCAGATCAGTATAGGTAGAAAATTAAATTTGTCATCTTGCCCTAATCCATTTACTGGTTGGGGTTTTTCTCCTCCTTGTAGAAAATAGGACTGAGGACTCATGCCAAGACCATTCTGGAGCGAGCCCTAGTGCTATTTTTAGGGGAAGACACCTGAATTTCACCTGAAACTTTTAGAATGTAATAGAGCTCATTAATCCATGTGCATGTAATGCTTGTGCATATATAGTAACTGGGATTCTTTGAAGAGTTTTGCTTCAACCTGGACTAAGTACCTGAAAAGTTACCAGCTAACGCTGATAAGTGTTACAACTGAAATCAGGGCTACAAGTGAAAACTCGTTCTTCCTCAGAACAACCAAGCCCCAGCTAACGGATGTAGATAGCCCAAAGAGTGACTATAAGGAGATTTTTGCCAACTGTGTTTCTCCAAAAGCTGAAAAAAAGCTCCACAGCTTTGGGGAATTACACTATGAAGTTGTTTTCTCTTTGAACACCCACTAGAAATTGCCCTAAGGTGCTCACATCAGATAAATAATGGGAGATTGTTTCTCCTCCTAAGGATGGAGATCAAACAGGAAATCCAGAACTTTTCTTTCCTTTGTACTGACTGCTTTCAAGAGGAAACAACTCTTGTGGGGTAGCAAGACAGAAAATCAGATGTAGGTCTATTTTCTGCTCCTTTGTTTTGCTGAAGGAACTGTTTCTGTTTCTGGTTGTTGTTCAGAAAATGCTTTCCCCACCTTGGAAGACTGTTCATTATCTGTAGTTTTGGTATCAATTGCCAATAGGAAGTCACATAGCAGACCACTAACTGTAGAAATTCAGATCAAAGGCTGAAATTCAAGTCAGAATTCAAACGCAGATCAGAAGCTGGCAACACCAGGTCCTGCTTAGATAGTGAAGACTTTTTTCATATTCCTTGAGCATTTTTTTTTCACTTTTGTTTTGTGTTCCTCTCTAGACCTATTCTGGTTTATTCTGCGTGACTATAAATCCCTACAAGTGGTTGCCTGTCTACAAGTCAGAGGTTGTTGCTGCCTACAAAGGCAAAAGGCGCTCAGAGGCTCCTCCCCATATCTTCTCCATTGCTGATAACGCGTACCACGACATGCTGCGTAGTAAGTGCCCTGTTTGCTTTCAAATTTGGTTTTGCTTTATTTAGCCGAAGTTTGTGAGAGCTTTGCAGTATGCATCAAATGTGCAAATGCTGTACAAGCAACAGAGGCTTAGCAGTCTGCATCCTTTTTTTTTTCTTCTTATTTTATTTTTTTCAAACTCCCCTGACCCTCCCTGTGGTGTTTCTGGTAACAGTGAGCTCTGTATATGGATAATCTGTGAGATGTGAAAATTTAGCTGTCTGAACTGGGTGAATCCATCAGTTTGTAACAGAAATAGGGCCACGCCCTCAAGGTCTGTAAGTATTTTCCCAACCTCAAAACTAAACTTACTGTCAGTTTGTACTCAGTATTCTAACACTTACAAGATGTATGCATTCAAAGGTTAGTGAGGGCCACCTACCTATGGTGCTGTGCACACTTCACTTGCAGGAACCTGCCATGGACCAGTGTCACACTGACTTCCATGGGTCTGGACGCTAACCCTGCAGCAACAAACTCCAGTATTTCCTGTGAAATTTTCTTGCCCTGACCCTCAAATTACTGGAAAAAAAAAAAAAAAAAAGAGTTTATCAGTAGAGGGCAGCAGTGATGTGTTCACACCGGGTCCTGTGAGGCAGCAGGGTAAATCCCAAAGAGACTTGGTGGGAGCACATCCTGTTGTCACCTGGTTTTAGTCAAATGGAAAGTGCCACAGCTCTGACGGGACAGAAGATGCTGGGCAGAGGGGAAGTCTGTGTGACTGCAAAGAGTTGGTCTTTTATCAGAAAAGGGTGAAATACCGCTAGGCTGACCTATATGTAGCTTGTCAGGATGACTGGAATAAAAAAGGAGGAATTTAGGCTCAACGTGTTGAGGAAACTGCTATAATTTAGCATTTGCTGAACTTGGTTAATAAAATATTAAGGCTGCAAAGTGTTCTAAATGCATGCTTATTTCCGGTCGGGCCATTAACAGCAGGGACGCTATAAAATTTCATTCCAGCAGCATGGTCAACTGAAGAAGAGTACACATGAATAGGAAGGAACAGCCTGTGAACAAACAGCAAAATTACTTGGGTTGGTCTAGTATTGCAGGAGCAGAAGGGTCAGATGTGAGCAAAGATGTACTCAGGAGTAAGAAAATAAACATTTTGATGACAGGAAATTACTTTCTTTATTCTAATTTCCTAGACACAGGAGGAACATGCGCGACTGACAGGTCTTTAATACAGACTTGGACAAAACACAAAGAGGAGGATTCAGGGCAGGGCTAGAACTTGCACTGCTGGAGGTTGGACTAGGTTTTATCTAGTAGTGTTTTATTCTTTGCAGGGCTGATTCTGGAATAAGTTGGTACTCATTTGCAACTGTAATAAGCAATTTGTACAGC
The DNA here is from genome assembly GCA_013400335.1 of Eurystomus gularis. Lineage (NCBI taxonomy): Eukaryota > Metazoa > Chordata > Aves > Coraciiformes > Coraciidae > Eurystomus > Eurystomus gularis. Next base: position 230,334 of record VZZY01002378.1, read on the forward strand.
CTACTCAGTTTCTCTCTTTTTTTTTTTTTTCCCTCCACAGATCGGGAGAATCAGTCTATGCTGATCACGTAAGTGCTGCTTTTTTGATTGATTTGAGACTCTTTGCAAAAGACCTAGAAGAAAAATATCCTACTGAAATACAGGTTGACCCTTGAAAGCTCAGCTACATTATGTGGAACTTGATCCAAGCCAAGAAACTGGCAATTTCACTGTCTGATGGCTGCCTTGAGCCCCATGGGAAAGGAGTAGCTAAGGGTTTGATGGAGGGTGGCCTGTTTCTGGTCCCCTCTGGTGTTCATTCCCAGTAGGCATGAAAATAACTCAGCAGACAGTTAAAGAAGCTTCTTCCAGGGTTATCCTTGCTGTGGCTGCCCTCTTTAGATGTGGGAAGACTCCTTTTCAATGTGGTTGCTCTTGCTGCAAACTATGTTTAAGAATGCTGTGTAGACGCATCTAAAGTGAGGGAGATAATCAAAGCAGAAAAGAGGCACGTCATTTACTGGCAAGCATGATAGATGGAAAGTTGAGAGTCTCTACACAGTTCACATGCGCTCTTGGATAACAACAGCAAATTACTGCAGCTTTTCTATGTTTTCTAATTCATTAGCGGTATATAAGTATACCTTGGATCCTCAATCCAGATGTCTGTAATAAAACTTCATGCCCTTAAATGAAGCTCAGCGTAGCATGGGTTTGTACAAGATTTCTGAGCCCAGTCATATGATGAATTAGTTGCTGCTATTGTAGGCATTCCCCTCTTCATTCAGTCAATTTAATGTGATTTCCACTGAAATGGCCAAACAACAGGCTGCAGAAATTGGAGTCAGCGATTCTGAGAACAGCCTGTGTGTGGGGAGGAGCTGGCAGGGCAGGAGAGTGAAAGCATGAGTTACAGCTGTTTGATCAGTGTCTATGTTACATTCCTCTTCCTTTAGCGGAGAATCCGGCGCTGGCAAGACTGTCAACACAAAACGTGTCATCCAGTACTTTGCCACAGTGGCAGCCCTGGGTGAACCTGGTAAAAAGAATGTAAGTCTGCTGATGTATGTTTCATTTCAGATTCCCAAGGTTTTTCTGTTATGTACAGCTAACCTCAAAACTGCACACTGAACATGAGACCATGTGCTAGACCTCAACAGGCGTGATTAAGAAAATAAACTGTTGGGAAAAGATACTGACACTTCTACGTGACGTTACTGAAAGCATGCTCTTCTGAAGGTAGAAGTGCAATGCTCACCTGCACTTGCCATGCTCCAGACAGAGCAGCAAAACCCTTCCTGGTACTGAACAGCTGCTTGTTGCTGCTGCTTTTTTCTAGGAGTTTTAGGTTTTGTGTGTGTTAAATATGTTCCTGATAGTGTTAAAGCTGGCCAGAAGATGGGGAGACTCTGAAGATTAAGGAATTTGATCTTTGTTCACATGGAAAATAGTCTTTAAAAGGACTAGGATTATCGTTTCTCATCAAAATGTCTGTTTTGTGGAAAGCTTCTTTTGTCCACACAAAAGAAAATTTTTGACAAAAGATTTGTTTCAATCAGCTTTTCTATATTTCTCTTTGAATAAATGCTGTTCTGCTTATAAGTGCTCTCTAGAGTTACAGAGAATACTCTGTTCATGCTTTTTATCTTGTGTTGCTATGAGCTTATTCACTCTGAGCTTCATTGCACTTGAAGGCTTAACACTCTTTTGTGATGAATTAACTGGTTCCTATGAACTGTATTTATAAGGCCAAAATTTCAGCCATACTTGGATTCTGCACACATAATTTGCGTCACCAAAGTCCAATATATATTAATCTGACGCCTGCAAGGCTCTCTTAATGAACAATTGAGTGGTCCAGAACCGGCTTTTTACATCCAGTGAGGTTGGTGCTCATCATGGTGTCTGAAAACTGGTGTGCTCATGGAGCAATTTTGTAAATAAGTTATTGCAGCTGGAAGATATTCCGTGTTACTTATCACCTCAGGTTGCATTTTAATTTCATTATCATCACACCTTTTTATCAAATAATCCAAGAATTCAAGAGCAACAAAATCTAATTGTCTAAAACTTGTCTGTTTGTATCTATATCCATTTATTCTCATTGCCTAGCACCAGTATCTTTTCTCTGTCCAGTTAGTTAGCCTTTTGGTTCATTGTGGAACATCTCCAGAGCAAAACCAGGTAGATGTTTGGAGCAGAGATTAAAACAAGATGAGTAGAAGCAGCACTTGGCTATTTGTGATGTGTGATGAATGCAAAGTAACAGTCACACCTGCTTTTTGAGGGAAGGCTTCAAAAAAGGCCTACTGGTGTGTTGGTGCCTACTAGACATCTAAACTTGCTAATCTTTATCTTTTGTGATGTCCTTCATTTTAGTACTCACATTCTCTCTCTTTTTTTCTCCATTTTGTTCCTCTTTTGACAGCAACCAGCCACCAAAACTGGGGTAAGTCATCAGGCTCTGCTATTTTACCTTTTCCATGTGAAAATGGTACTGGGCTCTGTTGGTCCATGTCATGTACCTCAGCATTTCACTTTGAATGGTTCCCCCAATGAAGCATTCCTAGAACCCAGGCAGTTAAAGTAGTTTGCTTCAGCGAAGTGAACTTTGTGCACATAACAGTTAATGCTTTTCTCATCTCTAAAAATCCCTAATATTACAAGCTCTGACTGCTTTCAAATCTAATGTATTTTAGTGCCTGTCACTGTCTTCAGTAGCCCCTCTCCTACACACATTCACTTTGATGTCCCCACATGCTTCACGGCACATGGGAAGATATGGTGATTTCCTTCGTATGCAGAAGGCATAAAATATCAAATCTACAAAGCAAAACAGTAGAAAGCAGTGGAATGTTTGAGACCTTTTAAGCATTTATAATTGACTGATGATCTTGCTGTTATGCCATTCATACTGACCCACCCCTAAGGTGGAGCTAAATCACTTTGTTATCGAGGCTTCTCTCTCTATAAATGAATGCATGGCTGAGTTATAGCTGACAGCTGAGCTTATGACCTGTAGGTCTCTCAATAGTATTTCAACCTTGATTTCTAGGGAACCTTGGAGGATCAAATCATTCAAGCAAATCCAGCCCTAGAAGCTTTTGGAAATGCCAAAACCCTGAGGAATGACAACTCCTCACGTTTCGTAAGTCTGTAACATAATGTAACAATGTCCCCTTCAACAACAGCCAGTTAATAGCATCTCTGTAATAATCTCTTCCTAAGTTTGCTTTTAATTTTTTCCACTAAAATGGTTGCTTTCCACACAGTGGAAGAATAACAAAGTAGGACCTAACCAGGAAAAACTACTCAAAGGATTAAAGATAAAAAGAAATAAAGACAGATCCACCCTGAATAATTGTTTAAACTGTACATGATCAGGAGACTAGCAAAGCCTAGCTTTATAAAGCTCTTTGAACAGCAATTGTAGATCTTCCCCAGGAATGCCTTTGCTGCATCGCTTTTATTTCTACCATGTTTTCCACTAGCCCAAGTCATTTCTTCTCCCTACAATCACTCTACTTTGTCACTAAGTGTCAGAAATACACCACAGTCCTTGCTCTCGCCCACATCTTCCCTTTCTGCAGACCCACACAGGCAGCAGTACTCCTACCTTTGATTCATACCACCTACCTTCTCGGGTAAGCTGCCTCTGATTGTTCCTCAGTGCTGACATGACCTTGGGCCTCTCCTCTTGCAGGAGAGCAATCCCCTCAGGAGCTCTGCTTCTGCCACATCTGGTTGACATTGGCTTAGAGGTCTGAAAGGAATGGCATGAGGACAACAGCCTGAGTTTGTAGCCCATGCTTCCCTAACAAACCCAGTTAAAAATGAAACTGGAAGGGATGGACAGGGCCAGAGGTTGTAAGCACCTGTGGAAAGCTACACAATTGTATAAGGAGTTTGTCAGCTGGAATGGAAATTAATTAAAGAGTTGATGTGTTTGAATACTATAAATTAAATGAAAAATATTCAATTTTTATGAAATTTGGGGGTATTAATATGAAAATTTAATGGGCAAAGCAGCAGAAAGTCACAGCACCCTTCTGGCCTAAGTAGTTCCATATAAATTAGGACTGCAAATAAGGAGTTGTCACAAAAAAAAGCCTGTGTATCTCATGCCAAGGCTTATTAGCTCTGAGTCCTGCATTACAGTAAACCCACATCAGGAAACTGGAAGCTACGTGCATCTTAGCCTGGCAGATAAGTGCACTGTTATCTTTCCCCACAAGCTGATTACATAGCTGTATGTATAGATTTAGGCTTGGAAAAGTTTGATATTTCTCACTGAAAATCTGCCTGTGCAAAGTCAAGGAGTTAGCATAAACTGATTCCTTGGGCCAAATGGTTGTCTTCAAGCAGCATCCTTTGCTTCCCTCTGTGTATATACTATATGTACTAATTAGAATATTCTTCTGTGTGAATTAGGGTAAATTTATCCGAATTCATTTTGGAACCACAGGCAAGCTGTCATCTGCGGATATTGAGATTTGTAAGCAGCAAACTCTCTCCTTTTAAAAAAAAAATATACAATTGCTCATCTGAAAGCTTGGAGAGCCTTTATCACTGATTTTTTCTTTCTGCAACTAGATTTATTGGAGAAATCCCGAGTGATTTTCCAGCAACCGGGTGAAAGAGACTATCACATCTTCTACCAAATCCTGTCAGGAAAAAAACCAGAGTTACTGGGTAAGCATTACATGGATCTACAGCTTTTAAGGGCCAGCCTTTAACTGAATAGACAGTGGCAGGGAGGAAAACTTCCACTTGAGAAGGTTTAAATTCCACCATCTTTTAAAGATGTTGTTCCAATGGCAGCAACAGAGACCCTTTGTCTGTGATATACTGATGCAGGTACTGTATAAAGTGAAGTAATCTTACAGATTAGACTAAGGGAATGAGACTTACACAGGACTCTTAAAATGGTCCATTATAAAGGCAAAAAACATCACTCAGAATTTGCGCAATCCAAGGTCTCAAAGCATCTGGAAAATGCTGTACCTCCAAAAGCATTTGTGGTGATAAAAATTTAATTATCCAGACTTTCACATACGAGGAGATGTGCTTGTAGGTCCATGAAGAAAAGCTAGTTCCTTCTTTCTTCCCCAAGGGAGAGTACACAAAGCTGCCTGCCGCTGGCTGTGTGGTGATTACCTCTTTCAGGACCTGCTGGAGAAGAGCAGAGAGCAGATGAGGTCTCTCTGCTCCCATCTCCTAATGCTTTGAATAAAACCTTCACTAGTTATTTAAGTCATGTGGTTTTTTTGGAGAAACACATTTTATAAATACATTGAAGAATTACTTTATTGCTGCACTAAACCACTACTAAGCCATAGCAACCATAATCTCTTTTGAAGTCTCATTATCCTGACAGTGCGTGGTCAAATCCCTAACCCTCTTAGTGACCTAATTAATGACGATTATGGGAAAGATTTCAAGGAAGCATTGTATTGAAATTCCTGTGTGAATCACTATGCTGGGAAAACACATTCTTTCTCATAAACTGTCTGTATACTCTACAACAGCACACACCTTTCTGACCAGCAGCAGTGTATCTGCAGGCTCTTGAAGAGGCTGAAACCAATGGTGACTTTTGTTTGGTAGACAAGAAATGTATGTGTTTGTATATAAACACATACATATCTAAATATAGATACGCATAAAATATAAAAATTATAAATGTAGATAAATGAATGCATAACACATAGCAAAGTGACACAGACTTACAGAGAATATAATTTTATATACACATATATTGATAGACATGTATATATACATATTTAGATACATAGGTGTGTATGTATGTATATGTATATGTGTGTGTGTATATATATATATATATACACTTGAAATCTAGACCAAATCTTGGTCTGTTAAATGTGGATGAAACTTTCTGTTGATTTAGGGAAGCAGGACTCTCCCTGCAGTTTTGGAGCCAGCTAGCTTTCTAGAAAATAGCTCTATATTTTTGGGTTTTGATGTGAAGGAAAAAGGAAAGAAGAGAGAAAGAGAGAGTCATATTCAGACTCTTGTTCATCAAGAGCCAGGCGTCTTCTGCCAAGAGTCCTGGAAGTCGCTATTTTGTGAGTCTTTTATAGAAGAGCGAAACCATGCCCATTGTTCCTGTCTTGGGTCATACTAAAATATTTTTATCCTCTGTACTTAATTGGGATTTTTACACCTACAGGCATGCAAGCCAAAAAGTAGGGCTATATGGGAAATTATTAACTCAGTATACTGCAAAACGTTCGTAAGCGATGTGTATGCAGTATTCCCATATTCTTTTTATTCATGCTTTCTCTGAATCTTGGTCTTCAGACTGGAATAGTAGAGTGAAAGAGCTGGTTGTTGCCCTGCAGTTGTATAAAAAAACACAAAAGACAACTTTATAAACAGTTGTTCAGAAACAATGTATGCCAGAGTTACCTTTCAATCTCCGTTTTCAGGGGATATCCTGAACGGATGGCAGTTTTGACCTTATCAATTCTTTTACAGATATGCTACTGGTATCTACCAACCCATATGACTACCACTTTTGCTCACAAGGAGTAGTTACAGTGGACAACTTGGATGATGGAGAAGAATTGATAGCAACAGATGTAAGCCTGTATTGATTTGACTTTGTGCTTCATTTATTAGGCATATGTGGGGAGGAAAAGTGCTGGCAGGAGCCTAACTTCTGTCACTGAAACTACTGGACTAAACTGAAAGCAGAAATGCTTCTTAACTGCATTCATACTATGAAGCATGAGGCCAGATAAACTATTGTACTTTTAAATCTGGCCTTGCTCCATGTAACGCTCATGGGCACAATGTTCTTATAATTTTGATATATCAAATGCTAGAAAAAGGGAACTCTCCTCCTGTTACTGCTGGGTCTTCAGTGTGTTCCAGCGGCTGATTTGTCAGATAATACCCTTTGCAGGGTAGTAATATCTGCCATGCAAAGGCAGATTTAGAGGCTGCAAAATGCCATTGCTTTGGAACAGGGCAGTGACAAAATATATGTGTTTTCTTTTCACAGCAAGCCATGGACATCTTGGGATTTGTGCCAGATGAGAAGTCTGGTTCCTACAAGCTCACAGGTGCCATCATGCACTTTGGGAACATGAAATTCAAACAACGACCCAGAGAAGAGCAGGCAGAGGCTGATGGCACTGAAAGTAAGAATAACACCTGAAGTCACTCCTTACCTTCAAAAGTCTGTCATGTGTCATGTACTGTGTTGAGGACAAAGCAGTCTGTTTGCTTTTATCTTGCACAAAGTACCTCCTGCTCAGCCAAGAGTTCTGTGCTTTATTTGTAGCAGTGGCTTATTCAGTGCTGGGTAACCTTACTTAGTAGAAGTTGAATAGACAGTCAGAGTAACCCAATGAAATTCCATTTATGTGACCATTTGTGACTTCATTGTAAAAAGTTGTTGCCTTAGCTTTCTCTTTCATGTCTTCAGGTCTTGGTTCTTTACTTCCTCTTGCACCTGAAACTATCTATAACCAGCTTGGAGATAAGTTTCCATATACCTGAAGAGTTTCTCAAGTGTGATTCTTGCAGCAATGGGGTCTAAGATAGCCAGATGACCTTCTCTACCACAAGGGAGAGTACAGGCACACCTAACACAAATCATTAAAAGGGCAAGGTCTTTATCCAGGTTCTCTTTGGAAGTGGATGTACTTTAGGTTTTTTTTCTTGGCTAGGTGTGTTTCCATGTAGAAGCTCAAAGCCAGTTAAAGCCTTGTTTCTCTTGATCAGGTGCTGACAAAGCTGCCTACCTAATGGGAATAAACTCCTCTGATTTGATTAAGGGTTTGTTGCATCCTAGAGTGAAAGTTGGCAATGAGTATGTGACCAAAGGTCAAAGTGTTGAGCAGGTAAGAAGAAGCTTTTGGGGTATTTGGATATTTGTCCCACAAGCCTTGAGGATTCATCTGTAACATCTGAGAGTGACAGACAGATGCTAGAAATACTAACATGTACCTGTAGTACCTATTCTCATTTTATATCCCCAAACACGGGAGGACAGACTGTGAAAGTGCTGGAAACTGGTGAAGAGACTGACAAAGAACTAGTGGCCCACATTGCCTTTGATAGGATTTCTTTTCTGATGTGTTAGTAGCAGCCACTCAAGGAAACCAGGTGCAGTTAAAACCACATGGGGATTGATACCTAATTCTGTATAAGAATTGTTACCTGGAAGAGCTGAGCCATGGATTATTTATTCACTCATCACTCATTCATTATTCATGTAATTTTAAGCCCTGTGTGACCTCAATCAGCTAAAAGCAATACCCGCTTAAAGGTATCTCTTGATTGAGGAAACAAAAGTCCTTGGGTTAGCACTGCTGCAGGTGTAGCAGCAGTATAGAAGATGCTGCAGCATTTTGGTTACAATGAAAATTGTTGTTTGAAGACAGGCGGTGATACAGGCTGAGAAACTAGAAAACTGCTGGAAAGAGATCTATCCTATTAATGTAGTAGCACACAGGCTAAAGAAGAGACTTTTGACAGACTTTTCTATCACGTGCTTACACCATAGCATCCCTCAAAAATGACAATGAGCAACTTGAGCACAGACCTCCCCAGAACACTGGCAGTAGCTGTGGACATCATGGCTGGCATCCAGCCCATGAGCTTTCTGGTACCTAACTTCCACAGCAATGTAAGGGATTAAAACATTTACAACTTGCTGTGCAGCTGTTTCCCAAGAGGTACTTCACTAGCACTTTAAGTACATGTTAGTATACATATATATACATACCAACAATGTGAAGAAAAGTCAGCATAGATAAGGAATTGGGTGGATTTTCATGTAAACCATAAGTAGGGATTGAAATAGGCTACCACACTGAAATCTTTGTGTTCCACAGTGAATTCTGTTCCACACAGTGGTATTTCGAAACATGTGTTTTAGGTTTTGTATGCTGTTGGAGCCTTATCTAAGGCAGTGTATGATCGAATGTTCAAGTGGCTGGTGGTTCGTATTAACAAGACCTTGGACACTAAGCTGCCAAGACAGTTCTTCATCGGAGTCCTGGATATTGCCGGGTTTGAAATCTTTGATGTGAGTATTAATGTGTGAGGACTTGGTAGAAGGACATAAAAGATACTAAGCAATAGCTCTTGGGTGAGCATTCCTTTTCCTAAATGAACAGAGGGCAAAGTGCTGAGAAAGCCATAAAGCAAATAGTGTATACGACTTTTTCGATGAATGGATGTAGAAAACACAGAGCATTTAGCACAGCTGGAGATGCTGAAAGTTCCTAGGGAGGAAGAGGGTAGCAACCTTTGGCAAAGGCAACATCTCACATGCCTTGGGCCATGTATTAGGAGAATGTATTGTTTCCACTCTTTCTCATTGAGACAAAACATCTTTTATATAGCATATGTTATTTCTTCCTCTTTGTATCTCAGTGTAAGTGGTCTATCTTCAACTCAGTATACAACAGAATGTTTTCATGGTGAGAACAATCGTACACTGGAACAATCTCCTCAGGGATTTGGTAGAGTCCCCATCATTAGAGGTTTGCAAGATAAAACTGGACAGCATGCTAGATGACCTCATCTAGGCTCCCCCTCCCAGAAAAGGTTGGACCAGGTGATCTTTCAAGGTCCCTTCCAAACTGGGCTGTTCTGTGATTCTGTTGTCCTTGTAAACAAGTGTATGTGAAAATAGCGTGTCACTACTACTGTTTCTCAGAATCCATTTTGAAGACAATGTTGTTGCTGCTCCGTACTGCTCTCTGCACACAGCAGAGCAAAGAGCTTTACCAGCTCTGTGCTCAACAGGACTGGTGTGGCATGCTGCTGAAGGAAAGGCACATGCATCCTGAGAAACTTGAACAAATCTGAGCATCCTTACACTCTGGAGGATAGCACATGTGGCAGCAAGCAGCCTGCTTCTGAACTCCCACCCTCCTTTGCCTTTGATTTTATGCTCAGTAGTTTCTCACCCAGTTACTGTTTAGAAGATTTTTTTTTTTAATGTAAATGGTTTCATTTGAAGTTCCACCAAGCCCTTACCATAGTTAACTGTGGTGCAAATGCTTCTTTTTTTACCTCCTTCTGCAGTTTAACAGCTTTGAGCAACTCTGCATCAATTACACTAATGAGAAACTGCAACAGTTTTTCAATCATCACATGTTTGTCCTGGAGCAAGAAGAGTATAAGAAGGAAGGCATTGAATGGGTATTCATTGATTTTGGCATGGACCTGCAGGCCTGCATTGATCTAATTGAGAAGGTATGTACTGCTTTTATTCATGATGTTCCTTTGGAGATGGCCTCAAGTCCCAGTGAACAGAGTAGGATAAACAGCAGGACATGCTTCTTGCCTTTCTACATACAATACAGAATCAAAGAAAAATCAGTATTTGAGGCATTTATAGCTACTTGGCTTGACCTCTGTGACTGTGGTGCAGAGCCAACAGTAACCACGAGCTGTAACTGTTAATTTGCATGGCTATATAATCTTCCTTGGTTTTTACTTTTTTCTGTCCCTACTGTTCTTCCATTTACTTTGTTTTGCATACGCTTAACTTGCCAGCTTTTCAGGGCAAACCTCTCCTCATGAGGGTCCCACTTCTTACATTACATGTGGATGTGCAAAGTCCTCCATGCTCTCCTTAGTGTAGAACTATTGCTTCCCTCTCACTGCTTCCCCAGCATGGTTCATGCCTTTCCTTTTCTCCTCTTTGTGAGTATAATATGGTCCTGGTGGGGACAGCTGTCTCTTGCTGTCTCTCTCTTTCTGCCAACTCTTATGGCATAGCATCTATCCCTGCTGATCTGTGAGGAAAAATGAAATTCTGAGTCTTGCGTTAGCATTTGGAACAGCCGGAGTAGAAAGGCTAATTATTAAGTGCACTTCTACTTGATCACTTTCTTTTCCAGGGCTAAGATCTGCACATGATCCTCCTAGTCCCTCAAACAATCTGTCCAGTGCTAGGAAGTTAGTTCATCTTTTCTTGAGACAAAATAATAAAATGCTATTGGTCCAACTACTTTGAAAGGCGAATCAAACCCTTTCTGCAAGTCATCATAAAGCCTCCTAAGGCAGAACTGACATACAGAACAGTTGAGGTGTGGTTACTGTTTTAACAGAATAGTCAAAGGCTTTCTCCTCAGGATGTAAAGAAATATTGCAGGCTTACATTTCCATCAAATAAACTTAAAGGCTGCACAGCTGCTGAAAGCAGACAGTCTAAGCATTTTCCAATAAAGATGTTCTTAAATCCACAGCCATTGGGAATCCTGTCTATCCTTGAAGAGGAGTGTATGTTTCCGAAAGCTACAGATATGACATTCAAGGCCAAACTCTATGACAATCATCTTGGCAAGTCACCTAACTTACAAAAGCCCAGGCCTGATAAGAAAAGGAAATATGAAGCTCACTTTGAACTTCTTCATTATGCCGGTTCAGTAAGTTCCTTTGCTGGTGGGTAGACTGTGTATTAGAGGTCCTCCAGGTGGAGTCTGGCCCATAGCACACAACAAGGGAGGGTGGAAAGGATGAAGAGAAGAAAGGAACAGTGAGGAGTAAAAGCAGACGTCTACCCTCGCTGCACAAGCACTGCAACACAGTAAGATACCATCAGACTCCAGGACATCTGGTCCTTGGATACACAAATAAAGTGAAACTAACTGCTGAAGGGTAATAGTGCTTTTGCTGAAAATAAGCCTTGCATTGCCTTTGTAATTTTCCCTATAGTCAGATTCAGACTAGTGATTAAATAGCACTAGCATCCAACTTTGCATCTTGGTTTCCTGAACAAATGAACTGAGTAATTTCTGCCTAACTTTAGGGATGTTAGAAAGAAAAATAAAAAAATATTTAAAAGATTTGACATCACTTTTTACTCACATTAGGGCCAGTGTGTCACAGTAGCCAAGGGAAATGTCATCAACTGGGGGGACTGGACTAGATGATCCCTAAGGTCCCTTCTAACCCAAACCATTCTGTGATTCAGTGAGTAATTCTACTGTGAAGATTTAGTTAGCAGGTCTGATGGTTGTGGGTTGGATGGGCCAAAACTTGCCCAATTTCAAAGTTCTGTTTTCAGACCAGATGAGCAGAATTTGAGAGGGATGTAGGAAATTTTTTTATCGCACTAGAGTTCATATGAAGCCTCAGCACAGCAGAGCTGGATCCTACCTGATGCTGTTAGTTTCAAATTATAATTGAACATCAAACTAATTTTGTATTTATTAAGAGAAATAATGCCGGTCTTACTGTTTATCTGTAGTTGTTAATGTATTTAGCTAAGAAAAGTAGAATTTCTATCCCCTTGTGCTACTAATAATGGAACATATTTTCCCACTAAGCAGAGCTGTGGCAAAGTCCACAAGTTAAATTTTTAATCATTAAATTTGTCAGAAAGTCTTGATTATTCCAGTGTAGCATGCTGTTCTGAAGTGAAATTATTACTTGTGTATTTTATAGTTCAGCACTTGTCAGTAGGCTTCCTGGGACATTGATGATGTGGTATCTCTACAGCCAACCACATAGAGCTCATGAGAAGATGTAGGGACCAGATAGTTTGGAAGGTGATGTGTGCAGGATTCAGACGGTAATTATTAGGAAGAGAGGCTTGGGAATCAGGAAGCAGAAGGCTGGAGGGGAAGTGATGAAAAACTGTGTGACTGGTACTGCTCTGAGAGCAGCACTTCATAAAGGGTCATTGCCTTCAAGCCAAACCATAAAGAACTACTGGCTGCTCTGAAGAGGAACATTTGCAATTTCTGATTTGTATATGTTTTCAATGCCTTGCTGTAGGTTCCCTATAACATCATTGGGTGGCTTGAGAAGAACAAAGATCCGCTTAATGAAACTGTAGTAGGTATTTTCCAGAAATCATCCAACAAACTCCTGGCAAGCTTGTTTGAAAGCTACGTTGGTGCTGACAGTGGTAAGTAGAATCAACTCGTGTGGGATTTCTTTCATTTTTGGATGTGTGCTTGGGAATGAATTTAAGAAACAAAACAATTCTCTCAACTGCAATTGACTCCACACTAAATGAGGCAGTGACTAATTATTTAGATGTGCACAGCATCTGTAGTTTGCCAGTTATGCCAAGAAGGCCATTAACTCAGCTAATTTGAATGCATAATATCTCTGAGCAATTTTGACAAGGAAATCTCTGTGTTGTGAAAGCTCCAGTAGGAGTTTGAGCATGCAAGTGTTCAGATAGGCAGGCAAGTGTTGCACAAAAAAAATTTGTACATAAATGCCTATGAACAGGAACAGCTCTTGTTTGTCTTGCTGTAGTCCTCCTTGCTAGCCACTCTGAATTAAATAAGACATACAAAGTTTAAGATAATGTTTTGGAATATTTTTTTATTATTATTAGTGGCAAGTCGACACTGAAGGTACCTGAACACCATTCTACATCGGCCAAAGTAGATGTTTTTGCCAACACATCTTCCTTTTTCGTTGCTGTTGGGTTTTTTGTTTGACAAGACTAATGTATGTCTGAGAACATATTTAAGCTGTATGCATTATACAGAACTGTTTTATCTGTGAGAAGACAAGCAGCAAGCATCCAGAAAATTGATCTTAAGTAAATAAGACTGGCATTCATTACAAAGATGTAGCTGTTATGTCCTGAAGTTGCGATCACTTACAGCCTATTTATTAGTAACCTCATTTCTATAGATGTTGTTGTCATGAATCATAAGACACTTTGTGAGAAAACAAGCAGGCTGCAGACATCATATGTGAATAAGAGATGGAGATGAATGTAAATAACAAAAATCCTGCCCCTAGCAAATTCTTGCATGTTACTAACTGCCGATTTGCCTGTGGATATTCCTGTCTGTCAGAATACTACCTTTCTTTTCCTCAGTGTCGGGAGAAAAGAACAGCCTGTCTGGATTAGCCTCTTCCAGACCCATCAGTGTCACTTTTCAAAAGGGGAAAGGCTGTGAATAATTGCATCAAGCACATTGCACTCTTCACTGCTCCTTTTATGTTGACTATTGTTGACAGGTGACAGAATCCAGACCTCCTGGAAGTGATCTAATGGTCCAGTGTTTAGAAAGCTGCAGCAATTGTTATACATTTTGGGGTCATGTTTTGCTCTTGTGAAACTTCACATAGGTCATGTCAGAAACCAGCATGCCTTTGGAGGATCTGAGTGATTTTGACTCCGAAGTTTTATGCAAAATTCAGAGGATGCAAAACTACCATATCTACAATTACAAATACTTGTTTTCCTCTATTCTGGACAAATGTTACATGCACAACTTCAGTGTCTGCATAGCAGACGTGAGAATCAGTGTCCATACAGTACAATGTACAGTGTAAATTCTCCATAAGATTTTAGGGTTTTTTTTCTACTTCATCTCACCCTATAGGCTTTTTAATGAACTGCGAATGACTCTATTTTGTTAAAAGTTATTTTACTGCTTTATTCATATTTATGGACTTTCTGCATAACAAGTGATGCTGTGAAATGCAAATGCAATCCAGAAGGCTTACAGGGGTCTTTCACAAAAATCCTAAGTATGGACAGAGCTGCAAACTTGTGATATATTGTACTTGTTCAGAATGTTTTGCATATATTTGAGCAATCAGAGCCATCAATTCATTAGCTGTGCCTTTTATTCAAAGGGAATTGCACTATTAGAATGGTTTGTCTGTCTCTCAAGTCCTGCATGCACTCCTTACTGAGATACAGATTTTTATTTTTATTTGTGGTTATTTTTTTCAATTTCTTAGCTGACCAGGGTGGAGAAAAGAAAAGGAAGAAAGGTGCTTCTTTTCAAACGGTGTCCTCATTGCACAAGGTTTGTTTACCTCTCCCCACCTGATGGCTTGAGTTAAGACAATACATTGAAAAGGAATGCTAAGGATTGTAATGGACAATAAAAACTGAAATCCAACATTCAGGGCCTGGGTTATTGACCTTGGCTAAGTGAATACACTGTTATTAAAACCACATGTGTGAGGACCTGCTCCATTTTATCTTCTTTGAGCGTATCAAGAGATTAAGTGGGTTTTATTCTCTTTGAGAAAGTATCACAAAATGTTGTGAACAATCTTTATCAGTTACTTTGTGGCTTAAAGCTTCATGCATGTCTTTGGAACAGGAACTGATTACAAGTAATTTGCCAGTCCCTATCCGATTACTGTTTGTAATTGGATCCTAGCATTAGAACAGTCATGGAAAAGAAAACTTGTAGAACAGATTGGAATACAGACATTTTGTTCCTGAATAATTCCCTTCTAATGGGACTGGCACATTCTCCAGGTGGAAGCTGTCGCGAGCATCATGCCTGGGGAAAAACATGACCTCTGATTTACCTTTAGTACCATTTCTTATGGGTAACATTGAGGAAGCTGTAAAGTAGGTAAGCCTCAGGTAGGGAACGAAGTAGTTATCTCCTACTAGCCATGTCATTTTGTCTTGTCTGGAGGTACTCCTCATGAAGGGAAATCACTGGAAACCAAGACCTGTATCTTACCAGCTGAAGAAGTGTAAAGATAGCTGAAGGATCACTTAGACAGTAATATAATAATCCACAGATAGAAGCCTACTTTCCAGCACACAAGGAGCTGCTAAGTACCCAGCTCAGGTTGTCTCATTTATTGTCCTGACTGGTGTATGAGAAATTTTTAGTTTGAACATCAGTTGTGCTGATGACATTATATTCCACCTCTAATGGGCTCTATTTAATGCTTACTAGAGCAAATGCTTTCTGCAGAGCTTGGTGATGACACTGAATGGTTGGCTGCTTCTGAGCTAGCTTGCTACCTGCCTGGGAGATTGTCAATAAAGGGAAAATGGTCAGGAGCACAACAACCTAGCTTTTATGAGGAGCAGGTGGGAAAGGTGAACTATTCTCAGTGAGTGGGGAAGTGACTAGGCAAAAATGCAGTAGGCTTTACAGAAATGCTCCACAGGATGATACTGCATCTTGCTCGCTGTTCATCTTGTTTCTGACATCTCTGGGATTGTAAGTAAAATAAGTGTCTTCTTAAGACTTTGCTAAAAATGGTTGTGGATTCCTATAATGAAGTTTAGTCATACCTTTGTTTATTTGAGCACATTTCTCTATATTCATTTTGGAAAGCTTGTAATTTTGTTGGAGACTACTTAGAGAGATGACCTTGATAAACTTAACAACCAAAAAAGCAAAGAAATAAGTGATTGGAATTCCACTAAACTGGTAAAGCTAATGGTGTTTTTAATATGTCTGTTCTAGGAAAATTTAAATAAGCTGATGACTAACCTAAAATCTACAGCCCCTCACTTTGTACGATGCATTATCCCCAATGAATCCAAAACTCCAGGTATGGAAAACACAGTCTTAAAATTTTAGTGTATTTGAGTTGTCATTCTAATACTTACTTCCAAGTCACCAGATTGTACTTAAATACTGTCTGTGTTGTTCACTTTATCCAATGGTTTTACTCTTTCAGGAGATGACACCTCACATTTTCCAACTCCCTTGGTGAAATGAAGATTAAGCCCTATGGAGAAGCTTCATTTAATTTTGCCTTGTTTTTCCCCTGTAGGTGAAATGGATGCTTTCCTTGTCTTGCATCAGCTCCGCTGTAATGGTGTCCTGGAAGGAATCCGCATTTGCCGTAAGGGCTTCCCAAACAGGGTGCTTTATGCTGACTTTAAACAAAGGTAATGCAGAGCTGTGTTGTCTCCTGTCCTAACCCATCAGTCAAAATAAGCAAAGTACGTCTTCCCATTTTTATTTGAGGTATTTTATTCCATTCAAGTTTATTTTCTATTCAGTTTGCCCAAGCACAGAAGGCAGAATTCTGCTCTTGCTTGTGTCTATGTAGATACAATGCAGGGAAATACCCTAGGTGATTTCTGGGTTGGTTTTTTGGAGGTTGGCTTTTTTCTTTTTGGAAAGTTTTGGAGGAAGGAGGGGGTGAGGGGGAAGCAGAATCTAGGCCAGTTTTACTCATTATTTATCTGTTTTTAACAGGTATC
Source organism: Eurystomus gularis (assembly GCA_013400335.1). Taxonomy (NCBI): domain Eukaryota; kingdom Metazoa; phylum Chordata; class Aves; order Coraciiformes; family Coraciidae; genus Eurystomus; species Eurystomus gularis. Next base: position 247,264 of record VZZY01002378.1, read on the forward strand.
GCATTCTGAATCCAGGTGCAATCCCAGAGGATACATTTGTGGATAGCAGAAAAGCTGCTGAAAAACTGTTGGCATCTTTAGATGTTGACCATAACCAATATCGTTTTGGACACACTAAGGTAACTAGAAAAGACCATCACTGCTTATGTAAAGAGAAAAGTCACAGGTCTAATATATAATTTGCAGGACAGGACATTATGCAATTTCTGGTAGTGGCAATTAATGAAGAGCTAATAATACAAGCAACCAGCAATATAGCAGCAAAGTGATACTAATTTTTAAGCTGTGCTAGAGGAATTTTATCTCTCTGGCTCAAGCTCGCATAAAGCTTTTATTACAGCAGACACAACAGCTGATACTCCAAGGTCCCCAGTAAAACAATAGCTTATTTAATGTAATATAGGAACACTCAAACATAGATGGAATACAAGATCAGCTGCAGCTTTTGAAATAAGGCCCATGTGCATTTATGACATGATCCCATTAGCAGGGATCTCTGGGAGTTGGGAGTTGTGGTTCAGATGACCTGCTTTGAACCCTGCCACAGTTTGAAAGTACTGTGGCAATAAAAATGTGGCAATAAAATAGTTTGGCCTATTCAAAACTGTGAAGACGAGACCTGGTTTTGAAACAACTTTGAAACTGTACGGTGCAGTCCCTGATGCAAGCAGTATTTGATCCTCTATACTCTTTTACTTTATAATGTGTCAATAAAAATACCATTCTTCTGAACAATTCCAGTAAGGTCTGTGTAACTCTGGAATAAAATCATTCATTATGGTGAAGTGACCTCTGTGCATGTACCAGGTGTTCTTCAAGGCTGGTCTCTTGGGCCATCTAGAAGAAATGAGGGATGAGAGACTTGCGAAAATCTTAACGATGATCCAGGCAAGGGCACGCGGCAGACTGATGCGGATTGAGTTTCAGAAGATAGTGGAACGCAGGTATGAGTGCACCCCTTTAAATCTTAGCAGATAATAGTAATTACCATTTAATTATATGTTGAATAGAACCATTATTACAGTCCCTAAGGCTATAGCTAACCCTAAATTAAAGGTTTAAAGTGCATGTATGACAAAAATAATAGCAACTGTGTATTAGTTGCCTGCAGCACCGATAAAAATCAGATTTGGAAATTTTTCATGTCCCTGAAAATCAAAAGATATGGAGCAAGTTTCTTGTGTATCTTGGAACCTAGTACAAATTCCTAATGTTACCAAGAACAAAGCCATAAAACTGGCTGAGAATGAAGAAAATTCTCACTTTCTCAATCCAGGCTAAGCTTTATGGAATTTTGTTTGGTTTCTTCTTAAACCAGGGATGCCCTTCTTGTAATTCAGTGGAACATCCGTGCTTTTATGGCTGTGAAGAACTGGCCCTGGATGAAGCTTTTCTTTAAGATCAAACCTCTTCTGAAGTCTGCAGAAACTGAAAAGGAGATGGCCAATATGAAGGAAGAGTTCTTAAAACTGAAGGAGGCCCTGGAAAAGTCTGAAGCCAGGAGAAAGGAACTTGAAGAAAAGCAAGTCTCTTTAGTTCAGGAAAAAAATGATTTGCTTCTCCAGCTCCAAGCTGTGAGTGGACACATATATTAATATGTTTATTAGATGTTCTTTGAAACTCAAAGGCTTACAGACCAGACTGTTAGCGCATTTCAATTAGAATAAGCTGTTGGTCTTGTTAGAGTCTTGCCAAAAATTAGAGCACGTAGAAATTCTTATGTTCTAGCATATAACCAGGTGGGCTAGCTATGCAAATCTTAACAGGTTCTGTTCAAGGCAGTTAGGTATGGAAGTAGGCTTAGTCACTAGTAGTGATTAGTCATGCTCACCAATGTCTCATCCTGCTGTGTAACTTGTTGGTCTTGTCTTCTGAAATCAGGAGTAAGAAATTTTCCTTACGCTGGTCTGTAATGTTGGATCAGGGTCTCTGACCACTTACGGGATAGTGGGCAAGTAAGGAATAAAAAAGGCCAGGCAGTCATTGCTATCCTCTTCTTTGTGCCCCATCAGGAGCAAGACACTCTGGCAGATGCTGAGGAAAGATGCGACTTGTTGATTAAATCTAAGATTCAGCTGGAGGCCAAAGTCAAAGAACTGACAGAGCGGGTTGAGGATGAGGAAGAGATGAATTCTGAGCTGACTTCTAAAAAGAGAAAATTGGAAGATGAGTGCTGTGAGCTGAAGAAGGATATTGATGATCTTGAAATAACACTTGCAAAAGTAGAGAAAGAAAAGCATGCTACTGAAAACAAGGTACCTTTAGAACTTCACCATATATTCAAAAAAGGTTGGCTCCCTTAATGGCAATTTCACTTAAAAAACCATAAGGTGCTGCGAGCGGAGACTTCTCTTTCTTTCCATTGCCTTCCTGCATAAAAGTTTAGTACAGACAGTCATGTGAACCAGGTTATGATAATCTCTTGCTTCAAAGTCTTACCAATACATGTTCTTTTCTCACACAGGTCAAAAATCTGACAGAAGAAATGGCGACTCTTGATGAGAATATCAGCAAACTTACTAAGGAGAAGAAGTCTTTGCAGGAAGCTCATCAGCAAGTTCTGGATGACCTACAAGCAGAGGAGGACAAAGTCAACACACTGAGCAAAGCTAAAGTGAAACTGGAACAGCAAGTGGATGATGTAAGCTGTCTCTGCCTTCATGTTTCCCCAGGCTTGTTTGTCCACCACTTACAGTTTTCATGAGCCTAAAATGTTGCAAAGCTTCTAAATGTATTCCTGTCCTTTTGGAAGGGATTGAGGATTTAGAAATGCAGTCCTTGTACCGTCTGTAGAAGGTGTAATTACAGGAACACTACAAAAACTTATCTGTGTAGTTTAGCCTTTGAAAGGAGTGTGATAACGAGGGAAAATCCACTCAGTTTGCATTTGCAGTGTAGCTGGCATGAAGTCAAACAGAAACTTTGCTACGAAGAGAACCATAATTCTTGCACAAATGTAAAATGTGGACCAACCCTTACGTAATATTTCTTTAGCCCATATGCCCACTGGCTGCTAGGAAACAAAACATGTAAAATAGAATGCTTGTACTTAAGTACTTCTGCTTCACAGCTTGCCAGATCTCAGCACAAAACTGGGATCAGCATACCTCTGACTGTTGTAAACCATCTGTGTTTAACACGTTTAATAAGTGACTTTGTTCCTAAAGCTTGAGGGCTCACTTGAACAAGAGAAGAAAGTGAGGATGGATCTAGAAAGGGCAAAACGCAAACTGGAAGGGGATCTGAAGCTGACCCAAGAGAGTGTCATGGACTTGGAGAACGATAAGCTGCAGATGGAAGAAAAGCTAAAAAAGTAAGACACTGATTCCATTATACAAAACAAAGCAGCACAGTTACTACTGTCCTTTCAGAGCCTTCAGGTGTGTCATTCTGCTCTGATGGTGGCTAAAAGGAAATTCCATTAGGAGAGCCAAGGAGGGAGGGAAAATCACTCTTACTTGTGCATGGCATACCTGAAACATTAGAATTCATTATGCTTTCTAGTATTGGAAAAAAAAAGAAGTTATTTATATTCTCATTGCTCAGAGGAGAAAGCTGAAGGAAGTCTCTAAAAAGTTGTTAATCCTGACTAGCTATGACAGTACTGTTGAAAGACCTGACTCTGTTAAGTATTTTTTTCCATTGAGTCTGAAAATAACGTTGCTTTTGTATGACACAAAGAACCAGAAATATAATTGCACAAATGCATGCAGAGTCTTGACTTGGAAACCGCTGCTCAGAGGAAGATGTGTTTTCATGCAAATTGCAATACACAAGGATTGCTTTTATTTTTAGATACATTAGAAGTTTCAGTGAACAACTCTTTTAAAATTGCAAAAGCCTAACTGGAAGATACAGGGAAAATTGTCACAGTAGGATTTTCCTTTCCATGGCAGGAAGGAATTTGAAATGAGCCAGCTGAATTCCAAGATAGAAGATGAACAAGCTATAGTGATGCAGCTGCAGAAGAAGATCAAAGAGCTTCAGGTCAGCTTGCTTCTTTTTCATATATCTTAGGATGAGTTTCTCTTTGTACCTCACTGAAGGGCTTTACAGAAACTTTTCATGGCTAGTACATTGGTAGGTTTGAGACCCAAAGTAGTGCAACTCGGTAGCTTCCAAGAATGATCCCTTTTCCCCTCAGAATGCTTGCTCTATAGTGGTTCCTACCCAATAGCAAGACATATGAACACAGAATGCTAGTGGTTTCAGGCAAAGCAGCAGGGCTCTGGTGTTCTGTTTTGTTTTAAGCAAATAATATTGTTCCAAACCATAGAGCTGAGGGTAGATGCTGGGGAGGAGTTCAGCAGTGATAAGCATGGATTTGAAATTCAGGAGAAGAGCTCAAAGGCACAGAAAATTTTCAACAGAAATGAAAAGGCCAAAGAAAGTCAGCACAGCCCAAACAAAATATATTGACCCAAAATACCAGCTCTGTTTTTCTTTTGTCAAGAACATTTGCATAACTTGGACATGAAGTGTAGATTAGTCAAAATAACTGTTTCACAAAAAGGATTGCTCCCAATGAATATTATAATATTATTCATGCAATTCTACACACTGCTGTATTTGTAATCCTGTCTTAAGACTCCCAGAGAGAAATTACTTCAGTCTCAGAGCTCTTAAAATGAGAACAAAGAGTCCCCTTCAATGACAATTTTTGCTGCTACTCCTACTATCAAGCAACTTCTCTCATGTACTTCAGCTGAATATCAAGTACATAAGTATAAGGTCAATGCACTTGACCTAAATATCTTGAACTAGAGCTTGTAGAGAAATCTACTGTGAGAAATATATTACCCATCATCCTTATTCTAGCTGAAGATCTGATTTACTGGCACAGATGGGCAAGTCCTTTAACTGCTGTGCTTCCACTGTGTTGTAAAGTGTGGGCTGATAGAGGGTTTAAAAATGTATAAGGTGCTTCATGGTCTTCTGGTGGGAACAATCATGAAAATGACCCAAAGACGCTCATGTCTCTTTGGTAGGCTCGTATAGAAGAACTAGAAGAGGAGCTGGAAGCAGAAAGAGCTGCTCGAGCCAAGGTGGAAAAGCAGAGATCAGATTTGGCCCGAGAACTGGAGGAATTAAGTGAGCGACTTGAGGAGGCTGGGGGAGCCACAGCTGCCCAGCTGGAGATGAACAAGAAACGTGAGGCAGAGTTCCTGAAGCTGCGGCGGGACCTTGAGGAGGCCACACTGCACTACGAAGCCACAGCTGCAACCCTGAGGAAGAAGCATGCAGATAGTGTGGCTGAGATGGGGGAGCAACTGGACAACCTGCAGCGGGTCAAGCAGAAACTGGAAAAGGAGAAAAGTGAGCTGAAGATGGAAGTGGATGATCTGTCATCCAACATGGAGCAGATGGCCAAGGGAAAAGTAAGGGTCCTGAGGCTTCTCAAACCCCAAAAGCTCATGTGTAGGCTGGTCTGAAGGTTTCCTAAGATACCTGGTAGGGCTGGAGTGTTTTAGAAGGTGGTGTCTTGCAATCTGAGGGTGCTTATGTGCACAGTGTCTGCCCTTCCCCAGCTAGTGGTATAACCGTTCTTACCTGGAGATGGGACAGCAATTAATATGGTCTGTCAAAACATATAGTGCATCCCCACTCCTAGCCATAGTGTTTATCCATATACCTCAGAGCACAAAACTGTGTCACTTAAATTATGCTCCCCCAGGCTGGTGATGACTATGGTGATGCCATCCAAGGCAGGATATCTCCCATCCTAAGCTGAGTACTCTCAGATCCTGCCCTTGGTTCGCAGTTTTGACCCATGTGAGCAAGGAGTACAAAGCAAAGGCTTGCATGACCACCATGTGTACTTTTACTTCCTATGGCTGAATTGTGGATTTTGTTTCCTGAGTAGATAGTCTTGGTAGCTTTCAGAGCACTGTAAAGAGCTCCTTCAGTGCAAGTGAAGAAAAGAAATTTCAGTATTCTGAGTTAGAAAGCTGGCGTCAAACTCAGTTTATGATAAATGGCAATTAAGGCAGAATCAGCAGAGCAAATTTTCATTGGAACTGATTTTCTCATCTAGCAATTATGAGAAGGCTATACTTGAATTCACAGGCATGTGATTGCTTTTGAAGTTCTTGCAGAGTCTTTTTACACTGATGCTTCCATTCATAATGCAATTCAGGGAAAACAAATGTGGAAGGTGATCTGATGGGGGGCGGTTCTCTGCTCTGGGACTGTAGACACAGGGGTACTGTTCCCTGTTCTGCTGCTGTGGCATTTTTGTGTTTGCTATCTGCCATTCCTCTGAAAGACAAACAAAGAAGGATACATTTGGGAGGCTACAGCTTCCAAAAGGCTGCTTGGAGCCTACAGCTTTGTCTTTTCTTCTGATTTCCATCAGGCGAATGCAGAGAAACTTTGTCGTACTTATGAAGACCACCTGAATGAGACAAAAACAAAGCTGGAGGAAATGACACGCCTCATGAATGACCTCACTACTCAGAAGACAAAACTCCAGAGTGAGAATGGTATGTGTATGTTCAGCCCAGACAGACAGTTTCCCAGTAATTTATCAGGTGTGTCTCAGCACTGCATCAGTGAGATGCATTGTGCAATGGCATCTGCTCTGAAGGTGGCTGGGTTAGGATCACTGAAAGGAGCAGTAGCTTTGTGTCTTTTGACATTCTTATCTTCAATAGTTTTATAACCTTGGTGGGGCGACCTTGCCTCTGACTGGCTTTTAAAACAAGCTTATATCCATGTTTACCAGCATACTGTGATACCATCTCATGTGCTGAAATGGATGTGCTGGCTAGGTACTCAGCTTCAGGAACAAGGACCTGTACATCTATCTTGGGATGCTAGAGGGAAGATTAAGGTGTTGGCATACTGCTGCTGCTGATGTGAATACCATCTTCCTCAGCATGACCTTGGGCATTGCACCCTGGAAGATGCTCACATCTGACCAAAAATACCACATATCCTCTAAGTGCTTGCTACCCTTTTATCCAGATTAGTACTATTTAATCTCTGCATCCTCATCAGATACCACTGTTCTGTGTATTTTCAGACATATTTTACATTTCCTTTCTGTTTTCTTGTTAATGTACTCCTATAAGGCTGCTCTTTCCACACTGCAGCCATGCACTTCTTGTGATGAGTGAAGTTTTCCTTAAGTAGCCCTCTGCTCTGTACATTGGTCATTGCGAGGTTCCGTTGTCTCTTCGCAGACCTCTGAAAAGAAGTCTGTGAAAAAGCAATGTAAAATAGTGATGAAAAGTATAAAAAAAACCCAGCTACAGCTGCACATGAAAGTGAGAATCAGTCTAGTCTGATCCATGAGGTGAACTAAAATTAGTGAATCAAGGCATTGGCAGTACAAAAAAATCACTAAAAACCCAAACCACAAACCTACAAAAAAAAGCCCACAAACAAACAAAAATTCCTGAGGAAAAATATCATGGTGAAGTGTCTGATGGTTACAGCTTTAGAAGAAGCTTCACAAAAGGTCAGCCACAACCACTGTTAGTTCTTTTCTTCAGCAGAATTGGACAGGTGGACTTGGTATTTTGGCTGGGACTTTGTCATTTCATCATCTTAATTTTTTGTTGTTGTTGTTAAATCCTGTGGCAGGTGAATTTACAAGACAACTTGAAGAGAAGGAATCACTGATAAGTCAGCTGTCCCGGGGAAAAACATCGTTTACACAACAGATTGAAGAACTTAGGAGACAGCTAGAAGAGGAAACCAAGGTAATGCTTTGACTGTGTTCCATTCATTGAAATGAACATGGGCAGTTTTCCCCATCCCATTTGTAGCCTGGATAAAAGCTGAAATGAGACACAGGAGTGAGAATGCTTCCTGGTAACTGTACTGATGTAAGTCCCTGTCCCTGAGGCAAATCACAAGATAAGAGTTTGGGAAAATAATCAGCATCCATAAATCATAATCCATAATTAGCATCCAGTTTAAATAAAACTTACCCAGTAGGATAGCCAAAACCCCAGGTCTTGCATCTTAAAAATTTGGATGTTTCTCCAAAGACGTTAAATTATCTTCAGTCTTCATAGCTTCCTCAGCATGTCACCAGTTAAGGATGACTTCAAACACTTTTTACCTTTCTTGACCTGGACTGTCAAGGCCAGAGGCAAAAGGAAAAAAGGCTCATGCTTCCATTTGAATTTCTAGGGGCTGTCTATCTGGGTTTTACTGTGAGTAACTCTGCAATGCTTTCTATCCCTGCAGTCCAAAAATGCCCTGGCTCATGCCCTGCAAGCAGCCAGGCACGACTGTGACCTCTTGCGGGAGCAGTATGAGGAGGAGCAAGAAGCCAAGGCAGAGCTGCAGCGGGCTCTCTCCAAGGGAAATGCAGAAGTAGCACAATGGAGAACAAAGTATGAGACTGATGCCATTCAGCGAACTGAGGAGCTGGAAGATGCCAAGTAAGTGGGTTAAATGGACTTCATCATGCCCTTTGCTGGCCTCACTGTGCTCCCTGGGACTTGAGCAATTCCCAGGGCAACCTGGTTGGAAAAATCCCTCTGGCTCATTGATGTAATTTATGGCTGGCTTTCTCTTCTTTTCATTGCTTGAGCAGGGCAATGTTTGTGTTGAGTCCTTGTCCATGAGGTAGTGGATGTGGATACTGGGGTTTATTTAAGAAATAACAAGATTAGATTACCCTACTTGGGTTGTCTCGCACACTCACTTGCTTTGCGCCAGCCTAGTGTTATGTTCCCTTGGTTCTGACTTCCTTTCCCAGCAGGGAGATGATGGCTGCCCTGGGAAGGTAGGGCAGAAAGTCATGTTGGCTCATGCTATGCAGCTGCTCCCAGTTACCAGTTTCAAGTGTTTATTGGGCAAGGTCTCTGAGCAGCTCCAGAATCTGCCTCCATGCATCTCTGATCTGCAGGATCTTCCCCCACTTCCAGTATATTTTTGCCATCTAGCATCATGATGTTCCTCTTTCTGGGACCTCCCTTTTTTTCAGGTCTTCTTTTTGCTGGAGCTCCTAGCCCACTGTTTTCCCAACCTAAATTGTCTGTGAACAAAAGCCCAAGGTGTGACCAGCCTCCTAATTGGTGGTTCTGTCTCATACTTCTTAACTGGATGAACATGACACTTGCATTTAGACCAGCTCTAACCAAAATTTACAACCAACCCATATTGGTTAGAGCTAGCATGTAGCAAGCTGCTGCTGAGAGAGTTCAGAAGTTCAATTTCAAATATCCACACACATGCACATGTGCACAAAATTATCTGCCCCGTGTCAGCATTCATAATTTAAGATGGTTTTTTTGTCCCTTCTCTTTAGAGGCTTGACTTCCACACTCCTTCCCCTTGCCCCCCAGTTTTCCTTTTTGAAACTGATTTATTTAGATACTGCTTTGGTATCAGTTTTTCTGGATAAGATGGCAGCAGTGGCACTCTGTTGTTTCACTGTCTGTTCCCACCTGATAGGAAGAAGCTTGCTGCTCGCCTGCAAGAAGCCGAGGAAGCAATCGAGGCAGCCAATGCCAAGTGCTCTTCTCTAGAAAAGACAAAGCACAGGCTGCAGAATGAGCTGGAAGACATGATGATTGACCTGGAGAAGGCCAACTCGGCAGCTGCCTCCCTGGACAAGAAGCAGCGTGGGTTTGACAAGATCATCAATGACTGGAAGCAGAAGTATGAAGAGTCACAGGCTGAGCTGGAGGCTTCCCAGAAGGAGGCCCGTGGCCTCAGCACTGAGCTCTTCAAGTTGAAGAATGCCTACGAGGAGACACTGGACCATCTAGAGACACTGAAAAGGGAAAACAAGAACCTCCAAGGTAGGCTTCATTCAGGCCCCACATCCAGTGCGAAAGCCATACCTGTGGACAGCTGGAGGGATGCAGGTGCCTTGTAGCAGCTGTGAGGAAAGGTATTTATCTTAGCCTTGAGAGTAGCTTCCCAATTGTTTGGAGACACCAACTGGTGCTGGCAGTTAAGGTTTTGAATGTAGAAATCGGTATGGCCAGAGGACAGCAGGCTTCCCCTTGCTCACCTGTCAATGAAGCTCATTGGCAGAGGTGCCAGTCTCAGATGAGGAACAAGAAGGATGACAGATCTGCAGCAGATGAAGCCTAGACAGTTCCCAAAGCAGAGTACAGTGTTGCTAGCCTGCAGACCACTGATCAAAACTAAACCACTGTAACTACTTCAAAAACCATTTACAAGAAAGTCTGTGCTTTGAAGTGGTTCAGGTTAAAAAAGTTGCTGTAATTGAAAGTAAGGCAGCACTTGTGTACAGATGAGCCCTTGAGGTAGTAGTTTGAGGTATGGATCTTGTATTCACACTCCATGAATTGCAGTATGTTTGGGACACTCTGATCATTAAATCCATCCATCCTTTTCTGTTTCAGAGGAGATTTCTGATCTGACCAATCAGATCAGTGAAGGAAACAAGAGCCTCCATGAAATAGAAAAAAACAAGAAACAGATTGAACAAGAGAAGTCAGAAGTTCAGCTGGCTCTGGAGGAAGCAGAGGTAAGGAAAGAAAGCTCAAAGGAAGAGCAGAGGGTGTCTTTATGACATTTTTCCTTCCTTTTTCATCCTCTCAGCAACACAGCCAATGTGTTGATTGTTAGCAACTGCAACCTCTCTGCACCCAGCTCCTCCAGCCTTGCTAGCCAGTGTTTTCAAGAACAACTGGTGACTTTTGGACATATCAGCTCTAAGATGGAGCTCTAAATTGGAGGTCTTTTCAAAGGAGGTCCCTTATAGGTTTTGGGGTTTTGTTGTTGGGGTTTTTCTTTCCCTTTCAGGAAACTCAGAAATCTTCTGCCTACCTCCTGAAAATCCAGTCTTTGCTCACTTCATAGAATATTTCAGTCTTTCAGGAAACAGGCACAGCTGAGAATTATGGTCTTATACTATTTTATCAGACATTTCTATTATCTAGATTCCCACTTCCAATTCACCAATTTCTGTTTATATATCAGAATAACAAAACAAATCTCCTAATTACTTTAAATTTCATAAAGTCTCGGATATTGTGTTGGATACTGCAGCCTGCGTTAAAAAATGGAAGCAGTCTCAGAAACCAAAGGAAAACAGGCCATTTAGAAAATCTTTGACTCCCAATAGGAGTTTGGTAAAGAGCAACATGTATGCAGGTACACAAGAGGATGTCTCATCCCAGTTTCCAGAAACAAACCAACAATATGGAACAAGCCAACTGGAAATCCTGGTTATTCAGTGAAAGGGCTTGGTTGTCAGTTTTTTTGAAAGTTTTGAAAGTGCGTTGCAAACATAAGAAGGGTTGTAGGTGTTCCTGGCTAGAAGGAATACAGCACATCACAAGGGATTTTTAGTGAAGCCTGCATTTCTTTTGAATTGTACTCCAAATAATACCTGCTGAAACAAACACCACCCAGAGACAGGGATCCATTAATGCCTTAAATGATGCACATCTTTTGTCTGTTGCAGGATGCTTTATACCTTGCAGGGATCTCACAGCCAAACAAACAGGTGTCATGATCAGAGCAGAGGAAAGAGCATGCCTTTCTTTCACAGCTCTGAGATGTAAAGAGTGATTATATGCTCTGTCATTAAACTTCTCTTGCTAGAAAGAATACATCAGTTCTTGAGGGATCTAAAGGGACACTTTACTTTCCTGGACTGTGTGGAATGGCTTCCCAAAGCTCAGTGATATTAGGAACTAACAAAAGTAAAGTGGTGATGTATCTTATTTGAATTGTGGAGGGGGAAAAAAAAAGAAGGTGGTTTAATGCAGATTTTCTCCCTTCCTTGTGAATTTGGGTTTCTGGCAGTCACCACTGGTGACACAGTACTTCTGCTGTTCCCATTAATATACGGTGGCTCCTTGGCATGGAGTGTGTGTTTGACTGACCTGTGGCTGCTGCATGATAGCCAGAGACAGCTTTGTCTTCAGAACCACCATCCTGTTTCCATCATCTCTCTAAGGAAGTATATCTAAACCTGTGCAATTCTTCCCTTCAGAGAGCACTTCCAAAATACATGATGTTCAGTTCTGTGCTTTCCTTCCCTGCTTGACATGAGCAGCAAGGAGGTAGAATGCCACTGAGCCTGATTCATGCAAGACCTGGAAGTCAGAGGCCCTGTTAGGTCACTATTGTCAGCTCAGTTCTTGACTTGCATATATGAGAGAAATGTAAGAACAAAGACATAGGAACAAATCTCCCTTGTCTCATAGACTTGTCTTCATGTTAATTGGAAAGAGCAGACACAGTATTTTTGCATTTTGTCACAGACCTGATGTTTGTTATTTCTTTTCTTGAAGTCCTGTTGCCTAATAAGACTGTCTAACTGGGAGGCTTTCAACACTTTTCAACATGATTTGGAGAGGTCTTTGAGAGCTGGAGGATGAGTGGACCCCTTCACCCTCACAACAACTTTTAGCTTTTGCCTATCCCTTACGAGCCTGTAAATTTCCAGAGGGTGTCTGCACAGGGGTGCGGAGCAGGGAACATCTGTTGATATCAAAACCATGCAGGCAGGGCCTAAGGTATTTTTTTTTTTCCCATGAGCTGTGGACTCCTTGACAATTTGTCCTCTGAGGAACTTGCCACTCAGATTTCCAAATGCCAAGTTGCATTAAAGGCAAATAAATGCATTATTTTGCCATGTAAGCTGCTCACGTACTTGCCTAGAGAGAGAGGTAGGGAGGAAACAGTGCTAATGGGAATGAGAAGAAATGTGTGAAGGGATCATCTTTGTGCAGCAGTTTGTGATTTAAAAAAGCAATATCAACTTCTGGCCTTGGTGCTTTCTATTTCAGGGAGCTTTAGAGCATGAAGAAAGTAAGACCCTTCGTTTTCAGCTTGAGCTTTCTCAGCTTAAGGCAGAGTTTGAAAGGAAACTGGCAGAAAAGGAGGAAGAAATGGAAAATATAAGGTACGGTGCCGGAAGAAGCATTTTTTTAAGGGGGAAATCTCAAAGGACCAGAAATATTCTCAAGACCCAAGCCAGTCAAATGCACCACAGGTAGTTATGCCAGCACAAAGCAGATACTGGCTGTACCAGAAACCAAAACAGCTCTGATTATTTGCCAAAGGGCAGTCCTATCACATTACCATTACTTAGTTCAAATATCCCTGTCAGTGCAGTCTCTGCCAGTGTACACATAAGCCCATCATACATATAACACAGGAGCTGTAACACAACTGACTGGCACAACAGAAGTCACAGCAGACCAAGGGCCAGTAAGTCTGTGTATTTACAGTATGGAGAGAAACAGGCCTAGAGAGCTGTCTTCTCCTAACCCTGCCTCCCAAGGGGAACCACAGGCGAAATTAGCAGTACTACCTCAGTGGTGCTCAAACCTCTGTTATCTGAAGACAATCTTTACCTCTGCATTTAGTTAATTTATGCAATTATAGTGACACTGATTATGGGAGGATGTGAGGAGCTTGCCATTTTGCGTACACCATGTGGGTAAGCAGTGAGAACTGCTGAGGTATAGAAAGTATGAACGTAACAGGAGAGAAGCTTGTGGGTGAAAGGGATAAACAGAAAAAATGGAAAGCAATTAGAAGAGAGGAGGATGATGGTTTTTGTCCTTCAGCACCAACTCTAGTCTGAAGAGTTGCACTCTTAAAATGATGCTACACTGGGGCAGATTTTCAGCAATGTGTACGCAATCCTTCAGAAAACTCTGGCCTTAAATTAGTCAGTGTCACAACACAATTAATCCAAGAACCATGTCATTGTTTGTTGGTAGGCTAAAGGGTAGGGAAGGGAGACTCCACAGCCCACCTTGACCAGTGCAGGTACAAGGATTGATAAATTAATCATTTCAAAAACAAATAATGTTTTGGCCCTTTCACATACTATCTTCTGATGTCCTGCAGATGTCTGGATTGCAGATCTCAGAACAAGCTATCCTAATCAATGCTTTATGCCTCAGTTCTATGAGTGTTTTGCTGCTAACTTGTTCAGCAGACATCCTGTGTTGTTCCCTGAGAATCCAGGGCACAGTTCAGTGTCTTGCTGAAGCAATAAGGCCCTCAAGGTTTTCCCTGTTGACTTGGTGATTTCCAAGAACTCCTACACTTTCAGTAAAACTTGTCTGGCAGCAAGATAAATATTTCCCTGTGTGAGTCATATTCTGTGCTTTGACTTACCTGCTGGTTGTAAGAGAGCAAAACTCTCATGTTAGAGAGTCAAGAAAAATAAGCACCTGTCTCTATCTGTTTTGTGATCTTTAAATTGACACTAAGCTGCCTGTCACAGGGGTACTAGGCTGTTAACTAGGGTGGGCTTAATCTCTTCTAACTTTAGATGTCCATGACACAGATTTCTATTCCTGAATTATTCCCCTTATAATAGAGCATAAGAAATGCTTCAACATCTACTTCAAGACACAATAAATTGTAGCTTACCCATGCTACTTACTATAAAGAGTGCCTAGAGTAATTAGCTTAGAATGCAGCTGCCCACCTTCAGTTTGATTAATCCCCTCCAGTAATGCCTTCATAAAAAGCCCAAGATGTAAAACATCCCAGTGACTGACTAAGTAAATATCTTAATTCGTGATGGCTAAGCTTGAAATGCTTCTTGTTAGGTTCAAACTCATACTTGCTTGAGTTTACAAGAGATCTGAGAGAACTCCTTGCTCCAATATTGCCAAAGGAAATGCGGGAGAATGATATAGGTGCTTACAAATCAGGAGCTGGCTGAGGGTGTGAAGCACACCAGCCAGTTAGACAGCAGTGAGGCACTAGAAGCCTGTCATTCAGAAATATACTTCTATTCCCGGATATAAGACACTTCCAGAAAGTGAAGTACCACTGCATGTAGTTCACATTCCTGTGCAGAGAGGAAGATGACTCCATTTACCCTTCACATGCTTTTCAGGAGAAATCAGCAACGCGCCATAGATTCACTGCAGTCCACCCTTGATTCTGAAGCCCGGAGCAGAAATGAGGCCATCCGGCTTAAGAAGAAGATGGAAGGGGACCTCAACGAGATGGAAATCCAGCTTAGCCATGCTAACAGGCATGCTGCAGAAGCCACAAAGTCAGCACGTGTCTTACAGACACAAATAAAGGTACTCTGAGAGCTGCCAGTCCCCAGCACCCAATGGTAGGTGCGGGCTAGGTTTCATTAGCACAGATCAAAACAGCAATGGAGATGGTAATTAAGAGAAAACCTGCTCCCAAGCATGTGCAGGGAAAGTCCTTAGTGATCACATCTGGTGTAAGAGAATACTGAAATATGGATTTCTTCCAAGGCTTGCATACAAGCCGGATGAGATTCAGTCATAAAACCCTTGCTGGCTACAGCCTCTTGCAGGGGCAGAAAGCTACAGCATGAGGAACTGAAAATCTGTTATTTTCTTGTGACCTTGCAAGTCCTTTAAAAGTGGAGAGCAAGTCAGTTGGCTAGAGTACAGGGAGTGTGTGTGTATTCAGCTTTGTTGTTTGCTTCAACATTTGTAATAGCCTAAAAAAAAAAACAACAGTGCTTTGCTAAGATATCTCTTAAGTCATCACCTCTCCCACACCTAAGCAGGTCGTTCCGCCTGGGGCAGAGCCATGAGCTCTCACAGATTTGAACATACAGGTTTTTCTTCTATTGCGTGACATACAACAAAAGCTGTTCAGCTTACAGTGTGGAGGAAGCCTTTCTCCAACAAAGAAGCACTGAAATTTTTTAGGTGGGCCCCACGCAACCTCTGCAATCTGGGGTCCTCTTACGTAAGCACAGCAGCTTGAAATTGAGTTGCACTGGTAAAAAGTCCAACATCTATTTTGTTATAGGAGCTTCAGGTGCAACTGGATGACTCAGGACATGTGAATGAAGATCTGAAGGAGCAGCTGGCAGTCTCTGACAGGAGGAACAATCTTCTCCAGTCGGAGCTGGATGAGCTGAGGGCTTTGCTGGACCAGACTGAACGGGCAAGGAAGCTGGCAGAACATGAACTGCTGGAAGCCACTGAACGTGTGAACCTGCTTCACACTCAGGTTGGGTTTTTTTGTGCTCTCTTTCCTCACCGGGTTGAACTGAGCCTTGTCTATTAAGCACTGACATTTTTTTTCCATGATCATCATACGGCAGACACACCTTACCCTCCTTCAAGGGAGAAAATGAGGAAGAAGTAGTAATTCACTCTGTAGATATGCCACCTCACTCCCTTCAAGTTAGCTGGAACTGATGATTCATCCAGCTGCTTTAAACAGTTTCCAGAAAAATCAATGATGGAAGATAATAAGAGTAAATTTGATTTCTTTCTTTCTTCCATGCTGTAAAACCAGTTTCCTGCATTAGTTAAGCCACATCTGGGATGGTGAAGCATTTATTTGGAAAAGCCACATGGGTGATATTTTTCTGTAAGGGGCTGATGTTACTCAGCAAGAAAAGCTGCAGAGGCTTCGTGTATTGTATACAACAGGTGTATACGATGGGTGTATTGTGCAGGGCAGGAAATGATCATGCAGCAAAGTGCTTTCTGCCATGTCACAGGTCTTCATTAACATAAGCCTTTGAACTTTGTCACAATGGATACCGCAGTTTTACAGGGCCAGGAAAAGGCACATCCTGGCTCACCACAAGTTTTGCTACCCAAAGCTTCTCTTGACCGTTGGTTCAGAAAGAGATGAAAATGTGCTATAGGCTGGCAATGTTTTGCAATGCTTCCTCCATCCCACAGATGACATAGGACTTCTGTTTTAATCACCTCATTAACTAACTGATTATGGATCCATAGTTTTCCAAAATGAACTCCCTTATTTATTCTTCTATTTCAGCCTATTGCTTATTATTTTATCTGAATCAAAATCTGAATATTTACAGCTTTGGGAGTATTTTTAGTATTTTGTCAGTCTGAAGCTCCATATGCAAGTCAAGGCCAGCCCTTACCACATACCTGGATCTCCCTTCCCAAATACTGCTCTGTGTAATCCAGCAGTTGCAAAAATTAGTAAGACTTACAGTGCTATAGTATTTACAGGAGTTATGTCTCTAATCATTTTTCCTCCTTTCCACTGTTCCTTTGGGGAAAACTTAATAAAAGAACACAAGCCTGATAAATCAAAAGAAGAAGCTGGAGGGTGACATTTCCCAGATGCAGAATGAAGTGGAGGAATCAATCCAGGAGTGTCGGAATGCAGAGGAAAAAGCCAAGAAAGCAATCACAGATGTAAGTAGGCTGATTCCTTGCTCACTTCTTCTCAGTACCATAATGTCTTAGGCACAGCCAAGAAAATGTTTCCCAAGTCTCCATTTCTGTGCTTATTACAAAGCTCATACATCCAAAGCATTCCACAGGTATCTGGAGGTAACATGAAACTTCGAAATAAAAGGCTAGAGGTAAAAGAGAGAAAGGACGTTTTTCCTGATGTTTACAGTTTGGGTTTGGATGTTTTGTTGGGGTTTTTTTTGTTTGTTTCTTTGGTTTAGTTTGTTGGGAAACTGCAAGAATGCAGTTTCCACTGATCCTCAAAGTCTCAGGTCATGTCACCTTTGAATCAGGTAAATCATTAGCTGGATAGGTTAAACCAGTTCAGAATGAACTAGCGCTAACTGATCTCCTGGTGTACATAGAATCAGATGTGAGAAGCAGAATTGCTGAATCTCAAATGAGGTATCCTAGAACTGGGTGTCTATTGGGAAAGCATGAGGCCTAGATCCCAGGAGGAAAGACAGAGTGCATAAGACATAACTTGGGCAGGTATAATTTAATTTCCCACAGACCTGGAAAAATCCATGTTTTCAGAGTTCAGCTGATGTATCACATCATACCAACAGATAAAATGAAAGTTAAAACTGAAGGTTTCCGTGAGTTACTTGTCTAGAGTGCCTGGACAAAGCTATTTCTGTACCATGATCTTTACTGCTTCTCAGCTGACAGCACTAGTACTGCCTGCCAGAGAGAAGATGCTGATTGTCCTTGATTCAGCTCCAGCCTCGATTGCAATGACTGCTGTCTTCTGATGGGTACAAAACCTGTAAATGGCTCTTGGTGGCAGGCACAAACATCAAAGCAGGACTGAGCTAATTGGCACTCTTGTTACCTGCCTTACAGAACGGCCAGGGACTATGTAAGATGTTGAGACTGAGCTTTCAATCTCAGCACAGAGTGCAGAAACCACTCTGTGGTTACAGCTGCTCAGGCAGCTCTCATCTATGGCAGTGTAGGGAAATTTGTCTGCCAGTTGTTTTAGGCTACTACCTTTCAAGAGCTCCAAACACCAAGCTTAAATTGTGAAAGAGTTCTGTATTAAAATGTCTGTAGAGAATGGCACAGTATTACTTGTAGGCATTATAAATGAGGACATGATATAGCATAGAGACTGGAAGAAAAAAAAAAAAAAAAAGAAGAGAGAGGAGGGGGAATCTTAAATCACAGCATTAGAGTAGGGAGGGAAAAAAAGGCCTCCAAGGCTAGTCTGTTCTTGTGTTTTCTTTGTCCAGGCAAGATACGCACACACAGGATATTCTCCGGAGCTCTGGGTACAGTGAATGATCCAAATAGGGGATAATCCAAGATTGATCTTTCATCATTTACTTCTGAGACATAATGTAATAGCATAAGAGAGCTGCTGTAAAATGTGGTTGTTTTTCAGGCAGCAATGATGGCTGAGGAGCTTAAAAAGGAGCAGGATACTAGTGCTCACTTAGAGAGAATGAAGAAGAACATGGAGCAAACAATTAAAGACCTCCAGAAACGACTGGATGAAGCAGAACAAATAGCCCTGAAAGGTGGCAAGAAGCAGATCCAGAAACTGGAATCCAGGGTAAGTTCACGATCCAACTTTGGACCACTGTCTCCTGCTTACAGAACCAGAGCCATGTAGGTGCCCTAGTTCATAGAGGCCAGTAAGGGATACTATGAACACCTTCCGTTTCACAAAATGCAGGCAAGCAATTCTTGGAGGCATGCTTCCTCTTCATCATCCAGCTACAATGAGCTATTGTAGCACAGCAGATGAGTAAGCCCTTGATGAAAAAAAAGAAACAAAAACAAAAACCAAAAAACCCCAACATCTAAAACCAGCAAAAGCTTCTCCAATTCTTGCTTCAGTTAAACTTTTTTGGCCTTTGCATATGTCTGCACCTTTAACTGCTAGTGGACCTTAAATACATTACGAAAAAGCAGAATGGAAAGGTGACATTTTGATCTGTTCCTCGAAACTGACTCTATGGAGATGCTGAGAAAATTAGCATTTCTTGAACTCTGAACCAAATTATCTGCTGCTTTATATATTTGTAGCATAATGGCAAGGGTTTTTCCTTTTTTTGCAGGTTCGTGAGCTGGAGAATGAACTTGAGACTGAACTTCGTCGCAATTCAGATGCCCAAAAAGGAGCCCGCAAGTTTGAGAGACGCATAAAAGAGCTAACTTACCAGGTATGCTGAGGACTTCAGTAACCACGAGGTCACTGAAAAGCAATGTGTTCTCCCAAACAGAGCCTCAGGCTGCCTCAGCGTTTTAGTGAGGGAAGAAAGATGGCATTGCCAAGAGCTTTCTGATTGTAGGAAGCTTTAGGGCTAGGAGGAACATTTCCCTAGGGCTACCATCATCTTGTCTGATGTTCACAGTGAGTAATGTTAGAAAGCCTCTGTTGCTGGGATTTGGGTGGTTTTAGCACAGTATTAATATGGAGCAGACTCAGATGACTATTCACTATGACTATTCGAGAAGAAAGAGCCCAACTATTTCTCAGCTGTGCTGATGTTGCTAAAGAGAGCCAGAAGGATTCAGTTGATTCTAATGCATTACTGGTTGTAGGGTCGTCCAGTCCCAGGGCTCTGTCATCTATTGCTGAGCAGCAAGGTCTGGTCTTGAGCTAACAGCTGCTGTTGCTGCTTGCCTTTCGAAAAAGGTCTTCAGCACAGAGCATTGATCCTTTTGTTTTCAACAGCATTCTTAAGACAATAATCCCCTCCATCTGCCTTAGGAGATCATGTAGCCTCCTACCTGCTGTTTTACTCTGATGTTTGTATGCAGAGGCTGAAGGTTGATTTCTCAGATACAGTGCTCCGGCACAGGCAGACAGAATTAGCAGGTCCTTCTGTTTATGGGCTGTGATGGCTTAAACCTGGCTCCTTTTACCAGAAATGTCTCTGAGCAAGATTTTTAAATGTGGAAATTACATGTATTTTAAGCCTGGCCATAGGTCTATTTCACTAAATAATGACACACTCTGTAATGACAAGCGTGCTCCTCATCCCTGAGAAAGGAACTTGGGGTGTGTTTATGTGTATACCTCTGAAAGTGTGTGCACATATGTATGTGTGTATATGTAACTATATTTACATAGATATATAAATGGGGAGGGTACACCTTTTAGTCCTTAGCCTCTAGACTTAACATATATCTTCAATCAGCCTGTAGAAATGTTTCTTATCTATACACAGAGTGATCACAATATGGCTTGTTTGTATTTTGAAGTATGTGGTTCTAAAATTATATATGTGGCAGCCATACCTGTTTCATTGTGGTACATGCCTTTTTACACTGTCAGCCTAATTAATGGTGTTTTGATACAGTCAGAAGAAGATAAGAAGAATCTGGCCAGAATGCAGGATCTGATTGACAAGCTACAATTAAAAGTCAAGAGCTACAAGCATCAAGCAGAGGAAGCTGTAAGTAAATATTTGGGCCTTTTTACCTTTAAGAACTGTTGGCCTAAACCCACAATCTTTAATACATAGAAGCTTTTAGTACAAATACATGTTTTATGTGCATATTAGTATTTGTATTTATATTCATATACAACCTGTAGGTATAAATGTATTTATAATAGATATAAAACAAAATATGTAGCAATGTGTTGATTATATTTAAGAAAACTTATTCCATTTTATCTTGAGATTGCAGTATAATTTACAAGGGAAGTGGGGAAGGGAACGAACAGGAAAGACTTTTTTCCTCTTAGTTCTTCAGGAGGCATGTTGAGAACCCCACAGTTCATTTAACATCGAGAGCGCCACTGGAAACATTATCCCTGTAAAACAACAATCTCAGTTCTCCGGGACCAAGTGGTTGCCACACAGCTGCCTCCTAGTCATGCTGAGCACTCTTTGTCCCACTTGAAATGGAAAGCTTTGTTTCACATGGACGGGAGGAAATCAGCTGCACTGTTTTCTCTCACCAGGAAGCTCAAGCCAATCTGTACCTCTCCAAGTACAGAAAACAGCAACATGATCTGGATGATGCTGAAGAAAGAGCTGAAATAGCTGAATCTCAAGTTAATAAGCTGAGGAGCAAGTCAAGAGATATTGGCATGAAAAAGGTATGGTTATACCGTATGGGGGTAAATGGGACTGTTTAAAATGCTGTTGTGGATACTAGATATGAAGGAAGATCTATCAGATCTCCAAAGGTAGCATGGGCTAGAAAAATTCTTGTCTACTACAGTTTTTTAGTTTCAGTTTACTCTTTATTTTAACATTAATGTAAGCCTTTAGGACAGCCATCTGATGCTTAGGCAAAATGAATTCTCTGTCCTCTTGATGTTGTCATTTAACCTCTGTGCTCAGCAGCCAGAAGTTTCCAGAACCGGTGATTTGGGGATTTTTTTTTTTTGCAATGCATATTAAAAAGCTCCAGTTTTTTCTCCCTCTGACAATGTATATTTCTATGTATGGAATACAGCCTGGGGATTACTGCACTAGCAAATTGCCAGATATTTAAACATTGCTTTTTCAATGAACTTGTATTGATTTGAAGAGCTGGATGAAAAGAAAATATTAGTGATCAGTCATTTAGGTGCTGGAAAGTTATTAGTCATTAGAAAGATATTTGTGGTGTTTTGCACTTGAGCAGAATGGTAGTAGAATACTATTGATGAAACTAAAAGTTGCCCAAAAACTTGGTCTGGAACTAAAAGCAAATCTTCCCTCTCTACTCTGCCCTAGGTGGCAACCAGGGCAAGTGAGAGTGCAGTTGTTACTTGTAGGAATGATAGAAAGAGGAGCTGGGTCATTGCTTTACCTCTTTCATTTGCAAGTGAATCAAGAAAGAGGGAAAAAAAAACTACCTCAACTTTCTGTATAATTTTGGTACTTTATCACACTTGATCCCAACACCTTCCTCCTCTCTTCTGTATCCACTGTTTGGTGGGAGGAAACACTCCAATTTCTGCTTTTATATTGGACTATAATAAAGTCACCTTTGGATATAAATGACTGTAGCTCTACTATCTAGAGCAGAGCTACATTAAAACTGCATGAAGATCCGATGTCTCAAACATTTACATATGATGGAAGCAGTACTGCAACTGCAGCTCAGAAGAGATTTTGCAGCTTTTAAGAGTAAAAAAAATTCTACATATTTTTCTTTAAATTATTCCAGACCTACAAAAAAAAAGAACAAATACTCATATAAGCTCACAAAGCCATGGCATCCCCCAGACACTGAAATAGGTAAACCACGAGGACAACTTATTTTTTAAGCACTGATAAGAGTGCTGTTTTTTCCCTGTATCTTACAGTACCCCTTTTCTGCCTCAAATATGCAAAATTCAAGTCACAGCATATCCTCTTTGGGGAGAGGCAGGCACTGGAGAGTCTACTTGAATCATCTAGCACTAGCAATAGCTTGTCTACTGCTACCAGTCCTGGAAACTGGGAAGAGTGTGTGACTGAGAATGAACACCACCATCTGTTGAAACAGGGTTGTACAGAAGTCATCTGCTGTCAAAGAGATACATACTCTAGCATGAGGAAAAGAACCCTGTATTGTCAGCTGAAGTCAGATGGCAAAGGTTAGGTAGATGGGTGCTAGTCTGTTTCAGATACAAACTGGTAATACCAGGGAGCAGAGGCACTAATGAAGAGAAGCTTTTGACATGTACTTGTGAACTTACTCTAAAACTCTCTCGACTCTTCCATTTTTAACAGTTGTATACTATCTCAATTGCATTTCAGGTTCATGAAGAGGAATAGGTGCAGTCCAAGCTGACAGATAGGAGAAGATGCTTGATATAATCAGGCACAACTGAAAGCAGATGTAGAAAAAAATAAGCACTTACAGAAATAAACATTGAGTAAAAATCCAAAGAGACTGTATAGTGTATTCCATTCATTTCTGTGATTCTATTTTGCCAAGCCTCAGGGATCAATCAAAGATTACATCTTGCCAACAGCCCACTTCATTTTGTTGGAACAAATCCTAATTGGCAGATCTCTGAAAAAATCAAAACCAAGGGCAAATCCAGTCATGCTTCACAGCCTCATGTACTTCATGTGCAGAATAGATTAAACCTGTGCAGGGGAACGGCCCTTAAAGCTGGGATAACCCCACTTCCATCTGTCCTGCCAGCCGGAGTATGTACAAGTTTTATAGGAGAGCAGAAAGTAAACCTTTTCAGCTCAACAGTCAGTTTACGAGCTTCCACTACTACCCGCCAAATGACTTTTGTTTGTCAGCTGCAGGAGAGACATAGGAGATGTTGTAGAGGTACATGTCCCTCTGTCCAGCGAGATCTGGACAGACTGGGGAGCTGGGCAGAGGGGAACCTCATGAAGTTCAACAAGGGCAAGTGTAGGGTCCTGCACCGGGGGAGGGATAACCCCAGTACAGGTTAGGGGTTGACCTGCTGGAAAGCAGCTCTGCACAGAAGGACCTGGGAGTCCTGATGGACTTAAGTTAACCACAAGCTAGCAGTATGCCCTTGTAGCCAAGAAAGCCAATGGTCTCCTGGGGTGAGTATGACCAGCAGCTCCAGGGAGGTTCTCCTCCCTCTCTACTCTGCCCTAGCGAGGCCACATCTGGAGTACTGTGTGTAGTCCTAGACCTCCCAGTTCAAGAGAGATAGGGAATCACAGAATCGCTGTGGTTGGAAAAGACATTTAAAATCAAGTACAATCATTAGCTAACTCTACCAGGCCCACTTCTAAACCATGTCCCTGAGCACAGTATCTAGATTGCTTTTAAATACATCCAGGGAGGGCAATTCAAACATTTTCCCAGGCCGCCTGTTCCAGTCTTTTATAACCCTTCCAGTGTAGAATTTTTTCCTAATGTCTAACCTAAACCTCCCCTAACACAACTTGATGCTATTTCCTCTTGTCCTATCAGTTGTGACTTGTGAGAAGAGACCAACACCCACCTCCCTACAACCTCCTTTCAGGGAGTTGTAGAGAGCAATAAGGTCTCCCCTCAGACTCCTTTTCTTCAGACTGAACAACCCCAAGTCCCTCACCTGCTCCTCATGAGACTTAAGATTCTTGAGACCCTGCACCAGCTTCGTTGCCCTTCTCTGGACCTGCTCCACCACCTTGATGTCTCTCTTATACTGCAGCACCCAAAACTGAACGCAGTACTCAAGCTACAGCCTCACCAGCGCCGAGCACCGGGGCAAGATCACTTCTCTAGTCCTGCTGGCCACACTATTTCTGATAGAGACCAGGATGCCATCGGCCTTCTTGGCCACCTGGGCACACTGCTGGCTCATGTTCAGCTGGCTGTTGATCAACACCCCCAGGTCCCTTTCTGCTGAGCAGCATTCCAGCCACTCCTTCCCAAGTCTGTAGTGTTGCATGGGGTTGTTTTGGCCCAAGTGCAGGACTCAGCACTTGGCCTTGTTGAAGCCCATATGATTGGCCTCAGCCCATAGATCCAGCCTGGTCAGGTCCCTCTGAAGAGCCTTCCTACTGTCAAGTAGGTCAGTGCTCCCTCCTAACTTGGTATTGTCTGCAAACTTACTGAGGGTGCTCTCAATCTCCTCATCAAAATATTAAACTGGAGGGGTCCCAGCACTGATCCCTGGGGAATACCGCTTGTTACCAGCCGCCAACTGTATTTAACTCCGTCCACCACCACTCTCTGGGCCCAGCCATCCAGCCAGTGTGTGATCCAGCAGTGTGTATGCCTGTCCAGGACAGTTTTTTCATGAGAACGCTGTGGGGAACAGTATCAAAGGCTTTACTGAAGTCAAAGTAAACAACATCCACAGCCTTTCCCTCATGCACCAAGCAGGTCACCTTGTCATAAAAGAAGATGAGGTTTGTTAAGCAGGACCTGCCCTTCATGTACCCATGCTGACTAGGCTTGATTGCCTGGTTGTCCTGTAAATAGTGTGTTATGGCAGTCAAGATGATTTGTTCCATGACCTTCCCTGGCACTGAGTTCTGACTGACAGGTCTGTAGTTCCCTAGATCCTCCTTCTGGCTCTTCTTGTAAATGGGTGTCACAATTGTTAATCTCCAGCCTGTTGGGACCTCCCTGGTTAGCCAGGACTGCTGATAAATCATGAAGAGTGGCTTGGTNCAGCTCAGGGGGCTGGCTACCCAGCAAACAACTAGTCCTGCTATCAAAGGCTGAGGCAAAGGTGGCCTTCAGTACCTCAGTCTTTTCCTTGTCCCGAGTCACCATGTTTCACCCTGCATCCAATAAACGATGAAGATTCTCCCTAGTCCTCCTTTTGTTGTCA
This sequence comes from Eurystomus gularis, assembly GCA_013400335.1. NCBI lineage: Eukaryota > Metazoa > Chordata > Aves > Coraciiformes > Coraciidae > Eurystomus > Eurystomus gularis. Next base: position 272,605 of record VZZY01002378.1, read on the forward strand.
ATGTATTTATAGAAGCGTTTTTAGTTGTCTTCTACTGCAATAGCCAGATTGGGTTCTAGCTGGGCTTTGACCCTTCTAATTTCCCCCCTGCATAGCTTCACTGCATCTTTGTAGTCCTCTTGAGTGGCCTGCTCCTTTCCAAAGGCCATAAACTCTCCTTTTGTTCCTGAGTTCCAGCCAAAGCTATCCATTCAGCCAGGCTGGTCTTCTTCCCCAGTTCCTCTCTAGCAAGCCCAGTTTTATCTCCATCCCGCTTTGAGTCTAGTTTAAAGACTTTTCAGTGAGCCCCATCAGCTCTTGCTCCAGGATCTTTCCCCGCTTTGAGATAGGCATTCCCCATCCATTGCCAGCAGGCCTGGTGTCTTGTAAAACCAGTCTGTGGTCAAAAAAAAAACACCAAAATTCCACTGCTGGCACCAGTCTCTGAGCCATGTGTTAATCAGGTGTGTTTTCCTATACCTTTCAGTATTCTCCCATGTCACTGAAGGGATTAAGGAGAACACGACCTGCGTTCCTGGTCCTTCAGCCAATTGCTCCAGTGCCCTGAAGTCCTTTTTTAGTAACTTTTGGACTTCTGTCTGCAACCTCATTACTGCCAACCAGCATAACCAGTAGCAGGTAATAATCAGAGGTCCATACCAGACATGGGAGTTTCCCGGTGATGTCTCTGACCTGGATCCCAGGGAGGCAGCAGGCGTCCCTGTGGGATGGATGTGGTCAGCGTACGGGGCCTTCTGTTCCCCTCATAAGGGGATCGCCAACGACAACCACCCTCCTGCTTTTCTTGACAGAAGCAGTGCTAATGCATGGGGCTGGCTGACTCACCCTAGGCAAACTCCTGGATGGACCTTTATCTACGTCCTCATGTGCCTGGCCATCAAGTTCCAGAGCCCCATACCTGCTGTGTACGGGCAACTGGGAAGGTGAGGGAGGCCAGGAGGAGTTTCACCTGCCTCCCCAAGCAGGAACTTCCTTCCATCACCCCTTTCTCTTAGGTCTCCCTCCTTCAGCCTGGTGGCAAGAGCAGAGGGGGTCCTCTGCTTCTTGTGGAGCTGCAGGAGCTCAGGTCAATCACGCCATGATCAATGTGACCAAGTGAAAGCCGTTTATTTAGTAAAACATCGCTCTTTTATATTCTCTTTGGCATATCATGCAATAAGATATTCCGCTATTGGCTACATTGTGCAAATCACGTACCTAACAACAATTTCTAATAGGTAGCACATATTTTTCACGCCCTTACAATTGCAACATAGCTCAGCCCATATATCTTAGGTCAGTACCCGGGAGTTGTTTATTATTAATCTTCTTCTTCTTCTTCTGTGGCCTTGGCCGACGTCCTTCAAACTCAGGCCTCAGCTGCAAAGGCTGGATCGCTCACATGCCCACGCTCCACGAGAAATTCCTCTACATGGACATCTCTCTTATGAGGAAAGATTGAGAAGGATCTTATCAATGCTTATAAATATCTGAAGAGTGGATGTCAAGAGGATGGGGTCAGTCTCTTTTCAGTGGTGCCCAGTGATAGGACAACAGGCAACAGACACAAACTGGAACACCGGAAGTTCCACTTAAACATGAGGAAAAACTTCTTTATTTTGAGGGTGACAGAGCACTGGAACAGGCTGCCCAGAGAGGCTGTGGAGTCTCTTTCTCTGGAGAAGAAGACATCCATCTGGATGTGTTTCTGTGCAACCTGCTCCAAGCAAATTGGCTTTGGCAGGAGTGGTAGACTAGATGATGTCCAGAGGTCCCTTCCAACACCTACCATTCTGTTACTCTGTGATGTCCCATCAGGACTGCCTGTGGCTCAGAAATAGAGTATTCTCTTAGATCTTTTCCACTTTAAACAGCTTTAAACAGGGAAGTTCTTATTGCTTAAAATTGAAATACTACATTAAGTGCAAAACAAACAGTAAAACTCCATCAAAACTGAACCTTGTTCTGTGGAAACATTTTTACTGACCCTTTAGGATATCTAAGTTCAAATTTTTCACGCTGACTCCTCATATACAAGTGTCAATTCATTTATTTTTTTTTTCTGTCAGTTCAGTTGTTTGTTACTGTTGCTCAGTCACATCTCCATGTGGGTCTTATCGTAACTCAATAGAGAAGGTAAAAGAAAAATTTGTTCTGTTCAGCAGCAATCTCAGCAGCATCTACGTGTGCAAACAGGGATTTTCTTCTGGTATGTAAAGGTGATCATAGGATTCCTCCTCGTCCACGTTTCTAGTAAAAACAAAAATGTTTGTAAGAACCACTGGTGTGTAAAATTAATCCTCTAGTGGAAATAGAACAAGATAACACACTCACTATAAAGGTAAGTCAGTATTTTCCATTTTAACATTAGCTGAGTAAAATAAACATCCACATAACAGTGCAGAAACATCCCTGTTTCTTCCATCTAGTCTTCCATCAATGTAACCAGAGCCAAGTTAACCTGTAAACTGTTCCATTTCCTTAATAGCACCTTTAAAAATAAATCCTCTAATGATTGTACATACCTTGAACCAGAAATAGGCTGCTGCTGCTACTGCTGCTACTACCAGGACCACTGCAATGATCACTCCTGGCACGGTATTACTAGTGTTACCTGAAGTTGCTTTAAAAATACAAATTCAAAAGAAGTTTAACAGGAGTGCTTTATACTGCAAGTTAATATTCACTATTGTTCAACAAGTGTATCAAAGCTATGTTCTCTTTATTTATAATCTAAAAGCTATGATTCAGGGAGAATGTCTATAGGGCCAACCGTATCCTGGGATGAATCAGGAGAAGTGTGGCCAGCAGATCAAGAGAGGTGATTCTCCCCTTTTACTCCGCTCTTCTGAGACCCCCACCTTGAATACTGCTTCCAGTTCTGGTGTCCCCACCATAAAAGGGTCATAGATCTGTTGGAATGAGTCCACAGGAGGGCCACAAAGATGATCCAGGGGCTGGAGCATCTCTGCTATGAGGATAGGCTGAGGGCACTGGGATTGTTCAGCCTGGAGAAGAGAAGACTCTGGCGGGACTTTATAACTGCCTTCCAATACCTGAAGGGAACCTACAGGAAGGCTGGAGAGGGACTTTTCACAAGAGTGTCTAGCAACAGGACAAAGGGAAACGGCTTTAAATGGAAGGAGAGCAGGTTTAGACTAGGTCTTAGGAAGAAGTTCTTCAGTACAAGGGTGGTGAGACTCTGGAACAGATTGCCCGGAGAGGCTGTGGATGCCCCCTCCCTGGAGGTGTTCAAGACCAGGCTGGATGAGGCCTTGAGCAACCTAGTCGAGAGGTGTCCCTGCCCATGTCAGGGAGCTTGGATTAGATGATCTCTAGGGTCACTTTCAACCTAAGCCATTCTATGATTCTATGATACAGATTATATTTGGACTGAACAGGTATGTGTGTCTGTCTCCAGTAAATGACAGGGAGACTGATGGGCTTGGGCACCTAAGTTAGGGACATGAGTTAAGTGTGTAACTGCTTGGAGGTTTTCAATGCTCTCCATTTCAGAGACACAATAATAGGTTTACAGCACAAGGAAGATGATGCTGGAATTTGAGCAGCAAGAAAGTGTGTATTTCTGACTTGTTTTCTTTAATTCCCTTCCTTCAGATGGTACATAGCCACTGACATTTAAAATACACCCTACAACAAGATTTCAGACTGAAACTAAGCTATCACGGCAGAGGAGGGAAAAAGGAAGACAAAAACATGCAGTTTATATCACATACTCCAGCCTTTTCTGCTATGTTGCCTTTGATTTTCATGTCCTACTGGCTTGTTCCAAGTTCTCTTTCTTAAAAAAAAAAAACAAATGAGGTGCCCTATAGTAGTTCTCAAGTCTTTTAGGTGATTGTATTTAATTGCATAAAATGCCTATATGCTACTGTTTGACTGGGTTTTTTTCTCCTCTCTTTGGACTGAGATTTAATGAAGCTGCATCCCAAACAATACACTATTTTTGAACAAACGTGTAATTTGTTTGTGTTATAATTTTAGAAAGCTGGCATAAAGATTTTTAACCTTTGGTAAGAGTTTTCAATCCCTAAATCTCCTCGAACCTGGAGACAATGAAATAACTGTAACTAAGACTTCACAGCTGGAAATTTACTACAAGCCATAAAAATTCAGGGATGCATATAAACATATATATCCCCAGGTCTAAAAAAGGCCTGCTGTGTAGAATTAAAGCTTTGAAAATAACTGTGTGTTCTCCTCAATAAGGTTTCTTCTGCAGGAAAATTCATATCACATCTTTGGGCTTCCCTTCATCTCCCTGTTACCTTTAAAGATCATATTTGCTATTAGCAGAGCATGTAGGACATTGTTCTGAGAGTTTCCCTGTGCCCTCAGCTCTGAGGGCAGTCAGTGGCAACTGAGAGGAGCCACAGATTTTGAGACCTTTGCCACAACAAGCTGCTGACTGAAAAAAAGAAGCTTCAAGTCTTTAAACAAATGCATCTTAGGTAACTTTTTTTCCTTGAGACAACAATAATAAAATATCTCTTTTACTCACCTGTATCAATTACACAAGATGATTTTTCTCAATATTTTACAGATTTCTGACTGACCCTTTGATTCTGCATTCCCCTCACTGGTCCCCAACCTCCAAAATTGAAAGAGTGGCAACTTACCAACTCGCAGAGTTCTCACAGTAAGTTTTGTGTAGTGAGGCATTGAAATATTGCACAGATACTCTCCACCGTTGTTTGCATTAAGATCATGTATTATTAGTGAAAAGTCACTTTGGTTAATCTGGACTTGAGGCTGGTAAGAGTGAGATGTACCGTTGAAGGAGGCCAGGACCGAAATCACGGCATTTCTGTTTAACATCCAGACTACACTTAAACCGTCAGTGTTTGTAGTGTTACCGCTGTATTCACAAGGAATTGTAGTGCTACTTCCTTCCACGCTAGACAGCTGGTCTGAAACAGATAATTGAAGAAGTCTCATCAATTTTTGTTTTAAAATACTGTGAAGGTTATTTAGACATTTGCTGAACTTTTCTCTGAAATCTAATACTACTGTGGACAAACAGGAAAACATATTTCACTATTTTGACATACTCAAATGTCACTGGATGCTTCTAGAAGCATCTGAAGACTTTAAAAGAAAACCTATCTTACATGAAAAAATATCTAATTGGTATTAGCTATACTTATGAGAATCATTGTCATTTGCCTATATCTCTTCTAACTGGGGGTGCTCATGAACAAAAGTGATTCAGCCTAGTCTGAGTTCCTGTGTAAAGCAGCATGAAATTCCAAGTTGGGAGCAGAGAGGCAACATAACTAATCAGACACCTGCACATTTAAAGCAAATGGGTAAAGCTGTTAAAACACAATTTAATTAAACGAATAAAAAGATTGTATTTAGTAAGAAGCAAATTCCAGTTATGGTGGACTTTAGTACTTCACCTGCTTGTGTGGAACACTTAAAATTAATAAACAGAATTCAAAAAACAGGAAGGGGAAGGAAAGAGCAGGTAAGTGGAACTAATAGTTAATGCATAAAATACCAATATAAGACAAATTAATATCAGCACAAATACCAATCTGACAGCAGGGATTTGCTGTAAAGGAAGGAAAAACAGAAGAGGCTGTGGTGGCTAGCAGTTTGCTGGAGTTACCTACTACGATGCCATACTTGGAACCTTCCATATTGTAAGCTGTTGTATGTAAATTAAAAACCGCACTTATTTTCTGAAGCATATGATGTAGATTAGGAACTGAGAGCGTCTGGGTACGCTTTAGTGGGATGTGGTGAATCGACCCACATATTAAGAATTTCTGCCCTATTAAAACAGCGAGAAAAAAAACACGATTCCCATAAATCATTTCGAGGTCTTCCAGAAGCGTGATAACACAGGACATAAATTTCGAAAAAAGAAAACAAACGCTCTCTTTCTGGTTCGCTGCACAAAGGGAGCACATCGCTCCTGCCAAGCGTGCCCCCGCCCACCCCACCGCTGCCGGAGAGGAGTGAGGAGGAGGGGGGGGAAGCNAAGAATCCAGAAAAAATGCTGCAAGCTGCAGCAAGAAGAAATTGTGACAAGAAGCCGCTGAAAGCCGTGCCACAGAAAGCCACACCGCAGAAAGCCACGTCACCAGAAAAGCCACTCCAAGCTGGGAGCACCGTGCGACAAGAAGCCGCTGAAAGCCGTGCCGCAGAAAGCCGCGTCGCCACAAAAACCACCAAAAGCTGCGCCACTACGAAAGCCGTGCTGGAAAAGCCGCGCCGAAGAAACTGCGCCGAAAAGCTACAAGCTACTGACACCATCGAAACCGCCCAAGTCTGCCGGCCGGGCATCGTCGCTGTTCCATGGGGACCATCACCAAATGCCAAAAGGACAGATGACGACCCATGCACGCACACACACGCACCATCCACACATACAGGTCGTATTTTGACATAATTCCTTATTTGCCCTTATCTCTTGGTGGGTGAGAGAGAAAATAAATGGGTGGGTGTGGCATTCTTTAATACTGTAATATTTCCACAGAGTAAATACAGTTTTATTCAAATATATTTAGTAATAAACTTGTTAAATACTCATTCGGTCTCCGTAATTGCCTACGAGCCTGGTGGGGAGATATTCCACTTTGCCCTCAATCCCTCTCCCTTTAGGAGGTTGTTCGGACGTCTGCGCTCCGACCGTGACAGGGGAATTCAGGGCAATGGAAGCAGCCAGGCACATCTCACAAGGGTCTTGCATTGCTCTTGATCCAATTAAAAATATTTCCTAAGAAACAGGAAAAGTACCAGCTATGTACTGGGACTGAATTTCCAGTGAAATTCAGGGGGACAAAATGGAGAGTTGAAATTTCATAGCCCTGTTCTTCCTTAACAAAATGAGCTGCTGTTTTCTCAAATGCAAACAGTGCTCGCTGCTCTCCATTCCTGTGCTCCCCCAGCACTCAACCTGGGCACTTCAGAATGAACTTCAAGAGAAGTACAATGAAAGGATCAAATGGTAGCAATAAAATCTGGCAAAAGATAGGAAATGGACTGAGTAAAGAGCATACACATTTAGAGCAGTCGGCAAACTTTCACCTCTCTCATATAACCCACAGGTTCGCTAAGGTTTCCATGTATTTTGTCCAAGTTCCTTCTTTACTTGATAGAGGGTAAAGTTTGATTATTAGGCACCTCTTGAAACGTGAAACTGACATGGAAGAAATGTTCAGGGTAAAGCTAACTTACAGAAGTGAGCCACCCCCTCTCAGCCCTGCTTCTTGGACATATGCTGCCTTGTAATTGTAATAGATGAGTTACATCTTCAAAGAGCAAGGCGCATCCTTTTGCACCAGCCCATATCCATGTTGCCTCATTGCAGAAATACTGTATTTAATTTGGCTATGAAACCAACTGTGACTTCCATTCATTCCTACCTTGCATCTTCCATTCAGCAGTCCACTCTTCATGAGGGAGATGAATATGACAGTAGTAAGGATCAAGGGTGTTTGTAATGTGCTGGTGACTTCTAAGAGAATGGAGAATTCCAACCTTGGTTTCCTCCCGATATGTCTCTTGGATGGATGTACTGCCTTGTAACCAAGATATATTTGGTGCTGGGTAAGTGAGAAAGGCACAGCACTTCAGCACCCTTTCTGAGTCTGTCTTTTGGTATTCCAGTGCATAGTAAGAGGTAACTGTAGATTAAAAAAAAAAAAAAATCAATCCAAGTACTTTCGAATTCTTTGTTGTCTTGAAGTGATTGGTCATTTGAAATAACACTGAAGAGAATAAACATAACTGAGAACAAAACTTAATCTGTGTTTGATTTCAGAAGAAAGCACAGCACTATTTACAGTCAATGCCAGGGTCTGTACTGTTCTGAGAAGCCACATAATGTTTTAAAACTCAAGTACACTACCTACTTACTCCTTAGAAGTCAAGGTGCAGTAGGTTATGAGAACAAGTGCTGTTCTCTAATTTTTCAACTCATATAACAATGTTTTGCCAGAGAAAATGAATTGGTGTTATCAAGATAACGCCATCAGGCCTGAAAGGTGCTCTATTGGGTTGGAGGATTTTGATTCCATGTGAGAAATAACATGAGAAAAATCTGTTGGTGTAATCCCATGTCCATTGTCATGACCAAGCACTTTTGATGTCTTACTGACCTCTTACATGCAGCATGACTTCCACTTCTGTTTTAGTTTGCTGTGTTCCCACATAGCAATTATAAAGGCCCTCATCATCGAAGGTTAGGTTACTAAGCTTCAAGGAGGCATTTCCTCTATGAATGCTCTCGTGGAAAAGGTGTGTTCTATGTTGGTAATTCGGGTCCTGTCTTTCCAGCTGATCCCTCTGGTAGTAGTAGTTGTGCACATTTTTGTTCCCTTTCTTCCAGTAAATTACTTCATCAGCTCCAGGTGGGAAATGACAAGGCAGGATGCAATCCTTGGAGAACTGCCCCGTTACTGTTTCTTGTTTCGTATAACCTAAAGCCCGTAAATCCAAATGAGTAAGTTAAATCTAGTCTACAAGCATACTTCTGCCCCTCCTTATCCCTGTCAAAAAAATGCTCTGGCGGGCAGCACATTCCTACTGAGAGAGCCAAAAGGCTCTTTCCCAGCTTTTCTGTAGCATGAGTCTCTAGGATAGCAAGGGTCTTCACTCAGTCAATATTATAAACACAGAGCGCTAATCTTTGAACTTATAATCAGTTTAAGTAGATATCCTGAGTAAGCATCTACGTATTCAAACCAGCACACTGCCACCTTAGCACCTGAGGTTCGAATGTGTTTCCAAAAGCACCACCTTCAACCTCAAAACCTTTTGAGCTGCAGCTTGTTACTCACCCAAACATTCATAGTGCCATGCTCCAGTGACCCAGGTTACCAATAACCCTCACATAGTGCCAAGCAGATGTACCATCACAGGAAAAAAAGACTTGATGGTGCAACTGACAGGAAGGACAGAACTTGTGGAAACAGCTTCGCCACCACAGACAGTGTCAGGGAGCTCTGTCCCAGCCCCCAGAGGTAATTAAAGTGTGGGTTCTTCAAAATTAATTCACACAAGTGGTAGCATCTGATTGCTGTTCACATTTAATTTGGGCCTTGCTGGCACAAAAGAACTATTTTAAATGAATCTTTTAAAAAATGGACTGCATTAACTTAGCATCTATTGGACCTTCCCAGCCAAGTCAGACAACACATTAGGCTGGTAGTGACTGTCCCACTGTGGCTGTTTTCTCAGAACTTCTGATGCCCTCTCCAGCTCACCTGAGAGGGCAATTTGGACAACTTTTCCTCAGTCTTCTCAGTGCAGTCAACCAATGTACTTCACATAATTTTCAGTATGAACTGAGAACCACTGCCTGCTGAGTAGTCACACAACACACTCCACCAGCTGAGCTGTGAGGCACAAACATTGGCAAGTAACAGTTTGGGTGCTCAATGTGCTTGATGACCATGGCCATCTGTGCAGCCATCCTCCAAACAGTTGTCTTTTGCTTCAGGAATGTTTTACATTATCCTAAGTTGGTTTTTACCACTAATAAACAGTGTTTAAATTAACTGATTCCCCTCTACTAAAAAAGTTGTAATAATCATCATATTTGTTATTTTTCATAAACAATGGAGCTAAAGCCTACCCCAAAGCGTAGCACATATGAGAAATAAATAGATGGGATGAGATGGCATTTTCTGTCTCTTTATGTCTTCTTTGGCTCATAGCAGACTCACGTCAAACTGAGAGCATAAAAGAAGGGGACAAAACCTGTTTAAATGCAGATAAAAGACAGAATCACAGAATCGCTGTGGTTGGAAAAGACATTTAAAATCATCAAGTACAATAATTAGCTAACTCTACCAGGCCCACTTCTAAACCATGTCCCTGAGCACAGTATCTAGATTGCTTTTTAACTACATCCAGGGAGGGCAATTCAAACATTTTCCCAGGCCGCCTGTTCCAGTCTTTTATAACCCTTCCAGTGTAGAAGTTTTTCCTAATGTCTAACCTAAACCTCCCCTAACACAACTTGATGCTATTTCCTCTTGTCCTATCAGTTGTGACTTGTGAGAAGAGACCAACACCCACCTCCCTACAACCTCCTTTCAGGGAGTTGTAGAGAGCAATAAGGTCTCCCCTCAGACTCCTTTTCTTCAGACTAAACAACCCCAAGTCCCTCACCTGCTCCTCATGAGACTTAAGATTCTTGAGACCCTGCACCAGCTTCGTTGCCCTTCTCTGGACCTGCTCCACCACCTTGATGTCTCTCTTATACTGCAGCACCCAAAACTGAACGCAGTACTCAAGCTACAGCCTCACTAGCGCCGAGCACCGGGGCAAGATCACTTCTCTAGTCCTGCTGGCCACACTGGCCTTCCCGGCCACCTGAGCATACTGCTGGCTCATGATACCCTCAGGTCCCTTTCTACTGAGCAGCATTCCAGCCACTCCTTCCCAAGTCTGTAGTGTTGCATGGGGTTGTTTTGGCCCAAGTGCAGGACTCAGCACTTGGCCTTGTTGAAGCCCATATGATTGGCCTCAGCCCATCAATACAGCCCATCGACATACTCTAATTATGTAATTTGCTTTCTACAGCTTGGTAAGGACTGTAAGCCTTTGAATCATGCTTTTTGTTTGCAGCAGTCTTGGTCCAGGTTTTTAGCCTTAAGGTCGTTACGTAATACTACACATTTCATAATGTTTGAGGCCCTCTCATTGTCATGTAATCTCTGGCAGATTTATACTTGCTGTAATTTTTAATAAATAGTGAATGTTTACCCTCAGTGTTCTAAAAGGGCTAAGGAACATTAATCTTAATCATTCATGAACAGGACACCAAGGAAAAACGGTCAAGTACAAAGATGTCCCTTGTCAAAGCAGATTTTTCTACTTCCTAAAATATATTTCTGATTAATGCAACATTTGACTCTCTGGGGTGCAAAATTTACCTGCATTTGCAAATACTGCAGATATAAAGAACCTTTCACAATTTATTCTTCATCAAATCAAAAGGGCGTGAGTTGAACTTCCAAAAATGTGTGCCTGGAAGTCTAGGGTAGGAATTCAAAGAAGGAGGTTCTCCCATCATATCTTCTGGTTTGTTAGTTAAATAACAATGAACTGGAAGTTCTTGTGCACAACAACAAAAAATAATCTTATTGTAACTGACAGACCGCATTCTCCTCCACCCAGGCACGCTATATGTAATATATATTATGTTATATGCTATATATAAAATATAGCCTACCGTATTGGAGAAATTACCTCATTAATCAAATAGCTTGAAAAGAATTTAAAGAGCTTCCCCTAGTCCTTTTCTTCTCCCCAGGGGGAAGCTATAGATATCATTCCTAACTTATCCAGGGCACAGGTTTAACCAGGCTTGCTAGCCAGTTCTTTTAATACTAATTAATAATTTTGACTGGTGTGTGCAACCGTATTTGCGATGGATGTTAATCTTACATCCCAAGGATTTTGGCATGTTATTTCTTTTGTAAAGCTAGTGTGATTACTTTAGGTATTTTCATTTTTCTACTAGGGAAAAAAAATCAACTGAGGGGCACCAAAATATTAAACCTGAGACAGAAATGATGCAACAGTGAAACAAACACTTATATAATTTTGTTCCACATTAGCAGCAATTGCCAGTCCTTGCAATTCTTGTTTTCTCCTTGCATTGGAAAGTAGTGTACATCATGTTTTATTGGATTTTTGTGCTCATGTGTCCATAACTTCCAAGTAGATTGATAAAATATATTGCTCTTCATGTTTAAATTTCAGGAACTGCAATCAGTGCTCAATTTCCCTTAGTGGGTGAACTACCACATTTGATAGACAGTCATGTTTACTTGGCAGTGATGCCCTGAGAGTAACATGGTTCTAACAGTACCGCTGTAATGCCTTTGGCAGCTGCATCAAGGAGTGAAGCCTGGACAGCACAGGTTGCCTCGCATCTTCTAGCTGTACTCCATGATGCTGTACTGAAATACAGAACTATAACTAGTTAGCTGAAAAATTTCATGTCTAGCACAAATCTTAGCTTTGGATATTCCCATCATAATGTGTTGAGAAAAATGTTTGTTGGTCTGTAGGAAAACCTGAGGAGTGTATGCTCTGGCCAGTCTTCTTTTCAGCAGGTTCGGGGTCTTACAGGCAGAAAATGTATGTATGCTGATAGAGCCACGCTACAAAGTACTGAAAAAACAGTGCTTTTCCTGTTTCTTACAGAACTAACCGGCACAACCAAGAAATCCTGCCCTAAGGCTTTGTAGTGAAATATCAACACAAAATCATTTATACAGACAGCATACAACTATAATTAAGATCACTGAAGTCATGTCAGTTACTGATGCTCTAGTTTTCAGTAGATTTACTTCATACAGAACCACCACAGACAGGCTCAATTGGGCAGCAGCTCTGCTAGGGTTTCTGCGAGCAAGGCATGGGGCTAAAATGCATTTTCCAAAACATACTAAACAGCTCAGATAGTGGTAGGGGCAACACTGCACTTGCTTTGGCCACTACAGGAAATGAACATCAAATGGCACACGCTTTTTCCTCAGTTAGTGACCAAACTTTTGAGCGCCACAGTCAATGTGAACCCTTATCAGAGCACTCCCCATGCATATAGACCTTGGCACTGAACTCTGCTTATTGAACTTTTGACTCTGAGAGCAGCTGCGCATATTGTAAAATTCTCCCAGCCTTGCCAATAAAAGCTATTTATTCCTTAGTGAAAAGGATTCTGATTAATTCCTTTTGAAGGGAACTTAACAGCACATTGCAAGCACATACAAAACTTAGAGGGACTGGAAATGCCCAAGAATTCCAAGTTTTACCAACATGCAAACAAGAAAAATGAATGCGTAAAGTTTTTTAAAATGCATGTTAACTGCATACTGCTAAAATCTCGTACTAGCCACAACGACACCAGCTTGCAAGACCCTCCCCACTGAATCTTCAGGCGGCACTTTCTGTGGTGGAAAAGAGAATTCATGCTCAGTTGTAAGGGTTTAAATGGGGAAAGACAGAAATCCTTACCCCGTACTTCAGCTGTTGAGAAACACTCCCAACGGAAGAAGGTTCCCACATTCCAAACATCCAAAACTGCCCTAGGAAGTAGACCAAAAATGCTGTGTTTTACCTCAATATACTGTTGAGGTTTAGGGTCTGTCCACCAGACCTACAACAGATGCTGTTAACCCCTCTTTCCCCTAAAAAGGGGACTCAGTAGCTGACAGGGACCAGGCTCAGGATCTGAGCTCAGGAATGTACGAATCGAGATCAAAGGCAGAACAGATGGCGTCCTCCTTGGACACCAGCCCTTGACAAGAACGGCAAAGAAGGCACAAAAAGGGCTGAGACCCTCGTGATCCCTCAGCTCTATACTGAATACGACCTATACGGGCTGGAATACCTCATTGGTCAGTGTAGGGTCACCTGTCCTGGCCGCTCCTCCCTGCAGCTGCAGCCTTTCACTTTCTGCACCCCGTCATGCGGGGTGTACACAACATTCAGCACTGACCCGGGTCTGCACACCCATCCTTGGCAGTAACTCTAAACATCGAGCGTTACCACTGCGAGAAACAGACACCGTCTGCGAAAATAAGCTTCAGAAACTTCAGAAAGTGCAGTTAGGCAGAGACTNCAGACAAAAACTTCAGGTTCGCTGTTGCACGGGTTTCTCGCGGGCAGGGAAAAACGCCGAGCCGCGGCGGACGGAGCTGCCAGCGTCGGTTGCACACTTACTGGGAAGGAGGCGGGGCCTCAAGATGGCGGAGGAGGTCACGGAAAGTGGCGGAGGCGGCGGGGCCCGGCGCGGGACGGCGGAGCGGGACCGGGACCAGGACCGGGCCGAAGACGGAGCGGCGGCGGAGCGGGGCCCGGGCGCGGCTTATCACATATTCGTGCTGATGGAAGACCTGCTGGACAAGCTGAAGCTGCTGAGCTACGAGGAGGAGGCGTTGCGGCGTCACAATATGCGGCCGCTCTCCAGGTACCCTTCGCCCCTCTCTGCCCTGGGGCGGGGAGGGCCCCGGCGCAGGGTGGTGGCGGCGGCGGCTGCGGTGGGGGGACAGGGAGGCCCGTGGGGCCGCTACGAACCTCCACCCATGAGCATTTCTGGGTGTCCCCTGGCAGAAAGTGGGGACCTCCAGCGGCGGGAGGTCGCGGCGCTGTGGTCAGGGAGGAGGGAAGGAAGGCTGGCGTTCAGGCGGCTGGGTCAGGTGAAAAACGGCCGACTCCACAGCTTCCCGTAGGATTTTGAAGCTTTGAAAACGAGAAGTCCCTCTAAAGGCTTGAGGTGTGGTCATCTCATCACCATCCTCAGGACCTTCCCTGCCCTCAGGAGATAACTTGGGTATTTGCATGCAAGTGTATCTGTGCAGAACAATAATTCTACCCTAAGTGAATTTATTGTATTCAAGGTAACTGTTTGTGGGGTGTGTGTGTTTGTGAGGGAGCTTGGACCCATTGTTTTTAAGTCTGTTTTTTCATGTCTAATACGTATTTGCTTCGTATGTAATTTTTTTTAAAAGTATTGTTATGGTGGGTGCCAAACTTGTGAAACAGGATCAGTGTGCTCCCAGCATCCACCTGCCCAAAAAAAGTCACTTCCGCCCCTCAGTTTCAACCAGGCTCCCCAGCGACATGTCACACAGTTAAGCTTTCTATAAACAATAGCTTGGTAGAGAGGAAAAAAATGTCCAAATTACTCTTTAATTGGGAAAGAGGCTTGAGTATGAGCTCAATGGTGGTGAGCTGTTTTTAGCCAGGTGTTGGACATCAGTATATCTGGAGCAAAGAAGAAAACTTTTGGCCACCTTGGTGAGCAGCCGTGTCTGTAAGGGGAAGAGTTTGGTTCCGAGTATTGCGTGTGCGTGTTTTATATCTCGGAGGGAGACGTCAACTGACTGTGGCCTGATTTTATGGACCGAATTCTCCTTAGGACCACATCCTTCAATTTAGTGTAATCCAAAATAGATCCAGTTTGTGTACCTCGGAACCCAAAGTACACTAGGTAAGGATGGGTGGAAGGATTGCTTCAGAAACGTGCTCCTGACTGGGGCTTACACACTTATTTAGGTGCACCACCTTCTTGCCGCTCTTGAGGAATGTGGGAAAGGGAAGCGGTTGGGAAGCATTGGAGCAAAAGAAACTGGATGTATTGCTGTTGTCAGGAAGACTATTTGGGGATGTTAAGAAGGGAACAAGAAGAGGTGAGGTTACTGTGGTATAATGAAATGGATGAGGCCAACGAGCCTCTTTAGGCAATGAGGCTTCAGTAAATTTGTTCTCCCCTCAAGGAAGCGCCATTCAAGTTTTCATGCAGTCATTTGGTGCAAAATTCATTTATTTGTTTATTTACTTAAAGAGGCATAGTCATATACCCAAATACAGATACCTTTCTTTGTGCTATTTATCTAAACTCCCTTTAATCAAGAGCAATATATGCTTCTAAAGCATTTTTCAATGTGTTCTAAAGAGAATAAAAGATGAGACAAATCCACACTGGCTTCCACTGTCATGGGTAAAGGTATAAAGCTTTAGCAATGGATCGTCTGAATTTTGTTTTTGAAGTGGGCTGTTTGCTCTGTGATGTTGACAGTAGTTACTAGTTGCTTTTGCTAATCTATTCAGAGGATGTTTTTCAAATTTAAATTTTGTCTTGTACTGTAAATCACTTGCCCTGTGAAAAATGCCTGAGATTTAGTGAAATCTTAGCACACCTGTGGCCTACAAGTTATTGGTAATTGCAGATCTTGACTTTTTGATTGTTTCAAGCTTTGGAGTATTTTATGTTATGCAAGGGACATTTGAATGAATCCATTGCATTGGCTCTTAATTAGTCAGTGGTGGTATTTTGTGAAGTGATGGGATGGATTCTGCATCCCTAAAATAAAATAGGAACAGAATTGAGCCCATCGTGATGTGAGACTGCTCAGGTAAATAAGAGGCGTAACTTGGATTTAGGTGGAAATGTTAATTTGGTGGTGTTTAACTGAAGCTGTATAATCCTGCTGGCAGGAGAGAGGAGTACCCAGTTTCCATTTAATTCCTTGGAAGTCTAATGTTGATTAATATCTTAAAGTGGGAAATAGATGAGCTGCATGTAGAAAACTTCAGTCTGCTGTGGTTATACGTGAAACTAGACAACCTGAATTTAGTTCAGATGGATCAGTCATTGAGAAAGTCAGTTAAAGAAACTGCTTTCTAGCCTTTGCTGGCCTGTAATGCTGTAGGAGCGTCATGAGCTCAAAATATTTACTGTTTTTTCCCCTTTTTAAACAGGCACTACTTTGCACTGCCCACAAATCCCGGTGAGCAGTTCTTTATGTTTTGCATGCTTGCCGCTTGGCTGATCACTAAAGCAGGACATCCCTTCGAACAGCCACAAGAGTCTGATGACCCCAATGCAGTGATATCAAATGTGCTCTCACAATTGCGATCGTTTGTAAGTGTTGAACGTGCTGTTTTCCCAAGTGTATTTCAAGCATGTGCTTCACCATCAGAAATAGCAGTAATAACAGACTTCCTCTCCTGTCTGATCATGTTCCCAAGGACTGGACAGAATTTTCCTATCTTACAAGTTTGTACTATTTTAATTAGTAATTAGAAGTTTATACGGTCTGTACCTACTTGGTAATTTTTTGGCACTACAAAAATAGTCTTACAATATTATATATAATCCCAATTACTGTAAAATGGATTAAATCGGGCTTATTTCTTGTAATGTCACATGTGTTGCTCATTTATAACGGTATAATTTACAAAGATTTTATCTGGAAGGTTTACACAGTGCATGTGTTCCTGCTCCTGCCAAAGTCAATGGTATCCTTCATAGTGAAGTAAATGGTTTATCATTTTGTGCATGCTTTCTTATTTTTTTTTGTTAGGGGATAAAATTTGTGTAAATTGCCAGGAACTACTGGGGTTTAAAAAAAACCCCAACCCTGAATGTCAAGAGAGTATATTGACTTCCGGAAGGTATGATCTCATGTAAGGTTATACTGTGGTGCAGTGGTGATTGATGCCAAGAACACTGTTGTCTAAAGGAGTTAAGCCATAACAAATTAAGATGTTTATTTAGCAGGACAGCAGTAAGTAAAAATAAAATACTTTATAAATAAAATATGGAACAAACAAGGCAATGTTGAAAAGCTGCTGGTTAAGTTTCAGTAGCTGAGTTTCTCTGTAGCTGTTCTTACCCTGCCAGCATGTCATTTGTGTGCTTGACCATCTAGCTCCCTTGCGGCTTCTGGCTCTTCTGCTCCTTACAAGTACCATCTTACCAGGGGCTTTAAGATTTCTACACTGCATCTGTTCCTTGGGTTGTTCTGTTTTCCCTTGTCTTGCCTGACTGGAGCTGCATAGGGGAAGAATATGAATTAACATTGGTAAAATCTTCATAAACAATGGACACTTAGGTTTTAGTGTAAAAAAATCTTATCTCCCTGAGAAGAAACTCAGATTGATGGGTAGCCATTATTAAACTGCGTATCTCTTTATTTTAGGGAAGAACTGTGGATTTTCCTCCCTCAAAATTAAAGGCAGGTTATGGAGAGCAAGTGTGCTATGTTCTTGATTGTTTAGCTGAAGAAGCCTTGAAGTACACCGGCTTTAGCTGGAAAAGGTATAGTGCACATCTAAGCATCCTTCCTTATTCATTGTTTTCTAGCAAACAAGTGTGAGTTGTAAAGACAAAACATAATGACAAAGTGTTTTACTTGACGTTTCATGAGAGGCAAAATTCAACTAGACTTGAAGCAGTAGAACCAATTAATTCCTAATTCAATTTCACACAATTTATTACTGGCAAGGATGAGTTTGGGCCATTCATAGACTTAGCTGTTTAATAAAGATTTGACTGATGACCTTTTTTGGTCATTTTCCTGTGCATAACTGCTTGTTAATCTGACAGTTGAGCTGAAGCACTTAATATCCTTTTAGGTCAGTCTATCAATCAGATCAGTCTATCAGCCAATATTGTCCTATCAATCAAGCTAAATTCTTGACCTCTTCAGTTGGAGGTATTGCACGGTATGTGAACATGTTACAAGTAGGCTACAGTAACTTTGAGTATTTAATCTGAAGGAAATCTTAGGAGAAATTAGATAACACATAATTTCAAGCATATGAAAATTTCTTTTAAAGTGTTCTTTATTTTATTCCTTCTCTCTGATGGGTTTTGAAGTAGATAAAGTGAAGTAATTTCGACCTTGGAAATATTTTTCTGTTACTTTTGTTAAGTACACAAATTCAACTACAGGCTGAAAATAAGTCTGTGGTGACTTGCAGTTGAATTTTAAAAGGTTAGACAAAAATGGAAAACAAATCAAAATTTACTCCCCCGATGTCTGTGTAGTATGCATGTACTGTACTGCTTGTCATAATAACTAACCTTTACTTTTGAGGCAGAGTGTTGAAATTTTAAGTATGTGAGATACTAATCACTGTCTAGTCATATTCAGCATTATCCATACTCCTCATGAAATGTTTTGCTTGCTTAGGAGCCATTTACAGAGGTATTTCCAATTTGCTCTGCTTAAAAGCTGTGCTGTTCTTTGAACTGATTTCAGGCCAGCATATCCAACAGAAGAACTGGAAGAAGAAGAAATAACAGAAGATGATGCAGAGTTAACACTTAATAAACTGGAAGAGGATGTTGCAGTAGGTTTACCTGATAGGTTTTGATTATTATTAGTGTTGGTCAACTATGAGGAAATTTTTACTCTGCTGATTTTGTTTGACTGTGTTTATGTTTCCATTAGCTGTTCAGTCGCCCTTTTCCCCCGGCATCTGCATTCCTGCATAATCATAGAATCATAGGGGTTGGAAGGGACCTCTGGAGAGAACATCTAGTCCAACCCCCCTGCCAGAGCAGGATCGCCTAGAGCAGGTTGCACCGGAACACGTCCAGACGGGTTTTGAAAAGTCTCCAGAGAAGGAGCCTCCACAACCTCTCTGGGCAGCCCGTTCCAGTGCTCTGCCACCCTCGAAGTAAAGAAGTTCCTTCTCATGTTTAAGTGGAACTTCCTATATTGAATCTTGTGCCCAGTACCTCTTGTCCTGTTACTGGGCACCACCAAAAAAAGACTGGCTCCATCTTCCCGACAGCCACCCCTCAAGTATTTGTATGCATTAATCAGCTTCTCTGTAGTTTTTTGTTTCCTTTCAGATGTTAACTCTTTGGGACAAAGCATATGTTCTTATGTGCATTTATAGTTAACTTAAAGTGGAGTGGAATCTAACCATACATTAGAATTACATACCTTCAGAATTGTTTGTTTTCTACTGATACAAGCTGTTGATGTTAAATGAAACTTCAATACCTGTTTACAGACTTTGCTAATATTTGGTGAAAATTTGCCCAGTGCTTAACCAATAGCGTGCTCAGTATTGTAACTCAGATGTCACTGGAAATAGGACACAGTAACTTAGCTGGTCTGAAGATTTGAGAACACAGTAGACAGAAAAAAAACAACTGGAAATGGAGCATTTGTTTAAAAACACCAACAAAGACCTAAATAAAAGTTGCAGCACTGTTCGTGTAGACAAAGGTCATGGCAGCTCATTGCTATATATTCCATTCATGGAACAGTAATATCCCATGCTCCATTATGACTGCACAATGAATCTTTCTGTGTGCTTTGCCATCTTCTTGGTAGAAGGTATTTCAGTGTTTGATGATCAACTGTTTTGTTTATTACTGTTTTTTAACTATAATAATTGCAATGAAGTTGTCATGCCTATCAAACAGCCTGTGAAATACACGTGTAGGTTCAAATACGCTCTTAGGGCTTACTGATGGATGGATGTTGAACAGAAGTTGTTTCTTGCTGATTGACTTTCTCACAAGATTATTTTTATGAGAGTTGGAGTCTCACTGTAAACTGGTAGCACAGTTTGATCACAAGACATTGTCATTTTCACAGGCCTCTGTCAGTCTCTTTGAAGTAAGTCTTTTTGCTGCTGACTTAAGGTTTTTCTAGAGAGGGAAGCTGGCTGAAGACAAAGTGAAAATTACAAAAAGAAGTTAGATCCAAAAGGTGATGATTTTAGACATAAATGACAGAATGTGACAGAATGTGCAAAGTAAATGTAGATCAAAACCAAAATTTTGAAAGCTGGGAGCCTGGAAGAGCTCACTTGCTGTGTCAGTAAATTACGTGAGGACAAAACCATTTTCTGGGGTGCTAAGGTCCAGCAATAGTGGATAGAAAATGCCACAACTATTCCACTTTTGTGTTTGCATTTTTCAAGTGCTCAGGAAAAATTAAATGTCATGAAAATTGGGACTAGAGTACCAGTAATGTTAGCCTATGGTTCTGATAATAGTCCAAATCTATACGCCACAGTAGTCCGCAGGAATGTAACAGTTTAAGAGTTTGTTTCTCTTCTCCATCTTCTCACAGTTTCCTTACGCATTGAATTATTTTTTTCTCATTTTTACTAGCCAAGAAAAATTCCAAACTAATATTCTTATATTTTATACAATATGAAGATATTGTGATGTGGATTTCTGGTTGTACTTTTATCAGCTTTGAAACATCCACAGAAAAAGTCTTGAATAATTCTGAGAAGAATAAGAGACATTCTATATTGGACGTTTGACCAGCCTCAGAAATAAGAGCTATTGACTAAAAGCTTTCAGTATGAAAACAGTCAGCTGTCTGCTCTTTTCTGTGTCTCGTCAAGGTCTAAGCTGTTTAAATTGGGAAGTGGGGATGAAACAATTAACTAAAGCACAGTTGAAATCCTTCAAAGAACCTCAGGATTTGCTCTCAGATAGTATCCTTAGGCCATGATTCTCACAACTAACGTGCTATTAGCTCTTCTGAGTCTCTGTGTTAATAAAACCATTGAGCTAGGTTTATACCAATTGGATAATCCCTGTAGAACCATTAGGGGCTCTAAAGAGTGATTATATGCTGATGTAATTTTTTTTCCTCAGTCCATTGTTGCTGCCAATATATTGATAAGTCCTGGTTGTATTGGCTGTATCTGTAATTGAATTTAGCAGTATTTGCAGTAGTTGAATGCTAATGATGAGGCTCATTGATGGTTCTGGTTTTGATTCTTCTGAATAAAATCGATGAGGCTGACAGAGACCAGCCTGGTTCTGTAAGTCTTGAGGAGCTGGGTAGCCTGTATTGCGTAGCCAACAGTAGCCAGTGGGGCTGAGTGTGCAAGGCGATCACATAGTTTGGTTTCTCAGTCTTGGTGGTGGTGTGGTAGCATTGTAATATGTTCTTCTGAGTGCTGCACAAATACATACTGGCATTTAGCAAGAGATAGTCCCAATCTAGTCACCAGTAATTTCTTGGAAGTATTCAGGGAACTAGAGGCCAAACATGCCAGAAGAAAATTAAGTGGTCCCTGTTATTAAAAACTAGGTGAAGCAGAGGAATAAGCTCCTATTTACACTGTGAGCCTTGAAGGGTTCTACACTAAGACGTATGTTATTGCAGCTTTCATTATTTCTCTAGAAGGGCGGTGGATGATGAAATTTTACTTCAGTGGAAAAGATGGGTAACAGACAAGCTACAGAAGGACAAGATGTATATTGATGAAGTGCGTGGGTGATAAAATGATGGCATTCAGGATACATAAAGGGAGGGTAATGCACAGAAAAGGCATCTTTGAATTTATTTATGCAGTGATGGGCTCTGAGCTGATCATGGTCACTGAGGAATGCAGTTTTGAGACTATTAATAGAGAAGTCTATAAAACTGTCAGCCCAGTGTGTAATGTTATGGGGCAAGAAAACAAATCAATTGGCTCAATTTGAATTGTACCATTCTGCACGCTTAAAATGTGGCATAATTCTGCAACTCCACATACACAGCGCAAACAACATCTTGAAAACTGTGTTCAGGCCTGGTTTGTGGTTTGGTGTTTGGTTTTATTTTTAATGCAAAGCTTTAGGAAACACATAAAGAAATTACAATTACCGTGCAACTATAAATAATAGCCCATTTGATGTGAGAGAGCTTAAGTTTTGGTGTGACTTTGGTGGTTCATTTAGCTTTTTAAATACTGTGGCACCCTGAGGGAAATGTGCGGTAGCTTTCATCTTTCAGCTTGTCCCAGATACTGTGTCTCTTCATAAGATTTTAAGTAAATACAAGCTCCATTGTCATAAATTCTCCATGTCTTGTTTTGTTGAGAAATACAGAATTTAATACTCATTGTCCTGTGCTCCTGCAAAATAAAATTATGGAGAAAGATTGTGCAATACTTACTGAACTCTTCCTTTGCAACTTTTCTTAAGGAAGAAGAGTCAGAAAATGAAGAAAATTTCATTGACCTGAATGTTCTAGAGGCACAAACATACAGATCAGTAAGTTGTTACCCATCAGTCCTCTCTTAAGAGATTTTTTACATCTGTAGCAGCAATTGCTGGATTTAAGTGTGAAAATCCTTGTATAAATCTAAACTTGAAAAATACATTCCAACTAAAATGAATCAGCCTATTTTAAAATAAAAATATGCAGCCAATTTCTAAACTGATATCACTACAACATTGCTGGAAACATTTGCAAGACATTTTTCCAGAGACTTTCAGGGAAATATGATATTGGTTTATTGAATATATTTTAGTTCTCCCCCTGCTATTTCTGCAATGTATTATAATTTATTATTATGTACATTTAATTCTTTTCAATTTTAAATATGATTAGAAGATATATTTGTTTTCATTCCTAATCTTTTTTAATTTAAATGAAGCCATTAATCTGTTACATCTGTAGTCTAGATCATCCTGGATATAAATATTTTTTTGAATATGAACACTGTAAGCCATTGTAACGTAATTTCTAACAGTTTTCACTGCGCATAATGATATTTTGTACGTGAACTTTGTGCTTTTTACACAGGGCATGAATGACACTGCAAAGCAAGAAGAGATCTTGCAGTCCACGACAGATGCAGCAGAGTGGAATCTGGAAGTGGAACGTGTGCTTCCACAGCTGAAAGTTACAGTCAGGACCGACAATAAGGTATAGGAGAAGAGATTTGCTTGTGTACACATAGTAATTAAACTGTGATTTCAATCAATGTCGTTTACTTTACAGTTACAATTATTGTCTTTTGTCATGCCAAGAATTGTGAATAATGAGCTCTCCAGTGCTATCTTTCTGAACCTTTGTCACTTACTTTGACCTTAGAAGGAACAATTTTCAGTAGGTTTTTTTTTCCAATATTGTATAAGAATAATTTTTTCTGATACTTACAGGGCATCTTATTTCTATATATTTATTCAGTGGAAACTTCTTAAATAATTAAATATTGCCAATGTATTCACACTTCTGAAAAATAGCACCCTCAGTTTAGCTGCTATTAAAACATCTTCCTGGAAGAGAGCTGATGAACTTCTTATAGAATCATAGAAGTTTTAAACCGTTACCCCTCATCCTATCACTACGCTCCCTGATAAACACTCACAGAATCAGAATCCCTCGCCGTCTTTCCTGTAGGTCTCCTTTAAGTACCGGAAGGCTGCTGTAAGGTCTCTCCAGAGCCATCTCTTCTCTAGGCTGAACAACCCCAACTCTCTCAGCCTTTCTTCACAGGGAAGGTGCACCAGCCCTCTGATCATTTCTGTGGCCCTTCTCTAGACCCGCTTAAGCAGGTCCATGTCTTTCTTACACTGGGGGCCCCAGAGCTGAACACAGTACTCCAGGTGGGGAATCACAAGAGTGGAGTAGTAAGAGGAGAAGAATCACCTCCCTCGACCTGCTGGTCACACTTCTCTTGATGCAGTGCAGGAGGTGACTGGCTTTCTGACTTTCTGATCTTTTAACTGTTCCATTTGTCATCCACATGAAAGGTTGATTGTATGGAATTCATCTTGCTGAACTTTACAATAAAATAGGTCTGTACCTCTGCTTCAGTCATCACGGGCTTTCCTTATGTTTAGCAAAAAGAAGTGAGTGCTTTTTTTGACTGATTTTACTTGCCTATCCAGATAATTACCTCAAAATTCAGCATTTCTTAAAATGTGTATTTCTCTCCATAGTCTACTTCAGGGAGTCTATAATAAGCAGCTTAGAAGTAGACATCTACCTTTGGCAATCCAAACCTAGGACCTATTCCTGGCATGGTCATAAGCATTCTTTCTAGAAGCTTGTATAGCACACACAGATCTGTGCAGTATTGAAATTGCTCATTTGTAGTGACCCAGCTAGTTGGGGTGCTGGGGCAATTTGCAGCAGTGATACAGAATTCAGTGAAAGGTAATTATCTTGCCAAAATTAGGCTAAGCTCTCAACTGTCTGCTAAATTGCTTGTCTGTCTTAGCGTACACTGCATTCTTCTACGTGAAGAATTGCCGGGTTTGAGCCACCTTTCTGTGATCCTCAGCAAGCTCATCTGTTACAAAGAACATGATGCTTGAGTCTCACAGTGAGGAATTAAAACTTAATAAAGACATACATGGAAAACTAAAGCCACTGTAGGAACTGAGGTTTACTAGTTCCCGGTTTAAAGCGATATCTCTTGGCTTTAGGAAATGCGTCAAAATGAACATGGAAAGAGGATTCTTCTTTTTCTAGCTGCTGTGCTTTCATAAATAACTGGAGGCAAGTGTTTGGCCTTTTTTCATTCTGCAAGAAACGCATCATATTCTGTTTCTGAAGCTGTGTATGTAAACATAATACCAGGAGAGGGTTAATGTTTTAATCAGTGGCATTAGAAACTAGAACTTATTTGTAAAGTCCTAGGCGAGGAGGGGGAAGGGGGGTTGTTGTTGGTTTTATCTAAACTCCGAAGTTTGGCAAATTGTGAAAAATTGTCACCAGACCAACAAAAGAGTCTGCTGCAAACCTAAAACCCAATGTAAGCATGTTTTCTCGTAGCCTTTGTTTCGCTCCAGAAGAGAATAGTAGGCAACAGCACAATTGTAGACAGTGGGTGAACCTCATGGGCCGAACAGCTGTTGGAGATGCTTGGCTGTGCTCTTCTGAGGTTCTTCTCCTGATAATAGTAAGGGCTAAGTAGAAAGGGAAGATCCAATAGTCTGGAACTGTTAGGTGCTGGGCATTTGAAGCACACATATAGTCTAAGAATGAACTGAGCTGGTGCAGCTGTAATCAATATTTTCATTATTTCTGCCCAGCGTGGTTTCTAGCAGAAATAGTTCCATGAAGATCAAACAGGCTCTAAAAAGCAGAGCTGCTGTGGTATCAATGAGGGTGTCTGGGCTTGTTGATGCATCTGAGTGTCACGTGTTACACTTAGGAGATTTATAAATCATGTTACATCAAGCAAATGCCTCTGGATATGAACATGGCAGTGGCAGAATGCTACACGGCAATAGTGTAAAAGAGAACTGACGCTGCCTTGCCTACCAGCCTTTCTTTAGTAACCAGAGAAAGAGGAAAGTTATACTTACCTATGTTGTACTTTCTGGTGTCTTTTTTAGGACTGGAGGATTCATGTAGATCAAATGCATCAGCATAAGGATGGAATTGAATCTTCTTTGAAAGAAACTAGGGTATGTCTTGTATGTGCAGAATATTTCACTGATCTGAGCATTTTTATTTTAATTTGATAAGGGTTAACAACCAAATTGATTTTTTTTCTTTGTCTTTTTATTTGTGCTAATGCTGTAAAACTACAACAGGAGACATCCAGTAATGACAATTAGGGACAGTGGGACTGGCAAAATATCTTGTGGGAAAGAGTTATATATGTGAAGATTAACAGGGATAATAGGGTTCATTAACATGCATTACCATAAATACATCCTGACTACAGAGGGCAAAACAGAATAATGCAATAATACAAACTGAAAATAAGTGCTGATAGAAAAAAAACAAAATGCTGTCAAGTAGTGTTGTTAGAGTAACTTCCTGACATTGATATTTGTAATTAATTGAGGCGAGGAGAGTGATGAAAGCAATAAAGCTTGAAATACGTGTTTTGGAGGCGGGCAAACCAGAACACTTTAGGAATAATTTTTTGTTGGCTAAACACAGCATTTCTATAGTATTTTTCTCTCACACTTGTAGGCTTCCATACCCTTACTTAATTACAGACCATTTTAATACTCTTTGCGTACTGTCTGTATACTGTCAACCCATAGAATATGGTTTTCTAGGGTTACCTGGACAAACTCCATAATGAAATCAGCAGAACATTGGAAAAGATCAATAGCCGGGAAAAGTACATCAACAATCAGTTGGAGCACTTGGTTGCAGAGTACCGTTCAGCACAAGCCTTGCTGAGTGAGGTAACGCACTCATCTTTTGCATTTGCCTTCTCTAGTATTAACATGCTATTAAGTGAAGGCAAAGAAGACTTGGAGCAGTTATCTGTGAATTCTGCCATTGGATATAAAGCAGGGGAAATGTTGATTGGCTGTCAAATTATATAGTTTTTAAGCTAAACTAGCAATTTTTATTCAACTATTCTACAGGGGAAAGTAAATGTTTTTTTGCCAGAATGTTATGTAAATCTGTTGCCAATCCTGAGCAGCTAGTAAATTGCTAGTTCTGCTTTCTCTGTGAAGTTCATACATCTGTGATGACTAGAAAAACTACAGTCTCAATCCAGCACTCATCTCATATTGATTACTTGTGCTAATGTACACAAAGCTCTCTGATTACTTTCCTTTTCGTGCCAATAGACTTCTATTTGAGCAGCTTTTTGACCCCCTAGCTGGGAGGCCTGTATAAACCGCCATTTGACTAGCCCTGCTATTCGTGGGCATGACAGCAGGATTTGACCTCTGTGCTTTCTGTTTACCTTACTATTAAACTTTAAGAAACTTCAAGGTAATAATTTACTGTTAACAAATATTCTGGGTTTCAGGATTCAATTCTCTCTGCAAATTTTCTTTATGTTTATTTCCTCATGTAAATGATTAGAAAACATACTTCTTATTGTGTATGTATTAGGGCTGTTATAATTTTTAAAACTGCTTTAAACTTTTGAATGGTAGTCATTATAGGGGGTGATGTTTCAAGCCGGTCCTCGTCTGTGTAGTCCCACATCATTGGGACTTTGTGGTAGAGCTTCTAGAATTGGGACATGTGAGATGAAGTTTTGATGTTGTCTCTAAGCTATCTGCTTACATCTCTTCAGCTTTGTCATTACAGCAAAAAACATATTTCTTTTCAGGCTAAAGAGAAGTACCAGGAGGGAAGTGGAGGAGTGACTGAAAGGATTAGAGTGCTTTCTGAGGTAAAACACATCTTCACGTAATTTCTTTGCTTATTTTAAAACAGTCTTTGAAGACTTGGCATTTAGTGTTTGCAGTTTTATGAAAACAGTTCTTTCTAGGTTAAAGATTAACCTCTTTCTTTAGGGGAGGCAATCTAGTCCAGTTCCTAAATTTTAAGCCCAGGCTGCCATTGATTTACATGGATTAATTTTTTTAACTAATGCAGTTATTCAGGAGAGATTTTTTTGTTTTCTTTTTTTTTTTTAACTTGACATAGATCTGGTTTAATGAAGAAAAAAAATCTCTATTTTAAGCTTACAGAACTATTAGAGAGAGTAAAGCAGGAAACAGAAGAGAAAGGAAGCAGTATGGCCGATGGTGGTAAGTATGTTTTTGCCTCAGACTGGACACCCATTTTCTGTGACAGGTAGATTATTTGTCCTTTATTAAAAAAAAATAAGACCAGAATGAGTGACTAGTCTAAAATGTCAGTATTAAAATTTTAAAAGGTATCTAAGAAAATCAGGAGTCTAAACCTCTTTGAAAAGGTTACGTAAGTCTGAAGAAGGTAGAGATTCCAGGTTTTCCCCCTTTGGAAAATTACTTGTAGAAATCCAGAAAAGAAAAAAAAAGATGGGTTTTGTCTCTGCTTTGAATAGTTATCAGCTGACTGGGAGAAATTCACACATTACAGGTCCAGGCTTTTTCACTCTGAAATAGCAACTGACAGTAGCTGTTACTTTCCCCGACTAAGGCTGGTTGGAATCAGTGAGAAAATTCATTTTGGTGTTTTGATGTTTGGACTTTTTTAATATTTAAAACTACATACCTATTTGAATTAGTTTGTCTAGGACTCAGAATTTGGTGGTTTGAGATTTTTCCTGATAAATACATTCTATGGCAAATGTATAAGGAGTATGAATGCAGAAATAAATCGATGCATGTCCCAGTAGGGCTAAATATGCAAGCTGTATCCGTATTCAGCTGTATCCTTAACAGCTAACTTCCTTAAGTAGTTTTAAGTGTTATTGTAAAATGAAATTTTATGCCCCCTTGCTTCACTGTGAAGGAGCTGCTCACCTGCCTCGCAGCACCTTTTCTGTATTGTGGAGTGGCCAAGGGCCATGATAACATCTAAAGCCCAGAATTATAAGGACAATATGGAGCAGCAGCAGCATCCCTAGGGTGACATTAGTGGCAAGTGAGGGATTAGAAACAAAGTATGGAGCACAAAATGTTTTAAGAGCGTTTCATGGGTGAGATGACACCCTGCTGAAGGTGTCTTCTGTTCTCTACCAAACCCCAAGTCAGGTATCAGGATGGGGCTTTCAGCTGAGCAAAAACACATCGTTGACAAACCTATCTTAATGTTCATGCACATCTTTATGCAGATCTTGGATGTCAAGAAGACAGTAAAATTGTCATCACCTAT
The DNA here is from genome assembly GCA_013400335.1 of Eurystomus gularis. Lineage (NCBI taxonomy): Eukaryota > Metazoa > Chordata > Aves > Coraciiformes > Coraciidae > Eurystomus > Eurystomus gularis. The sequence continues at coordinate 301,149 of VZZY01002378.1, forward strand.
TTCTATCTTTAAAGTGTCTTGCATATTAAAAATGATGTGTCAGTACAGTCAAGTCTTTAGAGCAGAACACCCTTGTGTTCATTCAACTCTTCAATTTTAAGGAGTGAATTATAGAAAAATAATGCTTTTGTGTTAAGTAGCTGACCCAGAGTTGCACTGTTTGTCTTTCTTTTAACAGCTCCTCTAGTGAAGATTAAACAGGCCTTAACAAAACTGAAGCAAGAAACCGATCAGATGGACATACAAATTGGTGTCATAGAACACCTTTTATTACAGGCAAAGCTGAAGCAGAAATCCAATATGACTAGAGATATGCATGCAACAATGATTCCAGAATCCACAGTAGGGGTCTATTAAAATTGTTTGGAGCTTACAGTTTTCTACCATTTGCTTTTTTGTTGGTTTAGAGTTTCTTTTGTTGTGGGAGGGGGCATTTTGTTTTAAACAAGATGCTTGTCGTGCACTTTTAAGAAGTAACGTGCACTTTGGACTCAACATGGAGCCATGTTTAGTTTTGTGCTGTAAGGATTTACTGCAGATCCCTTCCAAATAAATTCTTATTAATGAACATGTCTCTGCCTCATTGGAGAACGTTATGTAGTGTGAAAGTCTACAGAATGGTACTGACAGCCTGTGATCTTGATATTCTACAGAGCTGAAATAAAATTGCTTGCGAAGGACATGGAAGGAATTTTAAATGTCTGTTATTGCCATTTACATACATTTAGTATAAAGTATTTAGTTGATGGTACTGAAATAATACAGCATTACCCTTTCTAAAAGGCAGGGTCAAAACTGGTATCCACTGCAAGTAAAAGTAAATTGTTGCTTTCAATTGAAGTTTATGAGTTAAGCAGCAAACTAATGTTTCAAATACTGGCACAGTCCTAGGGCAGCCATACACAAATTTGTGAATGGACAGCTACCCTATTCCTCACTTTTTTTTTCTTGGGTGGGGGGGGCAGAGAGTGGTCCTTTAGACAGACTCATATGGGTGTTTTTTGTAATTATTTTTATTTTTACATTGCCTCTAACAGAAGCAATGATAGCAAAATCTATTTTGCCAAAGAATGTGGAAAGTACTTCTTGGAAATTACTGTTGGCTTCCTGATTTTTTTCTGTGTGTCATCACTGTTTCAGAATCACTTTATATTAGCATTGGGTCAAACGCCACTTTAATTTACAGTGTGCAGTAGAGCTTTGTGGGCATCATTTGGATTATTCTTATTTTCTGTCCTTGTGTCAGAACACCTAATTTTGATCTCTGTTAAGGAAAAAGTTGGCTAAATCTAGTTGTGTATTACAGAGTGAGAAGAAAAATGTAGGAGAAAGGGGTTGGAAATGTCATGGCAACAGGGGGCTCCCTTTGTCTTCGTAAATGTGTTGGTAGGGAGGGATTCTAGACGTTAGTGGTGATGAAGGAGTGTGGAACAAGGCGATAACCTTACTCAAGTACTAGCACGTCCTTTTGGTTCCCATTGTTCATAAGCCATGAACAATGTTGGTACAATTCCCGTGATGTTAAAATCCTCCCCTAGCTTCTGTAGGCAGTTCATTCATCTTACAATTCATTTCTCTCACTTAAAGGTGAGCAGTGTTCTGCAGAATCAGTGGATCAGTTCTCAGTCTGAAAGTCAAGACACTTGACACAGTCAGTACCATAAGCCAGTTTCTTAACTTTGTTGTGCTGCAGTATGTCATTTGTCAAAAACAAAAAGTCCTCAACCCATCAGATTTTAATAAGTGAAAAGCTACATGTAAATGCCAACTATGATAATTTACCTGTGCAAGCAACTGCTGAAAATCTCTATGAATCACACTGGAAATCGGTTTCCAACTTCTTTTGCTGCCTACCTATATCCTCCCACATTCAGCTCAAATTAGAAAAGTTATTATACATCTTCCCTTTGTTAGGTGGTGTTGCTGCTGTATATTTACTTTAACAGAGGGTTTACTTCAACTGACAATTGTAGTGGGTCTGGCTGAGCTGGTTTTCCACATAGCAGCAGTGGTTTTGTGCTGGGAGCTAGAAGGGTACTGATAACATACCTGTGTTGTGACTACTGCTGAGCAAGGATCCCGGCATTCACCCCTCCAGTGGGATGGGGTGGGCAAGATCTTGGGAGGGGACATGACCAGGACAGCTGACCCGAACTGACCAAAGGGATATTCCATACCATATGACGTCAGCTCAGCTATAAAGCTAGGGAGAAGGAGGGGGGGGGGGCTGTGCCATTGTCCTCCAGAGCAACCGCTACGTGTCTTGGAGCCCTGCTTCCCAGGGGGTGGCCAAACATCGCCTGCTGATGGGAAGTAGAGAATAAAACTTTGTTTGCTTTGCTTCCGCGCGCGGATTTGCTTGGCTTTGCTTCTATTATTATTACTAAACTGCTTTTTGTTTTCTCATCTTATTTTCCTCCCCTTTCTTTTTGCTCTGCTGAGGAGGGAGAGGGGAAGGAAAGGGGGGATGATAGAGTGGCTTGGTGGACACCTGGCGCTCAGCCAAGGTTAACCCACCACAACAATAAAGCAATCCCCTTCTGCATTGCCTGCAAAGCAGCTCACTGACGCTTTTGGATTGCAAATGTTGTGCTGTATAAATGCTGTTTATGTAAATACTTAAAAAAAAAACCCTCCTCCTTTACGCTAATATAACAAACAATTAATCAAAAACCCTCCGTTTTGAATCAAGCCTCTTACTCTATTAGAAGTGAATCTGTTGAGACAAGCATGGCTAGAATCCATGTGGTAGAATGTGGCAGAAGAATCTCCAGAAGAATAGCTAGCCTCCTTCATGCCAAAGTAATTCTAAAATAGTGTGCTACTTGTATGTCCTTAATCTACATGATTTTTCACAGTGCTATCTGAAACTGCATTAATCTAAGCAGGATGCTTCCATTGTTGTCTCAAGAGCGATACGTGGCCCTTAATTGTCACACAACAAAGAATGGCATTTGCCCACTGAGACAGCAAAACCACTTGGCCTTGCTTTGAAAGCAGTCTTACTGATCCAGCACGTGGCCACACCACCTTCCTTAAAAGCACAAGCAGAGTAGAGAGATCCGTCACAAGCAGCCTGAAAAGCTGTTCTAAAAACGCAGTATCTGTCCACTGCTGGATCAGTGCAGGAAGCAGACGCCACATTAAAACTGAATCATTTGATTCACCTTAATTTCATACATTCCTCATTATCTAATACAATGTCAGAACTGAAGACCAACAAAATGAAGGTGTGCCTAAGCGAGTAGGATGCACATGAAGCCGTGCCGTGCTATAAGCCAGTCTCCCTTCTTCCAAAGAATATTTGGAGCAGAAGGACTTTTCCTAAGAGTTAACTTTTATACAGAGCTCTCCGCTTCCAAGGTGGCTCAACGTTTTCGCTTCTCTGAAATACACCAGCATGGAGGTATAATGTCACTGTTACATGTCATCTAGAAGCCGAATAGAATCTAGTTTTAGACAGATCCAGAAGTAGTACAGAGGGACAAACAAGGAATTTCATTTGCTGAATCTGGTCAGAGAAGCCATGGGTTTTGTCCTTGCTGTGAGGACTGCAGGAATTCAGTCTCCTATGTGGCCCCAGGGAGAGGTGTGTGTTGGCTTTTGGAAACATGTCGCTGAGAAAGGCTCATCAGTAGCCAGCTCACTCTCCTGCCTGTACTCTCCAAAGTGCCAGAAAAGGAACACTGGCAACATACTACTTTTTAGGGTTTCTGCAGCTCTGAAATACCTCTGAACCTTGTAATATGACTCCATCTCTTACTTCCCTGAGCTGTCTTATCTCTAGGCTAGGATGTAAGGGTTGCAAGTGCCCCGCTAGGAACTGGAAGTAGCCTTAGTGCTTGGTACCTTATTAGAGGTGCTGTTTACAGGCCACTTAGGATGTTTGAGAGCGATGTTACATGCATTACCGTCCCACTTTGATAAATATAATATTCCAGTCTCCATTATGCCATCAGCAGATGGCATAATTTGCTGAATATTGTGTGGGATGCTGGTGAAAAGTCCCCAGTAAGAACTGGATTTTTACTTCTTAATCAAATTCTCGCTTAGAGAATCTCCTGTGGAGTAGTGACTCAATATTGAAGTTGCAAGAGTTTAATAGTGGCTTTCAATCATATGCCAAGAATTCAGTATTTTGGTAATGACAGAGGTTAATTATTTGAACTTGCATCAGTGAGTGCTGTGCAGGAAGGTGAACCAGAATTTCATATGAATTTGGGAAACCACCATTAGAAACAACTCCCAGACCTGGTCAAAATAGTTTCAGTCTTTTTCTGCTGATGGCATTAAAGGCCTTCCCCTCTTCCCCCACCTGAACGAGATGAACTTCAGGGAAAACCCTTTCTTAAAAAGGAAAACACCACCTACTATTAAACATTGCCACTTTGTTTAGAGCATGGCTCTGCTCTGTAGTACAACATACAAAAAAATCACTGTGTTGCTAACTGTAAGTTACAGTAAGAGCAATTAAGTCATCTCTGTGTGACCTATAAAAAAGACGAGGCATAAATGAAGAGCCTGTATGTGAACATTTCCAGCTTCAGAGCTCTTCAGATTTTGCGTCCAAATTTTGCAGCCTGGGCATCTCTCCAAGTTTGACAAATGTTAATTAGAAAAAAAGAAGAAATTAGTGTGATGCTGTTTCTCTTCATGCTGGCGCGCAGCCCGCTCCCTGAATGTCAGGGCTGCAGTGTCCCCCCGCAAGGCAGCCGCACGTGCGGGCACACGCAGTGCACATACTCCTGCCTGTCGTTTGGCCACGACTAGCAGTAGATTTTGGCAGTCTAACAACGTGCCTGTCCCAGTTCCTGTAGTGTCACTGCCTTCCACTTCCTTGTTGATGGAAAGGGCTGGGTGTTTTCTGACAAAGGCCTGAAATAAAACTTGGGAAAAGCCTGGCCGATGACGTCAATGCCTGTAAGCTTAAGTAAACAGAGGATGTAAGCACCAGCTTTTCTGCATGAATACTGTTCATAGGTGGGGAGTTTCCACAGGAGGCTCTGAGGTTGCATAAGTTACTTTTGTCTGCCATTGCCTCCTCTGAATGTATTTCTCCCTTCCACAAACACCGTTCCCAGGGCTTTCTTAGGTATTGGCTAATACTCGGCTATTTCTCCAGGGCTTGGCATAGTACTTTGCTATTATTCCTTGGCTTGGTGTTGCTGGAAATGTCTTTCAGCTTCCCAGTAACAGCTCTACCACTGCAAACACTTATTCCCAGGCAACACTGGTATGAGCAGGGCTGAGAGTGTTTTATGGAGAGTACATAACAATTTGAATAATGCTAGTCTTTCACTTACTGGCCAGTTTCACTCTGTTCCTTTTCATTCCTGAAGTAATTAAGAGTGGCGGTATCTCAGCACTCCATCCCAGAAGTGGCTGAGACTTGCTAGTCACTCACATGTCTTAGCTACCTGTTGTAAAAATCAACAAAGGTGAATATTTTAAGGTCAAAAGTAGGGAATTAATTATTTCTAATAATATTCCTCTTGGTGACTTACCAGTTGCGACTGTTCATTCAAAATATTTCCTGTTTCTGTGGCTTTCAAAGGATGGCAATACTTCAAGTAACATCTTAGTGTTATTCAGTAGTTACATGAAGAATTAAACAGTAAATTGTATGCATGGACCTCGACCAAAAGTTTCCCATTCCCTCCTCTAGTTTTAGGGCTGAAGTTTCTCAAGGTACCTGTGGAGGGGAACTCTTGTAAGGTATTTGAAAGTTCTCTCTATCCTTCTCCCTGCATTGCTGGTCGATGAGCATTTTACCTCATTTCAAAAAATTCATTTGGTAAAGAATACAAGCCAATAGTCAGACCAAGGGAGACAGGCCATTTGTGATTTTTTTTCTGGAAACTAGTGCCAAAAAGTGGTGCAGGAGGTTTCAAGAGGTTTGACAGCATCTGTTGATCATTGTTTCCTTTGTTAAAGGAAGTGCTCAAGTTCCCAGTGTGATGGCAGGAGGGATTTCTGCCCAGTTTGACAAATGCTGTCAAACAACAGTAAAAACAATGAAAACTCTGTGATCTTAAGAGTGTCGCTCACTAATTTTGTACTAATCTGTCTAGCAGCTATTTCATTACAGTCTTCTGTAGCATGCCCATATTATGAGCTCTAGTAAAAACATACTTGTATTTTTTCACCATCTTAGCTGTACCATACTAGCAATAAAGAATAAAAAATACTGTTCTGAGAAGATTTTGTTCCTTGGGTAGAAAGGTATACTCTAGGTGTGGCAGGCTTGGAGAGTTCTTTTGCTGTAAGTGCTCCAGTACTCTGACATACCTGTTCGAATAGGAATGTACTTAATACCGTGTTTGGGTTTGTGAGATCTCTATTTAAAAAAAAAAAAGAATTGCAGGTTAACTGTGTTAGAGAAGGTAAATAATTGAAAGTCAGGTTTTCTCTCAGTTACAAACAGGATTGATGTACAAGTAACAAATTCAAATGTATAGAATGAAAAAAGGGTTTAAAAAGCCCTTCCATAGTATCGTTGCTTAAATATAGAAAGCATGCCTTCAGTTAATATTCCCTTCATTGCTTCTAGTTAATCCTCATCCTTCTGAGGTGCACAACATACTCCTCTGTGATGATGTTTCCCACCAAATACTTGAAAGTTTGACAACATGACTGTAACTGATGCGGTCAGTCTGTCTGAGCTTCTGCTAACCTGGGTGGAAACTACCTGGTGTGTCTCTGTAGAGTGCCATGTGTAAACAGCCACTGCCAGGAGGGCTGCTGACACCGATTCAGCGTGGGTGTCAAGAGGAGATTAGAAGCAGGAAGCTGCCCGCATGTACCGATCCTGGCATACAATCCTTAGCTTCTTGACAGAGTATTTAAGAAAACCCTGTAGGAGTCTGTAGAAGGCCGGGCAGACCGAATTTGCTATGACAGCTACATACAGAAGGAAGGCAAGCACCCCAGTACTTGTCACCCTTCTGCTAAAAGCAGCTAATCAAAACTCAGTGTCTCACTGATTGCTCTAATCAGGGAAAGGAGAAAGTGGTGATGAAGCCAGGTGGTAACTTCTGTGCCCAGAATGAATCAAACAAAAAGCAGAAAATAAAACATGCAAACTGCTTGGTGGACTTGATCTCTTGGCTTGTTCTTGGGGTCAGGCTAAACGTTCTTCTGAGTCAGGATTAGCTTTCCTGCCTCATCTGTCTTTTTCAGGTCTTCACCACCTCTTTTTTCATATGCTGTAACCTTTATGCCTAAAGCCTCAGAACTGTGGATTAATCTGCTTATCTCTTTGTCTGGAGGAAAGTCATCTTTGTGCTGGAGCCTTCAAAACCCCTTATGTTTCAACCACCTGCTTCTGCAAAGAAACTTCTTCTTATCTGCATCCTGAAGAGATGTTCTGATACCTAGAGTTTCAAAGTAGCTCACCTTGACCTTTATCAGCATAAGGTTTGGCTAGAAGGAGGGAACCTTTCATTTGTGAAAAAAAAGATGTGCTGCCCGGGGGGAAGAAAAGGAGAAATGCAAGAAGATACAGCCACAGAATGTGGTCTTTAGAAAGTTATAATAATCCCTGTAGGACCCAGTTTTTTATCCTGTGATCACATGCCGTGGGGTGTCTCTGAACACCTGAATTCACCTTTCATGATTTAGCAGAGTGACCCCAACATAAAGCTTCAAGAACATAGCAATAAACAGGACCCACAGCATGCAGAAAGATCTGTCACTGCACAGCAGTAAATTTAAGTCTACATGTGAAAAGAAGCATGGCATTATTTTTTAGTTACTCAGAACACAAAATAGCAGTTTATCAGTGAGGGACCTTCTGACAAGCAGAAGATAGAGCTTTGCTGTGATGCAGAAAATGTAACAATGGTAAAGGGCTGTGAAGTCTTTTTATGACACTGCATTTTGTATTTCATCCCAGAGAATGGCGATACCTCCTTCTCCCTGTCTGAAGTGTGCTAGCTCCATTATACCGATCCTGATCTTAAGCCATACTTTGACAAATGTATCCTTTGTGGCACTTCTGTGATCAATTATGCTTTACTCAGTGCCATTATTGTTTACAACATGCCACAGTCTTCCACTGGGTGAAAACACATTTATTACAGACAATGGTGCCAGTGCTGATCTGTTCTTATTGGCCATTTGAAAACAAAGCCAGACAAAAAGGCGTCTGTTTGCAGGGGCTGGTCAGGTTAGTACTGGAAGTCACTTCTTGGTGCTTTTCACCCTGTGTTGGAATACAGCTGCCAGCGCTAAGGGTCCCCTTTCAGTCAAGGACCATCTCCCTGGAAGAAGTGCGGTGGTGAACTTGGATTGTGGACAATTCTAGCACTGACCTTGCCTTTCACAAACTGTGCAGGCAAGTTTTCACACTGGGTCATTAGAGCCCTACAAATGGTTTATATAGTTAAAACAGTCAAGAGCGTCAAAATGATTCATATTTGTCAAGTGACAATTGCTATTTGGAGTGGCTGTTTTGCATTACACTTAGCAGGACACCCAGGAAGCAGTGGTGTTTAAGGTTTCCTGCTGATCTCCATTCCCACCACATGAGCAGCCAGGGCAGTTACATCACTTACATTGATACTCCTGGGTGTACAGGTCACCCTGTCAGGAGGAAGTGGTTGTGGGTTTCTATGAGAAGTAGCTTCAGGCAAAGAAGGGCACTGCCCAAATTGCAGACCACATGCCCCATCCTTCCGCCTTGCAGAGCTGAAAACAGAACCAAGGCCCTATGGGCATCTGTAGTCCTACCAGCATGCAGAGTGAAGGAAGACAAGATTAAGAACATGGTAGTAGTGATCACTCCCATGGAGGACTGATTTGGAGGACAAAAGCTGGTGAACACGAGGAAACAACTGGACATGCGCATGCAGAGAAACGATCCCAGAAATGAAAGAGGAAAGCTGCAACATGGGAAGAGTCATCAGTAGCTGGATTAAGCTTCTTTTTGTGATGTAAAGGGGTAGAAGGCAGCTGCAATTGCAGGGGAAGCCAGCAAGGAAGCAAAAGCGCTGGAGGTAGTATATCTACTATGAGAGTGAACAGCAAGAGCAAAGTACAGTCAATAGGAAAAAGGAGCCGCTTGCTTAAAGGAAGACGGAAAAAGAGGTACTGAGGGTGGGGAGAGCAGACTGGTATGAAATTAGAGTTCACCGCAGCCTTAGAATTAGCTAACATAAATCACAGTACATTCCCCCCAGCATACACGCACACAAAAACACCCCGAACAAACCTGACGTTTACCAGAACTACCTTTGGTGTCCAAAAGCCACAAGGAGAAACCAAAGGAAATAAGGAGAGGTGAAAAAACAGAAAGTCAAAAGGTTAGGTGACTTCAGAAACAGATAAAGGAGCAAAGGAAATTGTAAACGGAAGAAGAGGAGGGGAGAGGAGGAGGAAGGCAAGCCTAGTATGCTGAATATGCTAGAATAATGCTGGGTTTTGCACAGACCTTCTTTGTTAGCAGCTCTTCCAGTTCTGGTCTCTCAATAGCTGGAGCTGTTCCAACTGTTAAGCAAGGACATATTACATTATCTGCTGCATCCACAAAGAAACAGTTAAGCACAGTGTAAACTACTGCAAGAGTAGAAGCAAAACCCTATTTGTTAACAGCTACATGTCAATAAAATTGTCATTGTTTGGCTACTACCTTGAGGGGAAAGGGTAAAAAAATTCTTCCAGTAGCCCTTTCCAGGGCATTATGTTTTCCCTCTTCCTTTTTCTTCTTCCCTCTTTGGAGATGAACTGCATTTATATGCTATTATTTGGTAGATAGACAAGATTTTATTCTTGAACGTTGCATGTCCAGTATCATTTTTGTAAGTAATAGTGACATTTCAAACAAAACTCAAGCTTTTTTACAGGGGTTTTTCAGTTCACCAGTGGCAACTCCAGTTCCTATTGAACACTTCCTTTTTTTTCCTGTTTGCAAATGTAAATTTGGTGTCAAAGGGCAGAACCCACAACTGTCACTTCAGGCAGGTTTAAAGGCAATTTAATAAAATTTAGTTTGAAAAACATCCATTGGAGACGTGCTCCTCGAGGACAGCCACAAGCTAAATTTAAAGTTCCGTCATATAACTCAGACAATAACTTCTTCCTTATTTCTTCTTTTTCCCTACTCCAAACTGAATACTTGTGATGACAAGCTGGTTGACAAGCTGGTGCTCAAGGATATGGTATAGAAGTGGGCCTGGTGGAGATAGGTAACAGTTGGACTTCATGATCTTAAAGGTCTTTTCCAACTGTAGCGATTCTGTGATTCTGTGAAAATACTCCTGTGTAACCAAATTCCGGTGGGAAAATGCCCACAGGATGAGGCCACAATACTGTACTTGAAAAAAGCCAGTTGCAGAGTTCAAGCTAGGATTCAGCTGGAGTGCTGCCTGCATTTCTGGCAGGACCAACCATATGTTTCCATGCCCTCAGACAGGGCCAGCCTGGGAAGACTCCTGACTCCATGGAGATACACCAAGCTGAAGAAGGCAATGCCTCATGGACTGCCTACAGTGGCTCTGAAAGCCTCATAAGCCCCAGCTTTAACAGCCGCTTGGAAGTGCAGGTAGGCTTTGGGATGAAGCCTGTCCAGAGATGCAGCACACTGCTAGCAGTCACGATAGGAAAAGCCAAACATAAAGCCCTGGGACTTCAGCTCTACTGAAGCTTAAACTGATCTAACAAGAAGCTATGGTGGGTAGATTCAGTTGCCTGTTTTGTTTCCTTACCTGCACTTCTCTATCGCTTCCGCTGCACAAGTTGCACAAGTGTACAGCAGCGTGAGGAGCCGCAGCAGCTCACAGATCAGCCTGGGAACGAGGAGCCTCTTCTGTCCGCCCACTCCATGCAGTCAGCTCAACAGCCCCTTGAGAAGACACAGAATGGAAAACAGAGGAAAGGAAGGCAAGGAGGAGGAGTTTGTTGTCAATCCACAGTTACAGCAGCTTCAGCTGGCGGTCCAGCTGCAGCCTTACAAGGCAAGAATCTGTGACTTCCCATAGCCATTAAAGGCTCCTACTAGTACTGAAGAGTTTCACCAGGCAGGCCAACAGTACATAATAATTAAAACAAAACCACTCTCTTAATTATTCCCATACTTAGCATTTCTTACATTTGAATTTGATCTTAAGTCCTGTCAGGGAAACAGTTAAATGATCCCACGTCACAAAAACTTTTTATTTCATGAAAGAATAGATTCCTTGCCCTCCACCCCCATCCAGAGTCTCTTGAATATAATTTGAAAAAAGACCTTTGTGGCTAAATTAGACATTGGACAAGAGAATGGCAGCATGCCAGCTACTTATCTCATGATATTATAATAATAAAGATTTCATATAATATTATTATACTCTTATACTAATTTTGGCCTTTTCCCTGTTTTTTCTGAACATCTCTTTCATCATTCATTGATTTTATTCTCAATAAAAGAGTTACCCTGAAACACAGGCTAGAGTGAAGCTCGTGCACATAACCATACAAGAAGACAGAACAGTCACACTCACCCACGGTGCTTTTCAGTGTCATAGCTGTTGCCTTCAGCAAAAGTTGCACTTCCTCTCTCTCCATTGTGGGGTCTAATTCACACAGGAACCAGGAGCTGAGGGAGTCTGAGCTAAAAACTACTGGGGGCAGAGGAAGCAAGAAAGTGAGAACTACTGTATATATCTGCCCCCTTCCCCAAGCACCCACGTCTGGGTGCAGTCATTAGAGGACACGCAGCGAAAATGGTCTTGGGAGAGACCCAGCACATCCAGTTTCATATATGGTACAGCACCTGAATTTGGCTGTGGGAAGTGGTAAGAATTAAAACCTGAATCTCATGGAATTTTTGCCATCGACTGGCGCTTCGTGATTAGCAAACTACACACCATCACGAATCATATTGCGCATTCGTTGGGGAAACATTCCCCGATCAGTTCCCTTTCCCTGTTCAAGCATCTTTATATGCTATTCATAATGCTGTATAGAAATGGCACACATGACATTACATGCACATAAAAATTCTCGAAAAAGAATTAAACACTTGCAAGTCTTGTGGAGACATTGTGCTAAAAGTGGTGTATCCATCAAAAGAAACCAAATTCCATTTCATGCAAGCTCATCAAGAAAACACACAATATGCAACCATTTCACAGCTGCCAAAAGAGATCAGTCTAATTTCTTTTTTTAGCTAGAAGGGGAAATCTAACTAGGCAAAGCTGTTCGGAGCCAAGAAGACTATTTAACAAAAAAAAAAAGTAGAAACCATCCACAGTTTCATCCAAGACAGAAGAGTTTGTCAGTGAAATGCATGCACTGAGCCAAGTGAAATAGTGGTAACATCATAGAACGGTTTGTGTTGGAATGGACCTTAAAGATCATCTGGTTCCAATCCCCCTGCCATGGGCAGGGACACCTTCCACCAGACCAGGTTGCTCAAAGCCTTATCCAACCTGGCCTTGAACACATCCAGTGATGGGGCATCCACAACTTCCCTTGGCAATGCCAGTGCCTCACCACCCTCACACTGAAAAACTTCTTCCTAATTTCTAATCTAAACCTCTCCTCTTCCAGTTTAAAGCCCCTCATCCTATCACTAAAAGCCCTTGTAAAAAGTCCCTCCCCAGCTCTCTTGTAGGCCCCCTTCAGATACAGGAAGGCCACAATAAGGTCTCCCAGGAGCTTTCTCTTCTCCAGGCTGAACAACCCCAACTCTCTCAGCCTGTCCTCTAGTATTCCTCCGACCTCCCATCCTCCACCCTCTCAGTCCCCTTCTCAGCCCTCCCCCGTACAACAACTGTTCACATGCTGACAGTATTTCTCTTTGTGCCTATTCTGTAATTAGATCCAAGTATATCCCATGAGTTCAAGTTTATTGTCTGTTTGCATGTATTGGTAGTCAACAACTGGCACATGCCAAACATTCTCCTCACCCTGCTTTTAGTTTAGTAAAAACATCTTAGGAATAGTATGAATTGTTTAAACAATTCCTGGGGATGGCATGTGAGTTGTTATGTGAAAGCTGGCTCCAACACACTTTGTGCCTCAGAGATACACCTGGGAATCAAAACTTTTCCACTCTTTGGGAGAGGGCAATTAATGATGTACTCCAGCGATAGCCCTTACAGACGCTACGCTTACGTTTTGGTGTCTGTGGGTGCAGTCACTCTTTAGGCTCATGTGGCTTCCAGCCACTTAATTAACCTCTTGGGCCCTCAGCCACTGCCTCTGAATGGGGTGATATGTCCCTAGCTGGGTATTCATCAGATGAAAGAAGTGATATTATTAAAATTACCGCAGTACCATCCTGCTGCAAATGGACTGCTCGTGCTTGGTTACCTACCACCGATTTAATCCCTGAGCATAACAGTCTTCTCTCTGTGTTTTCACTGCCTGGTTCTTCAGAGCCCTTTGTTCCCAACTAGGATGATAAATGGGTTTTAGCTTTATTTTCTCAGAGGGAAGCTTACACGATTGTGCTGTCTGTCATCTGTCTACGCCGATAAGTTTTTAACTGCCACAGCCAATTTTAATTATTTCCAAAGAAAAATATCGCTAGAGGCAGGCATATCTGTGATAATTATATTTCTGTGGATTTTGTGGAAGACAGAAGCAGACTGGGTTGGGGCTAGGGAAGAGGAGGGAGAGGACAGAGCACAAGACCACGCTGAGAGCGTGCCATGTCAAGGAAATCTGGGAGGCCTCAGCTGATCCCCAGCCCCTCCTGACCAAAGGCAGTCAGCCAGCCAGGCTGCAGGCACTGTGGAGTCAGTCACCATTGTTGCCTCTCCAAATGGCTCACAAGATGCACACCCTCTTCACATGGGTACTATTGCACAGGGGACATCTCTATGGCTGCAGCTGCCATGGTGCAGAGGGGGAGCAGGCACAGACTTTCTTTCTGCTGGCTGCGATGGAGGGAAAAGATTTTGCTGTTCTGATGCAGGCAGTGACACTATTTTGCCCTGGGCCTGTACTTGCAGGTTGCAAAAGCTGCTAAGCTGCGGATTGGCTAAGTGTAAGGCACGGTTAGAATATGCACCATGCTGGAACTACCTGAATGTAAGGGGTGCATTGCTAACAAATACTTGTAGCGTGGGGGACAACATGTCCTCTGTGCTCAGAGACCTGCCAGTACACTAATGAAAGATGCTAAGGCCAGGTTTGTAAATGCATTTAGGTGACTGAGCCAAGATATTTGGAGACAGGTGGAGCCTAATTCTCTCTGACATCAAAAGGTATTTTGACTTACACTGCATAGGAACGCATGTCTTTAAGCAGCTTTAAAGCTATGAACCTTTCTTCTTAAATATTTTAGAAGAATTTACCCTCTCTCTGAGCAAATCTTGACCGAAATGAGAGGTTTCTGGAACTGCCCTTGAGAACTGAGTTAAAAATTAAGAGTTTTTGCTTAAATGAACCATTCCTGGAATGTTCAGCTCCTGGTTCCTGTGTGAATTAGACCCCACAATGGAGAGAGAGAGGAAGTGCAACTTTTGCTGAAGGCAACAGCTATGACACTGAAAAGCACCGTGGGTGAGTGTGACTGTTCTGTCTTCTTGTATGGTTATGTGCACGAGCTTCACTCTAGCCTGTGTTTCAGGGATACATACCAGTTCACCGTTACAGAACTTTTCTGGAAGGGGCAAAATGCCTAGGGTGAAAGCAGATCTTCTCCACCTAAATACCATAACATACAGTTTCTTTAAGTTTGATGATGATCTGATCCAGTTCTCCAGGAGTCTCATTTAAGTGGAGGGCAGCTGCAGATAACACCCAAGACAGTCGCTCTACCCAGCTGTCTCAGGCAATGGCCCATAGTGGGTGTTTGGTGACCTCAATTGCAAATCTTCTCACTGAGTTCAGCAGCCCTCCTGGCCGGAGGCCAGGTTTCACAGGCTGTGGCTTCCGTGGCCACTAACTCAATGAAGGGGCAAGTTGTGGGATGAATCCCAGCAGCTACAGAGGCAGGTGAATAAAGAATGCAAAATAAAAATGAAAATGCAAAAAAATACATTCAGATACACAACAGGAGTAGAAAGAGAGTAAGCGGGGAAGGGGAGGGAGGAGCGTGAAAGAAGCACTGTTTCCCCAAAATCGGTAGTTTTGAAATGGAAGAAAAATGACTGCATTTTTGCCCTACCAAACAACTGTGAAAGGTTAGCACTTTTTCACAGCATTGCTTTATTTTTGACTAGGTCCCCAGCAACTATTACTCCAAGTCAATTCAGGCTTTGGTCTTTGGAAACTTTTTTAATGTGCTAGTGCTTATAAGTCCATGACTATTTATAAATGTCACTTGAATCCCCTTTTTACCCTCTTGCCCAGGCAGGATCTGTCATAAGAAAATATTGTTGCTTGTTTTTTCCTTTTTTTTTAGCACTATAGTAAGCTCAGGGTTGAGCCTGTTCTAAAAATGTCATATTCTATAGAGCTGTGATGGCCTGTTTTGGTAGGCTGCCTATGCCCCTGAGACGGGTCTGAGAGTTAGATCTTCAGCCTGGAGTAAAGGACATGGAGTCTATTCTCAGCTCGGCCACTGGCTAATCATGCAACCTTAGTCAGCCCATTTAACCTCGGTTTCCAGATCAAAAAAGAAAGGAGTAGGCTCCTTTGCGCATGCTTTGTGGTGCCTGAGGGAGAACAAGTACCTTGCTGCTGCACTCTGACTTCTGTGAGGGTTATATGTATGTCCAGTGAGCCCAGGAACACAGATGGAGATCTTGCGGCTGCATTTCTTGCTCAGGGAGACAGCTCTCAGTCAGTTTGACAAATCACGGCTACAGACACCCTTCACTTTAGGCACATGTCCTGGTTTGAGTTAGAACCAAACCAGTTCAGTTCAGTGATTTTACTTTTCAGCTGAGTCTCTGCTAACTGCACTTTCTGAAGCTAACAGCATGTTTTCGCACACAATGTCTGCTTCTAGCAGTGATAATGCTCGATGTTTAGAGTTACTCCCAAGGGTTGGTGTGCAGACCAAGGTCACTGCTAACTCTCGTGTACCACATCAGGGGGTGCAGAAAGTGAAAGGCCACAGCTGTGGGGAGGAATGGCCAGGACAGGTGACCCTAAACTGACCAACGAGGGATTCCATCCCATATAGGTCATATTCAGTATAAAGCTGAGGGATCACAAGGGTCTTGGCCCTTCACTTCCCTTGGGGGTTGTCTTGCCTTTGGGACCCTTCCCTCCAGCCTTCTTTCTTCTCAGCCTTACCTTTGATCCCGATTTGTGTGTTCCTGAACCCAGCTCCTGAACCTGGTTCCCATCAGCTGCTGAGCCCAGTCTGGGACTTTGCCAGTGCCTGCTCCACAGCCTCCGCGGTGATAGTGATGTAATTGTCATCAGGGGGAGGTTGGGTTTGATACTGGTTTTGTATATATCCCATTTTAGTATTATTAACTTCATTAAAGCTGTTTTAGTTTTCTTTTCTAATCCGGAAGCCTCTCTCTCATTCCCTTCCTCTCCCATTTGGGAGGGGAGGGGACCATAAGTCTCTCTCCCTTATCCTCTTTCTCTTCCTCTATTTGCGGGGGGAAGAGGGGTTAACAGAGAGTGTTTGTTGTAGGTCTGGTGGACTGAACCTACACCTTGACAGATTTATCGGTGCCCAGTGTGGGGCTTGATCAGAGCCTTGATAAATTGCCCAAATAGTTTGAATTCCAGTTTGCTCAGTGGTAATAAAACAGTTGCCTAATTTAAAGATTATTGGAAGTCATAAATGAGGGACTCCTCATGCACTCATGCAGAGTTTTCAAAATGTATGACCTATTGCTTTTGGAGAACTTGGACCCAATATGTATGTCAGAGATGGCTCTGTCTTTTTCACAGCTTCTGAGATGTGTTTCTGTGCAAGCGTCTAGAGTGTGCATGCACTGGGTGAAGAGACACACGGTACCGCTGGGCAAAAAGACAGGAAAATGGTCACAGTGATGTTAGAAAAAGTGGTTAAAAGTACGCAGCTTTTTTCTTAGCAGGGTTTGCTTGGAGTACCTGGCTCAGAAAGGAAAGCAGAACCGCCTAATCTTTCTCTCAGTAGGCACCAGAAGCATCAGAATTGCCTTGTGCTGCACAGCCCTGCTTCCTGAAACCATTGGCAAGCAGAGGCTTTGCAGACCTTTCTCAGCAGCAGAAGGCAGAGCACTGCAAGAAAAAGTGTTGCCTGTGCACACCTAGCTGGATGGCACAGCCACCCCCCAAAAATGAAGGAAACTGTGCACACAGAGAGTTCTCCTTCGGGGATTTGTGAGACCCAGTTCATTAGTATAGGAGACAGCACTTAACACAGAGCAACGCTCTCATGCAAGACTCCCGGTTGCGTGAAATTTCCCATGTGCGCTGTTTTGCTTTTAGGATAGCGTGGGTGTGCTGCGCGCTACCTTAGCAACAGCGACAAATGCCTGCCGCAGCTGTAGCCTTCTCCTCTTCGCAGCAGGAGGAGAGCATCCCCGTTTTTCTCACAGGGAAAACACCGTGCAGCTCCCCACAGAGCTGACCCTGTCCCCCGATGCCAGCCTGCAGCTCTCAGAGAGAGATGGGCACGGATGCATGAGCTAATACTGAAGCAGGCATGTCTTCCCTATCACCCTCCACTCCAGCCCATTTCTCCTGGCCTCTAGAGAACGTCATCTGAATCAGTCTGGCAGGAGCGGGATCAGCTGCTTTGTGCCAGCCCCCTCCATCTTTTCTGGAGTCATATGGCTCCCAATGCTCACGGCTTTTTATTAAACTTGAATGCCGGAGGATTTCTGGGGGCTTTATGAGTATCCAGAGAAAACAAGTGTAGTAGTCAAGGCATCGGTATCCATTACTCACTTAAGGACGGCTGGGGAAGAATTTAAGAGTCTCACATGGAGGGTGGGAAGAACCAGCCAAGCCAATATTAATGTGGCAGCAAAAAACCACATAAATGTAGTAAAACCATGTCAGACATTAAAAATGCAGAAAGTCAGTTTCTCGCAGAATTTTGATTCTGCCCTGGCTTTTGTCCTCTGCTGAACTTAGGGACTTTTTTGGGGGGGAGGGAGGGAAGGCTTTTAAAAAACATTTATATATACATGTGTGTATGTGTGTGTGTTCCCCAATATTTAAGTCCTTTCTTTAATGCTTCACCAACACATATGCCTGAGAGCAAAGTACGCATTTAGGCTGCAAGTACTTACAAATCGGAAATGTTGAGACAATTCTAACATGAAAAGAAAGAAAAGTCCTAAAAAGAGCTATTTCTGGAGAAAAACAAAAACCATTCGTTGAAACATTGCTGAAATAGTCAAGCGTCTATTATTGGAGACATAGGAAGGAGGTGAAAAGAGCATTTATATTAAATAGTCTAACGTGTATTGTCGCAGACATAGGGAGCCTTTAGCCTCGCTTTTAACAACAGATCTCTCACCAATTCTTCCCCGTTTTGTGCTATCTCTAAAAAGTTTGGATTTCGGTGTATGCAGAGCGTACAGCCCACTAACTTAAGGGCGGGCCCGGCGCCGTGGAGCCGAGGTCTGGCAGGACCAGCGTCCAGCTCAGCGTCCCACGCCCCACACGGCCGTGCGAGAGCCGGGGGGGCTTCCACGGCGCGGATTTAAACTTCTGCCAGCAGCGAACGCAGGGCTTAAAAGGCCCAGCAGAAACCCCTCGCTTCCCCCGCCCTGGGCAAGTGCCATGTCAGGTGACTGACGGGAAAGGGCGAAACCGAAAGCGCCCGCTGTCCCCTCCGCCCGCCTCTCCCCGCTCCCCTGTGGGACAACGGCCGCACGGAGAGGGCGAAGGCGGAGTTAGCCGTTGCTGGCGGGAGGGGAGGCCTCCCCCGGAGGGGGTTTTGACCGCTTTCGACATCTATAAAGCGGTGGGGGAGTCGCTTCGGGAGCCGCTCTGTCCACGCTTCCCCTTTTTACTGGACGCGGCACCTTCCTCCTGGCAGCCCCAGCCATGTTAAGGCAGCCATTTTATTCAGCCGTGACTCAAACCAGGACCCTCGCCTCTGTGCACGCAGAGGAAAACGAGCCAAAACATCACGACTCCAGAGCTCGAGCAGCCCAGGAAAACACGTCCTGATAACTACTTAAAAACAAAACCCCGGCACGAAGCTCGGGAGCAGCTCCCGCGGGCTGGCTCCCCCGGGCCGGGGAAGGAAGCGGGGCCAGCTCCGCGTCCGGGGCGCCGGCGGAGGCGGCCTCGCG
>VZZY01002378.1:320819-496926 GCA_013400335.1 Eurystomus gularis
GGTGACAGCAGGCGTGGGGGGGACTGCGGTCTGCTCAGCGGTAGCTCGCCATCCGCTGGCTGGGGGTGAGGGTGCTCCTCCAGCCCCGCGGCTTCCCGCGTCCCAGCCGGGTTTGGGGGTGGGTTGCTTGTTGCACAAGTCGCGGGGGAGAAGCGGGATGCTGTGACCAGCGCAAAGCTCCTCGTCTTCTTGCGGCTGTTAGCGTTAGGGCAGCTTAGGTTAACGCTCTTTCTTGAAGAAGTAACCGTCATCAAACTGCTCGTCTACTGTGCGGTTTCTAGGGTTGGCGACATTTCCTGGTCTTACAAAAAGTTTGGGTGTCACCGACATCTCGCAATCGAACTTATTTGTCTGTACCTCAAGAAGAAAATGGGTGGGGGGAGGGAAAGTTGAAAAATTTACTTCCACCAAAGTGCAAATGCTAGATTATTTTTCTGTCAGTAAGGAGCACACCTAAACCTGCTTGCTTAAAGCTAGGGTCTAAATTCATGTCTGGGTTCCTCAGTTAGCAGTAGACTGACTTAAATGCTGAGTGCCCTAGCACGCTTTGTGATCGGTGAGAAATTCAAGTCTCCATCAGATGAGACTACCAAGGTTAGCTAGTTTTGACATAATGGTGCAGTATTCCCAAATTGCACCCCATATATCACTTGAAACAACCTTTCTGTTGGCGGCTTCATAACTGCATATTCTTCAGAAGGAGGAGCCCCAATTGCTTACTATAACGTTCTAAAATTCTCTACAGTTAAGACTGATGTCTCTAAGCTGATAATCCAGAGGAAACTTTGAGGCTAGGAGCACACCTTGTAGTCCACTTCCTGCAGGATTTAGGATCTGTTGCCAAGGATTTCTGATGATTTGTCATACCCTAAGAAGACTGTTGGAAGTTGACAGTAGAAATATCATCTGTAGTAAGCAGTCAGTTTTACTTTAATGAGATAGCAGCCTCACAACCCCTTCTAAAGCAGTAAGGTTTACAGAGGACAAAACCAGTGATATTTGCCTGTGTGCTTTGCTTCTGTTGGTGGCTATCTGCAGCCTGCTCGTTATTTCCCCAGTATGCTGCTGGTGGAGCAGTTCACATGAGTACTTCTTAATTTGCTGCAGGCAAAATATGCCATCTCTCATAGACTACACAGCAGCAAACTGGTGGAATCTGTAATTTACAGTTCCCTGCCGTTTTGTGCTAAAACTGGGGAGAAAATTTTCAGTTTGTTTTAATTCCTTCAAGATGGTTGGGGTTTTATTTGCTGTTGTAAATATTCAGAAATAGAGTTGCTTCCTTTAGTTGAAAATCGCTTTTCTCAGTGAAATTGAGCCAGTGGTGAATAAATTAATCCCGTGAAATGCAAATATGCTAGTTTAAAAGGAGGAGAGGCAAAATGAAAGCAAAACCCAACAACCCCACACTCAGAAACCTTTTATCATGAGGTAGTGATAAAATATAACATGTGTGAAATCCACTTCATGAAGAACCATTGAAACACTACAGCTCTTAATTGTGTACATTTATTTTTTTTATTAGGGCATAGTTTGAGGTTTGGGTACAGTTTCCCCTTGCTCTGCTTTTGTGACTTTTATTTTTTTGAGGTACAGTTTAAAAAATGCAATACAATAAGTAAACCAGAGAACAATTCTTTCTTCATTTTGAAGTACTGTCATATGTAATATATAGAGTCAGTTTATTATAAGCTTTTGATACTCAGTAGTAATCCAGTGACTCGTGTGGAATATTAAAGCAATGTTTCAAAGATCAATGCTTTTTAAATTGGATCTGAGACTCTTGCTTTGAAAAAATTATCTACCGCAAATAGTGCCACAACTTTTATTGTTGGGGTTTTCTTTTGTTTCTCCCTTTCCCCTGGTTGAATTTAATCATCAAATACATATCACAGTTTTGAGCTGGTTTATATAGGTGAATACCAGTAGTTCCTCTGAGGTCACTGGAGCTACTCCAGTTTGTAAGTCTGTGCTTACAGTATTAGGGGTTGTGGTCTTGTTTTACAGTACCTATCTTTTCCTATATTTTTATAGAATGACAGGTTATAACTATCAATTGATAAAATTATAACTTTTATAGCTAATTAGATTATAACTATTTATAGTTTCATCAGATGGATATAGTCAAGTGTTTTGAATGATTAAAGCAATGACTATTATGACAGCTATTAAACTAAGTTACAGTTTCATAAAATGAGGAATACCACAGAAAATAAAATATTAAAGGCCTTCATAGTTTGCAGTCAAGGTAGTTTAATTAACCTCTCTTTTGGCTTCTGCTGTTTATTTAAACACTGACTTTATCATTTTCTATATGTTCAAGAACTAATGAATGAATCTTCATTTCTGATAAAATCTCAGCATACAGTTTTGGTCTTTCTTGAGACAGTGGTTAGTTAGTACTGTTGTTTTAGAACTATGGTGCAGCGTGGGAGAGAACTGGTAAAACCAGCAGTGATAACATAATCCTGTGTGGTGGTGATTTTTCCTTATCTGTATTGAGTGCTATTGTTAGTAGCATTAATCACAGTGATTTATAATACAGGTCATTTATTGCTACAAATTCTCCACTTTCAATTCTACTGTGTATACACACAAATACTAAGTAAGAAATAATTGTATTTAGTGTATGGCATTGCGTGTGTACCTCATCCATCACAAAGGAAAGAGAGAATTTGCAAGAAGCCATTTAAAATTATGGGCATTTGGCTCCACCTTCAGAGATAAGAAGGAACAAATGTCAAACGTTTATTGGCTAAGCTGCCCTGCCTGCTTCTCTCACAAGTGCAAAAGGAGAATTTTTTCCCTATGTTCTTAAACGACCTGTGTGGAACCAGTGCCCAGACCTCTGTTTTTAGATACCTGTGTGATCAGCAGCAAAAATCTGCACATCAAGGTGATAACCTGTGGTTAAAGTTCTGTGTACACTTTGCAGAAACCAGGCCTTGATGCAGTATCTCCGCATATGGCATTTTAGGGAAGTGTCCACGTAAGGGGCAACCCAAAGTTTTATTACTCTTTTTAAAAATATATGATAGGTTACGGTATCTATACATTGAAAGGATGTGACGATGGCTAAGTCTGTGGAGAGGGCCTATGGTAGAATTATAATAATGCCTTTTTTAATGCCTTCCCTTAAAACATGGTTTGTGCTTTTGTGGAAGAGTTTGTTTTGTTTTCTCAAATCATGTGTTGTAATTCTTTTTTCCTCCTTCTCTCGTATATTAAGTAATTCTGAATGTGTCAATTTTCGTTTTTCTTTATAGGTTCTGCCCAGTTGATATTTACTGCAACTGATGTTGTTGAAAGAACTGCCTGTAATGAAACTGTCATTTTACCTTGCCATGTGACTAATCTACAGGAGCAAAATGCAAAAGTCATGTTTGTTATTTGGAAAACCCAAAACGAAATAATTTTTTCTTTTGATGGAGCAAGAGATGAGCGTTATATAAATCCAAAAGTTCCATCAGCTAATTTAGTAGCTCCAATGGATTTACCCAAGGGTAATGCCTCTCTGATCCTTAAAAGTGCAGAAGCAAAAGATGGAAATTACAGTTGTGAAGTAACAGAATCAAACAGAGAAGGAGAAACAAGAGTTGAACTTAGAAATCGCTCAGGTGAGTTGCCTGCCATTGTTCTAGATACCTGTTGGGAAGAGAAAACAAGCAAAATCTTACTGGAAAGACAAAAATAATGAATATAACAATGTATTAGTTTAAATTGAAAAAACAAAGTGTAGCACCCAGGCCTTCTAGCTTGAATGCTAATATATGAGTCATTTTGGATTAAGTTATAGGGAAGTGCTGCCGTGGGGAAGATCTGAACACATTTCTTCATTCAGTAATAATGTCTGAAGATCACTTGTCTAATATAGTAGAATCTATACTTTCCCACATCTTTTAGATTAATATTGGTGATATTTTCAGCACCCTCATGTTACTGCATTGTATACTGAAACAGGCTACTAGCATCTTTGTAATACTGAGATGTATGCATGCATCACAGTGGCTGCAGAGAGTTTTTCTTTGAAGAATTGCTTCTTGCAGTCTTCAGTTGTGCTGGAAAAATTTCAGATAGAACTAATAGAAATTCTGCCTAAGCTCTAAAACTTGATCTGAAGGAAAGCAGTTTTTCAGAGAGACTGAAAATACTACTACTAGATGGTAACTTGTTACAGTTGTCTAGGATTCAATGTCATCTTCGGAAGATGATATTTAAAATAACGGTGATTAAGTGATGAATTTCTCATTTAGTGAGCCGTTTTACCTTATTTTGCCGGATGCAGCCCATGTGCTCTAGCAGCTATTGAACAATGGGATCTGCTGTACATGTGCAGTCTGTCTAGTATTCTGCAGAGCTGACAGTGTCACTGAATATATGTGTATGTTTGTTCTGCGCAGGAGACTTGCTTCTTGCTTCTGGAAAGCTGCTCAGAAGCACTGAATGTGTTACATATGCATAGCACATGGAGTCTTACTCATGCACCGTAGAACTGTCCCAGGACATTTTTGCTATTAGCTTTTAACATTTGTCATTAAAATATTTATGAAACTCAGACATTACTTGTGTCCTGCTGCAAAAATCTGTGTAATTCACAGTTGAGTCTAATTACTGAGTTAAGCATATAGACTGCAAAAAAAAAAGTGATCCTGAAATGAACTGAGAGGAGCACAGCCACCGAAAGAGTGAGGATACTACAAAACCATTTAGTTCTTAGAACACTGCAAAAAAGGGAGAAGAGATACAGGCAGTTTCCTTCCTTTTATGGCTTCTTCCTTACCCAGCATGTTTGGCCTGGTTTTGCCATTCAGTGTTGAGCTCTAGGAGAGGAAACAAGTCTTTAAGGATGTAGTAGAATCAAGTCCCATTTGCAAGTTGTATTGTTTTATTTTTATTTCCTCTGTATTTAGAATTTTGAAAGTTGTATAAAGGCTACAAAGCAGGAAACTGATGTAATTTTTCTAATTTCATTTTCTAGTTGTCAGTTGCGGCGAGGAAAGTGCCCCAACACCAAAGGAAAGATGTGGTCGGTGAAGAATTTATAGTTGCGAGGTCACATTAGGTTTGAGAGTATCTGCTAGAAAATTTAAAACTTAATCTTATGTTTGAGGGTTTAGCTGAAGGTGAAACAGTTGCTTGTTTTCTCTTAGAATTCTTCTGCTTAATCTTTTGTTGCTTGTTCCTCTATGTTCGGGAGACTTTTGAGATAATAAGGTAATAGAAAAAAGTGTAGCATGTGAGTTCTGAAAAGGAGATCCTGCACCAGTCTTCACTCTGTCATTTCTGAGCAATGAAGTCATGCTGTCACTACTAATATGTTCCAATTGATACTTTTACAAAGATAGTCTTATAAGAGCCAACCATTCTCCATCTCACTTTACAGAATTCCTGGATTCACCTAGGAAGTGGGTAGCAGAATGAGCAAGATTTCTGTGCCACTGCCCTCATCTTTGGGCACACTCTTTCCTGATCAGTTATCTTCACAGGAGAGTGACCGTAAAGTTTCCCCTTTTTCTTTTCTTTTCCTCTTTTCTCCCCTCTATTTTATCTTTTCCTCTTCCCCCTCCCTGCCTCTTCCTCCCTTGTTTCCTTTTCCCTCTTCTTTTCTCCCTCCACCCCCTCCCCCCCCATGTCTGGAATTCTCTCTTGTTAGTTTGGAACTGACTTCCCTTTATTGGCTCTCAAAAGAAGGTATTTTTTTGCCAAGAGTTCACTTTATTGCTGTGAAGCAGCAGAGTAAGGGAAATACATTACCAGGAAGAGGTGTTCAGCTGTTTCTCTTATTTGCATGTTGCATGTACCAGCAGTACCACAAACGTTTCCATGCAATAAGTGCTTTTAAACTCTTAAGACTGGACCATTTGTGGTTCCATGCTGCCTGCTGAAGTCCTAGCAGACACTGGTCTTAATGGCTGCATTTTTTTCTATTTGTAATACCTGGTAGTGTCATCTGGAAATGCTACAGAGGAAGTGAAACTGCTTTAGAGTCTGCTTGAAGATACTTCAAGTTGTTAATAATTCTCAGTTGCATCAAACAGCATCGCTGGGATTTGCCTGTAGGATTTGGCTTATCTACAGAATGGCAACTGTGCATTGAAGCTACTGTTAAGTATTAGTTGCTTTTTTGAAAATGCAAATGAAGCAAAAAGCCTTTCATTAAACAATTCATTAAATTAGGCTTTTTTGGTGATAAGGAGGTTGGCAAATATTCCTCCATTTCTCTGCCTTTAGTGCCTTGTATTTTATGTTGTGAACACAGTAACTTCTCTGACCCCTTGTGGGAGGAGGGGAGGGGGGGAAGGGGCAATTTGTGAATTTAAAGCTGTCCTCAGGGTATTTACCTGTCATTGAAAGCTGTGAGGTATTGCTACTTAATTCCATATTTCTGGAGCTGCAGACACAACTTTTAAATGTGGAGAGTAAGCTCAAGGAGTGTGCATCTAAATGAAGGTTAGAAATGTTTTTAGAAGCAAGCGTGCAGGCAGAGGAATGGTGGCAAATATAATGTAAGAAATTAAGACTTTGGATTCCACTGAGTGAGTCTAAATGGAGTTATGAGCAGAGATGCAAGAATCAACTGCATTTTCTAGTTCAGTGGAAGTATTTTCAGAATTTTATGTTGGGAGGTGGCTTACGTGGCCTTACAGCATGAGTGACTGAACAGCCTGAGGCATCCAAGATGCAGGGGAAAGAAGGCCAAATGGATGATAGTGGGAAGACCTAAAGGAATATGTTTGATTTCTGAAATGAACAAAGCAGTGTTTCCTTCTCACTTAGGTTAGCTCCTGTATTCCTTATCACACATCTGGATTTCTTCAGTAATTACAGCAGTTGAAGGCAGGATAGAATAGCTGGGGAAGCATCAAATTGGACTTTTCATATCTTCCCTGCTTAGCCTAAATACACTGCTTTTCTGATCTGCTGTGGTGTTTGTAGTTCCACAAGCTAGCTAGCTTGTACTGCCAGATGATAGCATGAACATATCTTTCGCTCCAGTGGAAGTTAAGATCTCCAGTTTGGAAAATGTTATGGTAACTAGAAATACTGAAAAAAACAGGTTGTCACACACAAGATCGGAGTGAAAAATACATAGGTAGAAGTCATAGCTTTCTTAGCCTGTTATAACTCTTAATGCTAAGTATTGCACACAGTATTGAGCAATCTAGAGCATAGTCTAAAAGGAGCAATAAATGTAGAGTTAATAACCTCAGGTTTTGTTTTCTTCCTATCATTTTTCTTTGTTTATTCTCTAGGATCATGGTTTCATCTAGTGGAAAGGGCTATCATCATAGCGTTGCTGTTCTTAGTTATTATTTTGTGTTCGGCTCAGTTAATTGCTATTGGTAAGTATTGACTCTTTAATTCTTTGCAATTATTTGTCCTAAAATCACTTGTGTGCGTAAAGGCATCCATGTAACATGAAAGGCGGTGCTTACATCTAAAAGATGCATGGTGGAATTGATCCAGGTAATACTCAGTGAGGTGGTAGACCTGCTTTGTCAAATAACTTGGCATTTGGTTTGCTTTGGAATCCTGTCCTGATCATCCACACTGTTACTTACATTAGTTTCTGGGCTTGCTTTTGGCATGAATCAGCTAAAGCCACAAGAGAGTTAATTTGTATGCAGTTCTCAAGATAGTTCCTAATAAGTGCTGTTACTTACAGGCTTGGTCAATAGGAGCACACCAAGCTACACTCTCTTGTGCTGCAGTGTCTTCCATTGCCTTTTCAGTGAGCTTTGCACTCTTTGAGGACACATAATGTACATTTTTGGCCTCAAGCTACAAAAACACTAGTCTGCTGTAGCATTTGAAGAGTTTGGGACCTTTGAACTGAAAACATGACTTCATCAAAAAGGTGTGTGTTTTGGGGCTTCAGTGTGCCACAGTGATGCAGTGTGGATACAGGCACTCTGTTGTAGGGGGTTTAGCCCTAAGCAGTGGGATCTGGGCCAAGCTGCTCTATTTGCTTGGAGGCCAGGGATTGCTTTCTGGGGTTAAGAATTTTAGCAGCTCTATGTCTTCATAGACAAAGGTATGACATGCAGCCTAAAGAGACTGTGTTTAGAGCTTGTCTAGCATGTGGTGATG
The DNA here is from genome assembly GCA_013400335.1 of Eurystomus gularis. Lineage (NCBI taxonomy): Eukaryota > Metazoa > Chordata > Aves > Coraciiformes > Coraciidae > Eurystomus > Eurystomus gularis. Next base: position 328,911 of record VZZY01002378.1, read on the forward strand.
TTTCTGCTGCCAATACTGTTGCAAACAGTGAGCTTTTTTGCATGTGGGTAATTTTTGTGGGGCATAATTGATAATGTCTACTTTCATTGATTAGAACAAGGAAGTGTTTCTTCACTGTTGGTTCGCCATGACATTGAATCATTAGAAACAAACATTTCATTTTATGGTCATAAAGTCAATATTAGAGAAGGATGGTGCTCTCTTAATTTAAAATTGTTCATTACTCTTTTAGCACTGGCTGAGTTATAATTTTAACACCAACATCAATGATCTTTTAAAATGTTTTTAGGGCAATACACTGACCAGTGTCAGACATCCTTAGATGTTCTTTATGCCCCAATGTCCAACATCTATGCAAGGCAGAGTGTGCTTTATGTCATAGTCTTTCAGATGGTTCTTCACGGTGCATTTTCTTATATCAGTCTTGAAGGTTTTTTCAGCCTCTTTCAGTTTGTAGGTTTCTGAAAAATAAAATTTCTGCTCAAGAGTCAAGTCCATAAGGAATGGAAAGAAGTCGCACTTGGAATGTTTTGTAGTAATCACATACATATTCAGCCATTTCTCTATAATTTCCTTTATTACCTTTTTATGAACCCCTGAAAGTGGTATGTGACTCAAAGGTCCATCCATGGTCAGAGGCTGAAAACAAATATATTTAAATTATTTTCTTTCCAGTGTTAGATTCATGATTATCATTATTGTTTATGACGGTTTAGAAGTCTGTGGTATGTTCAGGAGTTGTCATTGCTTTGCATTTGCAGCAGAACTTTAACATTTTTAGCATTTTGATAGGAAGGTAATAATTGTCCTGAAATATACATGGATACATCTGTGGAGGAGCACTGGAAGCACTGTAATTTTACAGGAGTAAGTTGAGCCTGCTTGGATTTCTTTGCATTTCTTTGCAACCAGTAAGTCTACTTACTGATTGGTTTTGTTGGGTTTCCTTCCCCGCCCCCTCCCCCCCTTCCCCCATTTCATAGAATCACAGAATAATAGGGGTTGGAAGGGACCTCTGGAGATCATCTAGTCCATCTCCCCTGCCAAAGCAGGTTCACCTAGGGCAGGTTACACAGGAACCATGTCTAGGTGGGTTTTGAAAGTCTTCAGAGAAGGAGACCCCACAACTTGTCTTGGCAGCATGTCCTAGTGCTCTGTCACCCTCGTAGTAAAGAAGTTTCTCTTCATGTTGAGGTGGAACTTCCTGTGTTCCAGTTTGCGCCCATTGCCCCTCGTCCTGTCAGTGGGCACCACTGAAAAGAGACTGGCCCCATCCTCTTGATACCCACCCTTCAGATGTTTATATCAGATCCCCTCTCAGCCTTCTCTTCTCCAGACTAACCAGCCCCAGGGCTCTCATCTTTTCCTCATAAGGAAGATGTTCCAGTCCCTTCATTGTCCTCATAGCCCTCCACTGGACTGTTTCCAGTGTTTCCCTGTATTGAACTGGGGTTTCGGTTAACCTGTTGTTGTCTTAAGGGTGAGAGAGATTTGCCTGCCAGAGCCCAAAGACGTGCACGGCACACTTTTGCAAAGTCAAGAATTATGTCGGAGAATTCAGCCTCAGAGCCCTGGGTAAGGGGCTTGTGCTGAGATAGTAGTTTACATGTTTCAGAGTCCTGGATAAGGACTTGCACTGAGCCAGTGTAAAAGTGAAAACTAGCAGATTTCTTAAAGTAACAGATTGTTGTGCCAGTTCGCCATCAATTTATGTTGCCTGATCACACAGGCCAACACTGAACTCAGCAACATCACCTCAGAAGTCTTCTTTCAAACAATCCTGCCATAGGTTCCTGTGGACCAGCTTCTCCGCTGCCCACTGCCATGCCAGCATCACCTGCTGGACACAACAGACAGAGATGGCTCCCTCAGTGGCCCTTCACATGGAAGGATACCAGCAAGAGAGCTCAGTGAGATGCAGCTAGCCCCAGCAGAAGCCACACCCAACAGGAAGCTCCTCCAACTGATCGGCTCCTGGTTAATATGGTCCTGGCCTTGCCCACCACCCCAAACCACGACCACCTGGGTGAGGGCAGAGACACAGGTGGGCCAGGTTCTGCCTCTGGAACATGAAGCCAATAAGAAAACGAAAAAGTTCTGCTAGGTTGTGACTCCAACTTGGGGCCCACAGCTCAGGCCCCAGCACTTCACTCAGCCACTTGACTATAGATGATCGCAACCTCCATACATCATATTTACATGCATCAGATCTTTACATTCATCATATTCAAGTTAATTCACTCTTTGGACTTCTCCTCAGAGGTCTGTTTAACAAAGTCCATCCCCCTGGCAAAGGTTCTGTAGAAGTGCAACCACAGCTTTTCATTGGCTGCAAACTTTCCAGCAGAGCATCCATTTACCTCTTTGCCATCCAGCAGAGAATCATTATCAAAGTCCACTTTACGCATTTTCTATTCTCCTTTTTGCCAAGGTTAGCTCTGCTCATCACTGTCCCCAGCTCCTTTATATAGTGCCTTCCATTGTCACAGCCTTAACAATCTTCTTTTACAAAAGCACTTCCCATTCTGTTCCATTATCAGTGTTCTTCACACAAGTGTTTTCATACATCACTAATTGCCTTACCATCATCCAAGCCAAAGACTGGACCAGACCAGGCATTCAGGCCCAGGATCCGAAGATAATTTGGGGCAATTTCTCATTAATTGTCCTACTGTGTCTTCAGCCAAACCAGGCATCTAGAGAATTTTTCGGACATAATCACCTCACCAAAATCCAGGCTGGGGTCTGGAGAACTACCAACATCCAGTGCCCCAGCACTTCAAAGATACAATAGGTTCAGAATTGTCATTGATAAATGCACTAACTGCAAAGACCGATAATCAAACTCAAGTTAGTAATTCCTGGGTATGTCTGACACAGTTGGAGAAGCAAGCATGTGGAATAGTGCTAATAAATAATAGTCATGCTAGGAAAAGGTATACCATCTATCGAAGGCACAATTCTTACCAAGAAGGCATCCCTACCTTGAGTGGAAGAAGAGGAGAACAGCCTATCTACTGTCTCTGCTAGACTTTCAGTCTTCTCCCCCCTGCCGCCCCTCCACCCTCTGAGAAATACTCCCGTTGGTTCTTATATCCTAAGCCTGTTTGTCCCTGCCTTCTAGGTGATGTTTAACATTACTGGGTGGAGAGCTGAGTAATAATAGTCTTTTCTGTTTAGCATGTACTCCATTAGGCTTATTACCATACTCAGGGGTGTGAACTTCAGTTTTGCCCTTAATTAGGCAAAGGTCTTTGCTCAGACACTGTAGCCTTCAAGATTTAGGTAAGAGCTGTTTACTTCTGTTGGTTTAGCCAAAAGAGGGCCATCTTATCTTCACAAGACTCCCTCCTTCAGCCGTTTGGCAGGCCAGCTCAGCGGATCCCCACCTCCAGTGATAGCGCAAGAGTCTCGTAGTTGCAACCATCTTAAACCATTCTCCTGAAGCGCACTAAATTAGCCTCTATTCCTGTCTCACGGCAAGCTAGGCTGTTATCCCACACCTGTGAATCCAGCAGTGCTACAGTATACCTTTAAATAGCTTGTTAAACAGGGCTTGATTTTTTTAGTGTAACACTTGGGAATATATGTTTTCTCGGTTTTGTGGTTTGGAGTGTGTTTGGGGGTTGTTTTTATTCGCTTTTGGTTGCTTTGTGTACAGAATTGGCTTTTAGGGTTTAAGTATAGCATATCCATTACTTGTTTTTGCCTTTGTGTCTTGCTCTCCTTATTTAGCATATTTATAATATGAAAAAAAAGTGAATTTCCAGTACAGCTATACAGGAAGTTTTTACTATTACTACTATCCCAAATAAGTTTTTAGTTTAAATGACAGTAGTACCTGAGAGTATGACTGGGGTCCTGTTATATTAGGCAATGTGAATATAATGAAAGATAGAGTTTTATTTACAAGAGAAAGTATTTTATAACCCTCCCATAGATAAGATAGTATTAGAGATTTTGTTGTGTGTTCCCTCTAGAGTATTTACTATATCCTTTTGATTTTTTTTTTTGTGCTAATACAGTGCATGTAAGCAGCATGTTCATTCTGCACATGCTCCTTGTTTTTCTTTTTTGAAGTTAGTTCCAGTATTTGTTTGTTCTCTGTGTGTGGTTACCAATTTCAGCATATACCAAGATTGTTGGTATATTAATTTTTCAAGCTTGGAGCAGGAGCTGCCGTGTTTTGTGTCTGAATTTTAGCAGTGTATAAGGCAGAAACAAACAGCTTATTATGATGTTGTGTTTGTACTGTTCCTTGTTTTTGAAAGACTACTAAAGTGCTGCTGGTTTTCAACCCTCCACTGGAATCAGCCATTTCTGAGATGGCATCTATTAAGCAGTGCAGCTTTACTGAAAATTAGTCTTGTCTATGGCATCAGAACATGTAGGTCATTCCGTATCTACTGATCCTCAAAGCATTCTGGTGAGATGGGAACATCACCCTGTTCCCTTGGGGACAGAGGCAATAGCCTAAGCTCACACAGTGTCACGAGAAAGAGAATTAAACCTGGAGTTTCTAAATCCCTGTCTGACAGTCACCTTAGTAACAAATTCACTGTAACATTATTTAAATATGACTAGTGCATGTACTTGAATTAACCTGTACCATGTCCTAAAATTATTTTGATAGCATATCACCTGAATTGTATAGAAGGTGGAATTAAGAATTTGAGTAAAACACCAATGCCAGGTTTCATTTATCTGAGAAAGGCATATTAACCATATGAAACCGTGAAAACAAATGAAATCTTGGTAATATATATAGTTCTAAATAAGTTTGTTTCTTTGTTTATCTTTTTCTATTCATGAAATCTGTGTATTTTAGTGAGAAAATCTGTATGGCTGATTGTTTTCTTCTCTGTCTCTCTTTGTTTTGTCTTTAAGCATCAAAATATGAAATGGTACCTGAGAAGAAAATAGGCCTTATTTTATCAGTTTGCATCTTCACGATTGCTGCAGTTATAGGCACTGTTCTTTTTGTCCAAGGTAAGTATATTAAAATTGCCTTCCTAGTTTAAGGGAATAAGAGCACAAATGAATCTCTTCCATGTGGTAGTATGGAAGTTAGTACCATCTATTAATGGCTATCTACTAATCTGAAAATGAGAAAAAAAATACAGACTACAACAAACGGTATTGTGGTTGTCAGGCCCTGAGATGGTCATAGGGATTTTCAGACTCCAAATTTATATCTATTTTGTGTCCTGCTACTTCGGGTGAATATTAGGGAGTGGCTTCTGGTGTTTCAGTGGGATTTTTTCTGGACCCTAAAACTTGACGCTAATAGTTCACTTTTGTTGCTTTGTGCTTTATTCCAATCAAGGATTTTTGTTTTACTGATTTCCACACAAATATTTGCAGATGGCTATACTGCACAGAATCAAGCTGGTCTTGGCCTAATTGTAATCCCTGCCGTGAGTTTGGTACCACTTCAGTACTTGATGTTTGGAATTGGTGAGTATTTATTTGCTCACTAGCTCAAGAACATACAAATAGACAAACTGAGCTCCCTCTCCCACCTCATGTAATCTATATACTATTTTCATTTTTGTAAATGGGTGCTATGATAGCTTCCTGAATTCCTGACCTTCCTAGTATCTCAAAATGTTTAGCCTGTGTGTGTTTGGTTGAGTTGCTTCAGGGAAGACATAGAAATAACCTGCTTGAAAAATGAGATTTAGAGTGGGACATCTGAGTGATTCCTGCTCTTCCTTCCTGGGTCTTGGCAGTGGGATGAATAACTAATTCTCAAAATGGATGTTTGTCTACTTGTGGTTTATTTATAATTTTATTTATATATACATTTTTATGTGTGTGTGTGTATACATACAAGAGCCCTGAGTGACTCCTAGTGACTTGTGAGTTTCGTTGTCACACTGGCTGGCTGAGCTTGTAATTTAGGATAATCTGATTTCTAGGTACATCATGTGAATGACCTACCTTTTGTGTCTCTGGAGTTAAACTTTAAAAATTATAATTTTGTTTCTCTTTCTGTCTGTCCCAGTTTTCGATAGTCTACCACAAGCAGCATTTGCTCTGATAGGCTTGCATATTCTTGGCTATGTCATTGCTGTGGTTGGTTTTGCACTGTGTGTCTCAGGTAAGCAATTTATCTTCTGTTGAAGTATCTTTTTGCTTTTGTCTATACCTGATATTTGTTCATTTGTAACACTAAAATGCTGTGAAGATGGCTTCACTACCTTGAGTGTTAGCAAGTAACTTCTGTAAATGTACTTTGGGACTACTGTGTTAATTCTCTTTTAGCTCATGAAGGAAGAACAGCCCAAAGGCAATATTACACGTATCAGTTTCATTCGTATTGCTATATCCAACATGACAGCATTCTATCAGCAGTTGCTTTAAAAAAAAAGAAAAAAGTCAATTGTTAAATTTGGAATAATTAGTGCCCTAGGGTCACCTAAAACTAACACCAACCTTTATTACTCTTACTGAGGCCTAGGGTATTTAGACACTAAACTAGAGTCATGATTCTCTTATGCTCAATGAGTAAATCGTTGGTCCTTGTTGATTTCTGCTTGTATGTGCCTGATAACTGAATCACTGTGAAATGAAAGCCGTTGAAACAGCCTAAGACAGCAAATGCAGAGACACTAAACCTGGAAACATCCTTGGACTGTTTTAAGCCTGGTTGTGGCTGGCTTTCTGTTTCAGCACTGGGGGACAGTCACTGTTGTAAAGGGATACCAGTTAAACGGTGCACACTGTGATATTCCTTATCCCTGCCTCTAACCTTTGTCCCCTGCCTGCCTTCCCCTCTGCCTACCAGAAAACCCCACAGCAGAGGAAAGGGTTAATTTAGGACTAGGCATGCTTGGCAGAATATTTAGTAGAGTCTGTACTCGTATTCTTTGGAAGCACTTTTACACTCCTGACTTACTGTTTCATAGAGACATTCTTCATTTTAATTGTTTATTTGGTTGGGTATTTAAGACCAATTGTTACTCCTTGAAGTGGTTTCTAAAAGTTTGTTTAATCTGGGTGAAATGATAGACCTTTCAGTGGAGTTATGATTTGAGTTTTATGCTTATTGTTTACTACTTACAGAAGTATTTCTAAGGGGCGCCTGAGTGTTGTCCAATGTAATAGCAAAATATACTGGTGGGAGATTTCTGGTAAAGCATGAATCCTCTAGAGTAATACAAAATGGAGGATGTTTTTATTATGCTCTCAAATGGAAAGTCCTCCTGGTTTTTCAAGGTGACCTTTTCACAGGTCGTATAAGGTAGATGTTATCTGTATCTCTGGAAGTTTAGCTCAGTGACCCGTAATTGTCAGTAAAGATAGCTTGTCCTAGGTTGAGCTCACGGATAGCTGCAACGGCTTCAAGTCCCTGGGAACAAGGATCAGAGAACAAGGAATTGCTGTAGTGAACAGTGGTTAGGTTGTAATAGCCTGTTCCTGCTCTGTGATGTCCCTGCAAACATGGAGCATCCCTGTTGTCTCCGGTGCAATTGCCTCACAACTACCCTCATAATCTGCTTCCTTCTTCCCTTTCTTTTTTTTTTACCCTGTTTTATCAGTAACAATATTGTATTCTGTAATCCAATACAATCATAGTCCAAAACAAGTAGGATTTAAGATGTAAGTTTGAATTTGAAATACAGTTAATGAAAGAATGTTGTCAGTTGCAGTGAATGATGGTAGAATAGCTAAACTGTAGTAGAACAGTAAGCTAAGCAGCATAAATCAGTAAGTGCCTCTGTATCCTTAAAGAATATATACAGTAAAAGAAAGATGCAGCAGTAGTTGTGGGATAACTTTTTAAAAGAAATTGACCACATCCAGTTTTATTAGATCCAAAAAATAAATTTGTGGTTTTACTCTGTCGAATGAAACAGTTTCTTTTATGGTGTTTTTAACAGCTTGTCCTCCGGTACATGGACCTGTTGTGATTGCTGGTTTAGCTATTATGGTTATTGCAAATTTGCTTAGTCTGGCTTACGTGTTTATTATCGGTAAGTAGCACCTAATATTCTGCATTGGTTTTTTTAGCACTTAAATATACAGAAGAGCAGTTTTTTTTTCTATTGTACTTCTCACAGGTAGGCACAGCTTATTTGAACATAAGGTGTGACTTCACAGTTACATAGTTGTAAAAAATTACTGAAAAGTTGTAAGAGTCTGTACATATTGGCTTTATAATATAAACAATATATTACTATTATTTATTATATTATTTTATTGTAATAAACTGTTATGAGATCAGCAAAGCCAGGTTTCTTAAGTGTTTCAACTGTAGGAAGGATGTTGCTGTTCAAGCTCTACATTTACATACATAGCTGGCTAGCTAAAGCTTAGAATGAAGAGAGCAAGAGGATTTCAAGGATTCTTTAGAGTGGGTTATGGGATGGTGCAGACAAAAGCTTATCAAAATATGAATTTAGAGAAGCAAAATCTGATCTGCATAGTGATTTCCACTGGTTAGAGGTAGGTTAAAATAACAGCGATTTGAATGCACACCTTTTGTTTTAGTGACTCCCATTTTTTTTCTTATGCTTAATTTTAAAAGCCAACAGCAATACTGAAACAATACTTGTTTCAGAAACTGCTCTGTTCACCAGATCTGAAAAAGGTGAGAGATTTACAGGTATAAAAGCCAGTCAGGCCTGCTAAATAAGCAAAAACATAGCAGTGCTGTGTTGGCACACCACAGCATAACATTATGTGGACTTTACAGCTTGGGTCTGAGAGCAGAGTGACTTTGTTTCAAGCTGTGCATGAAGGCTCTTCAAACAGCTTGTTAGTTTGGAGGCAGAACCGTGTGACTGAGGGTACATTTCTGCCAAACTCAAGCTGATGTGTATATAGCCCGTGCAGTCCCTGGTCTGCACTGAGCTATGCAGTCTTCCCAGTTTAGTATGTGTGCACCGTATGTGGGTATGGTCAGAAATAATAGACCCTGAAACAGGGAGGATTTACATTAAAAAATAAATTAAAGAAGAGATTAAGGGAGAATGCCTAATATTTTATATCTGAAATAGATGGAGTCAAAAATGTGACAGAGATGAGGCAAGTCTTTTAGCAACAATAAAACTAATTTTTATTGACTTTAGACTGCTCGTATGTAAGAATTTGATGCTGTGTGCTAACGGCCTGCATAAATACTGCATTTGTAGTTGATTATGCTGTCTGAAGATGCCAAATGTGACTGTTGGGGTAGATTACAGAACACCAAAACAAGCAGGAAGAACAGTGTGTAGTGTAATTCACATTTAGAGCTGAATGCATGGGTGAGACAATTCACAGACTGTACGTGGTGAGATTATTCAGGGCCTAAACTGAGAAGAGCTTAGAGGCTTAAAGAATTTGCAGATCATCATATTATGTAGTTTCGAATAGAGGAAGCTTCAGTTTTGTGTGTTGCTACTCTGCTCCAGGTTTTATCAGTAGGTACTTTTACTCAGTAGATCATGACATTTATTCATCTGCCTGGTCACTTTTTTGTAATTATTTTAGGTCCCAGAATGAAAGACCATCCTCGTCCAGGGGTAAGCTTAAAATTAATAAATTTGGGGTGACTAGATGGCTCAGGGGATTGTAGTGAGATACTGAACCTTTCTCCACTAGTTCGAATTCAGACCAGGTTGGTAGCAAGCAAAAGTTCTGGCTGTGTAACAGATGTCTAATGTTGAGTGAGTTGCTGGTCTTCATTGTCCCTATTGAATGTGTCTATAGTACTGTAATTGCCACCCTTACCTAACGGCTACTTTGACTGCTGTGCCCAAATGGAGTTTCGAGGGCTGTCATAAAAAGGTGGTGGATGTGAAAGGAAGTTTGTTGTTCTTTTACAATGCACTTTTAAACATGAATTTATAAAGACCTTTTGCTCACCTGAATTAAAATACTTTTTCATTAAGGTGAGTGAAAAAATACCATTGAATTTTTTCATCTAGGTGGCTTACAACAAAGACTCAGGGTTGGTTTTTTTTTCCTGTGGTTTTTTTACACTGGAACCCTTTAATATTCTCTTGAATTCCCATGCTGTAGCCTTGATCTTTTTTTCTTATTTTCCTGTAATGCCTCCTAATATGATGAAACCATCCAAAAGCAGAGTGTCTGTCTTTAGGCAACACAGAACAAATGGAAGAGCACTTTGATTCTTTTACAGAAGGATTTTTAGTCAGTTTTGTTGAATTCTAGAGTAATCATTCCTAAACTAGTAATTTTCATAAATATATGCAGTGCTTTCTCATGATCCATGAATGTGAACTGCCTGATTTGTGGAGTCTTGTGGAAGTAAAGAGTCATAACTGTAAAATACCAGTAAAATTTCCTTATAGCAGGGGAGCGTGGCAAGTAGAAAGTCAACCCATTTTTTGGCTGGCAGCTATTGTGTGGAACACATTTCCAGGTCTCCTCGTAGTCTGCAGTTTCAGACCCAGCCGTTGAAGAAAGTTGATTTTTAACACTGGGGCAGGAGACCTGACCACGGTTAGGACAACAGAGTGGGTTGGGGCTTTGTTTTTCTTTGCTTTTTCTCATCCATTTTCCTTTTAAGGAATAGTATTTCAGAGGATTTGTCTCTTACATATGGGAGTAATATAAGTGCACAGAGTTTAGCAAGGAAAATTTAAAAAAGAAGAACGTTTACAAAGTTCATCATGTTATAAAAATGAGCTGAGAAGTGTATTACAGAAACACTTCTTTCAAAATGCAGTCCTGCCTTTATCTAGCATGCTCATGTTTACTTGTAGAATGGAAGTGAACAGGGCAAGAGGAGATTATTTTTTTTAACTTACTTTTTGGTTGTAAATAAGCTTTAAAATGGAAAGCAAGATAACATCCTTTGTGGAACTCTGTTCTCTTCATGAGCTCTTCTCTTCACAAGGTGGTTTTACACTGCAGCGAAGATTTGGCAAAGAAATAGCCACAATTACATAGTAGTGAACACCGTGTTACTCTTTGAATTGGAGACAGGAAAGAAATCAAAAGAAATTTTTAAAACTTAGAGGTCATAGGAAATCTCAGCCACTAAAAGGATGATTTTTGCAGCTGCAGTTAGCAGAGGGTCAGATACAGAGGAATTCAGGTGACAATAATTTGTGCCCATGAGAAGAAAGTTATGGAAAGACCTAGTGGAAACCTAAGTGTGTTAATATGTTGCTGGTTTCCATCAAGGGCTATTAAACATATATTGCTGTACTCTGAGGCAATAAATAGTGTTTTTTCAAAATTACTTAACACCTTTTGATTCTGTGTAATCTAAAGACTATATAGAAAATTTAATATTGGTGAAGTGCTTCATTTTGACACTGGGGCACGCTTAAAAAATGATGCTTGGTATTTTCTTGAGTCTGAAGAGGAAAATGTGTGTATTTTGAAATCTGCCATCTTAACCAGTTACTGATTTTTATTTTTCTTTCAACGTTTCTGTAGATTGTGTGTGTTGCTTCTGATGATTGTCTAACAGACTAAATGCACAACTGTGGTGTATTTCACTTTGAGGAGATTACAGTTGATTGTTGGCTACTTTTTTTTTAGTCATGCTGCTTTCCTACTAACCATTGATCAAATCACAGAAATCAGGTTTTAGAGCTTCAAAGTAGTATCTGCATGCCTTTTACTGCCACCTAGAGGTATTTCATCTGAGGAAGAAATTACAATGGGGGGAAATAATCTGGAGAATGCAGTTATTGATTGATACAATTTTTTTCAGAACTCTAGTGATTCATTTTATTAACGTTCAGCTTTCTTCATTTTTGTAGAATCACTACTTACTGTATATGTCAATTAGAGTAATTTAACTGTGGCGAGCCAAAAGTAAACATGAAGGCTTTTTATACATATATATATTTTTTAAATGTTTTGCAGAAAGCTGTAGAAGAACCACTAAATGGTAGGTGATATTCAAGGCTTATCTTCTAATTAAGGGATTCTTGATGGAAAAAGGTCAAAAGAATAATAGTAGTTCTCAATACAACAGCACTAAGATGACAGATCAGTGTGTCAACTTCCATGGCTCTGTAAGACAACTCAGTAAGAGTTTGATCTGTCAATGAAATTGTCTGCAGCTCCAGACTCTGCTTGCTCTGTGCTTGCTAGCCAGTGGCATTGTTTGACTGTTTTAAGGACAGATGTAATATCTCAGCATATTATATCCACCCTCTTTGCTTCGCAAAAAGTCCAGCTTTTAAGAGGAAAAGTGGGACAGATACTGAAAGTTGATGCTCATTCTTCCTCATAAGTATTTATCTTGTTGGAATACTTACGGTTATAGCAAAGTCTTTCCTTAGTCTTATATTTCTCACTCTTATATTTCTGTGGGTTGGGGAAACTGTCACGGTGGGAAACTCTGATAGCGCTTAAGATGGGGAAATTTACAGTCTTCTTTTTTTTTTTTGCTATTCTCTTCACTAACTGGCATGTGTAGTACTAGCAATTTCTAGCCTGAATTTTAGAATTAATCTGAATATTAATTATTAAGCATTTCTTGCTATTTTGCTCATTACTAATCCATTTGCTTGGCTTTTAAAGATGCAAAAGGAGTGATGTTAGAATGATGGTAAGTCCAAACATATCTCCAGATATTTAATTAACATGTATTTGAGGATTTTGATGTTTAGGGTTACCCAGTGCTCGTATGTTGAAACTTGGAGGACAGGTTTCAGAGCAGGTGCTGTTCTTATTCAAATTGGATTTCACTGAAAAGAAAGAATATGTATTTTCTGTGTCATACACAGGGGAAGAATTTGGATTTCTAAACAGTGAAGAGAATGAGTCAGTGAGAGAGAACTATTAAATAGTATGTTTGTGATCAAAGTTGGAAGGTCAAATTGTTTGTATGCTTCCTTTATGCTTGTATGGTATTTAAGATGCATGGACTATTTCCTTGGTGATGCGTTGTTGTATTTCCATTTGGGGTTGTTTGTTGTTAATATAACTTAGCCTCTGTGCTTAATCGGTAACTTTCCATGGGAGTTCACAGTAAAGTGGTTTAAAAGTAGACTTTCTCTCCCTTTCCATGCCTTTAGATGTTATTTAAATTATCTGAATTTTGTAACGTTATTTGTATTCCAATCAGATTTCACTTAATTTATTATTTTTCAGGGTCAGATAGTAGCATTTAAGAATGAACGGAACTGAAACACATCTTAATAAAATTTTAAGAACTGCTTTAATAACTTTAACTTACTTTTGACAAACCTGAATTTTGAACTTTAAGATCTAAAGGTGCACTCTGTCTTCTGCCCATTGGCATAAGCTTGATGTTTAAGGATCTACCAGATCTTAAGGATCTACAGGATCTACCAAATCCTATAAAGAAAGATTCATGTTCCAGTGTCCTGGCCTAATTTAAGATTTCTTCCAATCTGAAATGTCCTCAATGCTGGGATTTGTTATTTTTGATTTTATAACGGCCTTTAAGACTGCAACCCCTACTACATGTAAATAGACTCCTCCTATTTTATAATAATGAGAGGGACTGTATTAACTTGGCCCAGAATTCCCAAACTGGTGCCTAAAGCGGGTAGCCACGTTTGTGAAGATTCTTGGTTCCCTGTAGCTCATACCTGTGAGAAGAGTAACAGAGTTTGCCCAGCCAGCTTGCTCTTGTTAAAGAGCTTAAATTTTAGATTAGATGCGTAGGTTTGAAACCGAAAACAGTCTTCTATTGATTTGTTTATACTCAGAAGCTGTACTTCCTTTTCATGGGAGTAGGATAAAAGAGCACTTGTTGATGCTCTTTGTACTTAATGTTTCTTCATAGAAACTGAGCAGCTTGTCATGAGGTATGGTATCACTAGACCCTTACCCTAGTACTCCTGCACCAAACTATAACATTTTGCTAGTCAGGAGAAAGAGTAAGGTCACTCTAAATCTGTTAATTCATTTGAAATATTTTTGTATCATGCCACTTCTAGAAGGCATAAATTGACGATGTGACAATAAATAAATAAGATCCCGGTTAGCCCTAACTGGAAAAAGGTCTATCAGCTGATTTTTAAAAGCAGGCATCCTTACAAATACCATGTACTGCTACGTTCATGTTACTGGCGAGTACTATGTGATTCATCCAAATATGCCATAGGATTATTTTCTAAACCAACAGGAATACAAACACTTCTGCAGTGCAAAGGACAACTGCATTGGTGCCTTCTAAACACATTGATAAAAAGGCATACCAGTTAGTATAATCTGAAGTAGGAGGAGTGGAAGGTAGGTCCTGCTTCAGAAGAGGCTATTGCTTGTTCTTCAAGGTTTGAGATCAGGAAACAAATAGATATTTGCCAGTCCATTGCATTCAAAACTGACCAGAAGGGAGATAAGGTTGGAGTCTATAGTTAAGACATAGTGCTGAAAAACAAGGAGTTTTGCTTGGAGATCCAATTTTAAATAAGTTGAATGTTTCCTCTTGGGTCTCATTTAGGCTTAATAAAAACCTGCCTTCTCTTCTAGTGCTGAGGTAGAGCTTTCAGAAGCACAGAAATTGCTGATTATCCATTTCCTTTTGACTTTTAGGATAGTGTTAGAAGTCTGTCTGCTTTTTCTGCCCTGAAAGATGGCTCCTAAAAAAAATAACAGAAGATTTTACAGGTTGGAAGACAAGGGCTCTGACTTACAAGCTGGAGGCAGGAACCTTTTGACTTTTACCTGCTTTCTACCTTAACCTTCCCTTTAAAGTTCACACACAGGCTGAAGGGAGGCTGAGTCAGATGCTGAAGCACGCTAGCTTACAAAATAGCGTGTGAAAGTAAACCAGCATTTGGGGTGAGGACAGGATGGGTCAGACAGCTACATCTGGGAGCTGCTACAGCTTGTTCCAGTTAATGAGTTGGAGTTCCAAGACAGAGTCCACTTTTCTGTTCTGAAGGGGCTGAAACATCACTTTGTATTAGTACCACTATTTTACATTATTTGAGCACTGAGCATGCTTTCAAAGTTTGAAATAATTAAAGAAAAGTCTTTTTTTTAAAAAAAACAACTGTAACTTGGATTGGCAGCACAAAATGTTGCTGCTCTTCCCGAGCAATCTTTCTCTTTTCTTTTTAAATTCCCAGAACCGCAGAGCTATGTGACGTGTGAAAAGTACACCGTTGTTGATACACCGTGGCCTTGAAGATGCACTACTCAACAAGAAGAAATTCAGGAAACTAGTTGTTTTGCATGTGTGGCAAAAGTGCTTTCGCTATAAATGATGTAATTTTATAGTCACAGCAGCTGTAGCGAGGAACGTGTGTGTTTGCCCACATGTGATCTTTCTTTTCTTTCGTTCTGGTAGATACGGGATGGTTGAGGGTGAGAATGTAAAAAGCACTGTTTGCCCACTACAGGGTCTCCCTGCAGTAATCCTTAGTGGTATTATTTTAAAAAACGATCATTAATCACTGCTTTGTTAATGGGCCTGCTCAGCCCAAAGACTGCAATACCATTTAGACTCTTGTTTCCTTTCTTTGTGTGCATGGGCAAGGTATGGTCATACATCTGTGATGCAAGCAGGGAGTAGAGGTTGTACAAATACATCTTTTCTGACATTCAGCGAAACTTTTATAAAAGAAATAAATAAAATGCTTATACACAAAGTTGCGTTAAGTACAAAGTTTACTCCCAGCTCTCCTTAAGTTATTGACTGAGTTCTCCTGATTCCACGAAACCTTCCTCTCTATGGACAGTAGTCATGTATGCTCTGGTGGCTGATGTTTTAGTCCAGTGAGAGAGCTCTCCGTGCCTGTTCTGTATTCTTTGGTGAGAATCCACTCAGCTGTTGGAGCCTAATTCAGCACTGGAATTACGGAGCACAGCAGCTAGTAATTTTCATGCTGAATGTCATTCTTGTGTGTGTTCATGTCGTGCAGTGTGTGGTACTGGAAGAAATTTCAGGCTTTCTTAACTCAGTGAATTTGTGAAAGTCATGGATGCTTCATAAAAATAGGAGTTGTCCTATTTAGTGTATTTTTGACAGAATTTTAAAATCTGTTTTCTTAAATGGAAAAAGGAGCCATTCCATTTCTGACCCAAGTTTGTGGTGCTGCCGTTACGTCACAAATCCATAAAATAGAAAGTAAGTAGGAGGAGCTGATGAGAAGTGAGGAAGCTCAGTTTCTGTATATATGTACGTGGTACAGTTAAAAATCAGTTTTCTAGGACTTGCACATTCCATGAGATTTTACCACATTTACAACTGTTTTGAGAGTTGTTCCAGTATCGTTGGCTTCTCTTGGACTTTATGTATACTTTGTAGAGATCTTGACACCCATCTCCTATTCATACTAAAGTAATATATTTCAAAGGCACAGACGTTTTTCTCCTTTTAACAATTTAAAACTTTGTTTGGAAAGCTGTTGCCAAATAGTAGTGTAATAAAGTCCATGTTTTTGAAGATTCTGAGTAATTTGGCATGTCTTAGAGTTGGATGTTACAAAACCACCAGGTTTATATCCATGTTGTGGGTGCATGTTGCAGAGATTCAGATCTCTGCATGTTGAGCTCCGAGTCTTAATGGTGACACCTTGCATCAAGAATTTAACAAAATAAAATTGAGGATTCTGATTTTACAATATTTTATCTCATGAACAGTCCTCTTGCTAAAGCTGCAGGATTGAACCACTTAAAGCAACCCTGTGGTCCATCCCTCACTAAAATCAGTGGAACTGGACACAGTGAAGAGGGTTATTCATGTGATGCAACATTTAAGAAGCACCCATGGTTTGCACTTACTTTCATACCTTAAGGTTTGCCAGTGGAAGTATTCATAATAAGATTTGAGCTCCTATTTATGAATCTTTTGATACAGGTTTTTCCATAATCTCATCAATCTGTACCTAAAAATGGGTGATTACTCTTCATTAACAATTCGGTGTAAGAATTGACCTGATTAAGCACCATGCAGGCTTCCCTGTTTATAATGAGTGATTCCCACTGGCAAGTTGGAAGTTGAGCAGTTACAGGGTAAAAAAACCAAACCAACTGGAATTCTGCTGAGGTATTCTGCCTTATGAAAAACATTATGTATAATAGTTTTATGTTAACTTCTGTAAAGCAAACTGCAGTAGAACCCGTTTGTGTCACTGTGGGATGAGGCTGAGCTGTTACCAGGCATTGCTGAAACCCAAGGAGCTCGGTGGCTGTGTACAAGCTGCAGAATCAATTGCCTCAGAAATGGGAGAAACCCACCGTCCTGTTGTGTCAAGGGCTCCGCTCTGGATATCTTGTGAGTACAAATCTAAAAGCGAGGCTTCAAAAAGTCACTGATGCACCCAGCCCTTTCCCACCAGTAATTTAAAACCAAAGTTGTTCATAACTGTATGCTTTCATTTGTGTGTGTATGTATGTGTAAATATATAGACATTTTAAATATCTATAGATCTATAGTCTTTACCCAAGAAAATGTTTTTATTTATGAAACATGAACATTTTGTAAATATTGTGCTAATATACTTTAAATAAAGTAATTTTAAGTTGTTTTTGTGTTGCTATCACATTGAACTTCTGTAACTGCTTCTGTACATTTATAGTCACAGCTGCTCTTCTCCCTGCCTTTACACCCTCTCCCCCCCGGGATTACTTACTGGATATACAGGAATGTTCTCAGGTGGTTTTGTTTGGGAGATCTTGGTGTTTCTCGTTAAAAAGGTCATCCACCTGGGGAAGAAAGTATGTAGATTGCTCTCTAACAACTTGAATTGGACTGACCAGCTTCAGCCATCAAATGGCGTCACCAGAGTTTGCTGTGGGAGGAAGTAGGAGCTGAAGAGTAAGACTAGTGGAATTTTAAAAACACAGCAGAGCAGCAAGTGCGTGCTTCCAGTCAGTCCTTGCAACGCTGAGATGACATTTCTGTGAGAAGAGAATTCCTCATGTTCCTGCTAAAGCATGACTGTGTAAGTTCCAGATTTTCTGAAATTTTGAGTGGAGAAAGAAGGCTGCAAGTCCTGTCTGGAAGTATTTCTGCTCGCACATCCCCTTCAGCAGAGCTGAGCTGATGGGAACAGTTACAATTATTAGCAATTCCGTCCTTTTCAGTGTGATTTGAACCATGGTGATCTCTTCTGAAATCTTTTGGGATTTCCCTATATGCACACCCTTTGCCATGAACCACCGTTTGAGCTATGAAATTTAAAAGTTCTGGAACTCTGCTGTGTGGGGACCTAACTGCAGGGTGAACTGTAAGCTCAGAGTGACCCTGGTCCTAAAGCTCAGGACAACTTCATGCTTGAACTTTGGGATGAGGAAAATGGCATTAATCTAAATATAAGCAGTTGGAGAATATCTCGATGCAATCACGTCTAATACCTGTAATTCAGACTGTTCAGTCAGGTGAGCCAGGAAAACCAACTCCAACCTGAACTGTCCAGTCCAGAAGCCTCTAAAGAGCTGTGGTGCTTTAGCAGAGCTCCTGAATTGAACATATGCTACTGTAGTTGCCTAATAGCAGAAGGGGACGTCCTCTAGTTCTTGCCACTTACCAGAATAATTTATTTTTTTTTTTCTCCAGTAAATAATTCTTTTGTGCTTAGCGTTCTGTGCTTTGGCCATAGATACAGCCAGAACTGCCTCAGGAGTTAAAGTACATCTTGCTTCCTGGGTTCTCGAGGACTTGTGCAAAACTTTCACGATGGAAAAAAGCTCATGAGTTGGACTGTCTCTCTTGTCTTGTTGGTTGCCCACTGCACGTGCTCCTGAAGTCCGGCAGGGGTGCAGCATGACCTGGTAGGTGAGCTCCAAAGCCTGCACAAGGCTCTGCAGTGCAGGCACCCCCATGTCAGCTCTGAGGGTTAGCTTTCAGAGGCCCCTTGTCTGCTGCAGCTGGGCTGTGGTGTGAGGGGAAGGAGCAGTCACAGAGGGTGAGAAAAGGGTAGAACCAGGCTACATTTCATTGGCAAGAAACTTCAGTGCACAAATGTAAATAGCACAGAGACAAGGATTATCTGCTTTGGGGGAGGAGAACTGCAGTGTTGAAACACGTTTTTTGTTTCCTTCTGTTCTTTCTCTTGCTTGGTTTTAAGGACTACGGAAAGGAGGCTTTTGAAATTACTGGGCTGGAGAGTGGGTGCAATGAAGGGAAGTGAGACATGAATATACATTTGGTGGGAGAAGTATTTTAAACCTGCAGATTTGCTGGAACAGTGTGAACAGTTTCTCCAGCTTCACTTGAATAGTGATACTTCGGGACCCTTCAGGAGTTGTAAGACTTCATAAAGTGCTACCTTCTGTGTGTGACCAACCAACTGACCAAGTACAGGTACTTGGGGACATACAGTTGTCGCAGGAAGTCAACATGCTACCTCCACACCTCAGTGATATCCCTTGGGCATAGTAACAGACTGGTGCAGAGTAAGGTCTGACACATCTTCAACTTTAATTAGCAACCGCTTAAAGTACTGAATTTTATCTGTCATTCACAATTTATATACTTGCAGATAATGAAAGATTTTTGAAACAGATTGCTCTAGCTAGGTAGTCGTTTGTTTTTTTTTCTTCCTTTAAGTTTGCACAATAGGCAGGTGCAGGTCAAACTTGAATGATTACCAGACCTGTGAAACAATGAAGGATGACAACATTTTTCAGAACTTCTACTCTAGGCTCAGCGTGATGGTAGTTTTACTTGGTTACATTAATTGAACTTTCCCTTTTTTCTTCCATAAATGCAGCAGGAACTGCTTTCAGAGCAAGAGAATTTGTTTGTATTTGGTGTTTGAGCCTTTGTTTTGTTTTTTTTTTCTACTTAAGAAAGTAGAGTGCCCAGCAGTGTGCCCAGGTGACCAAGAGGGCCAACAGCATCCTGGCCTGTATCAGAAATGGTGTGACCAGCAGGAGTAGGGAGGTGATTGTGCCCCTGTACTCGGCACTTGTGAGACTGCACCTTGAGTACTGTGTCCAGTTTTGGGTGCCACAGTATAAGAAGGACACTGAGGTGCTGGAGGGGGTCCAGATAAGGGCAATGAAGCTGGTGAGGGGTCTGGAGAATATGTCATATGAGGAATGCCTGAGGGAACAGAGATTGTTTAGTCTGGAGAAGAGGAGGCTGAGAGGGGACCTCATTGCTCTCTACAACTACCTAAAAGGAGGTTGTAGTGAGGCTGGTGCTGGTCTCTTCTCCCAAATTACTAATGATAGGAAGAGAGGAAATGGCCTCAAGTTGCATCAGGGGAGGTGTAGATTAGATCTTAGGAAGAAATTCTTTACTGAGAGAGTGGTTGGGCACTGGAGCAGACTGCCCAGGGAGATGGTGGAGTCACCATCCCTAGAGGTGTTTAAAAAACAAGTGGATGTAGCACTTGAGGCTATGGTCTAGGGGCTAGAGACATGTTAGGATGAAGGTTGGACTTGATGACCCTAGAGGTCCTTTCCAACCATTATGATTCTATGATTTAAGGATATAATAAATTTATATAAATTGTAATTAAAGGAGCCCAGCATGGAAACAGATGCCTCTACCCTGCACTGCTGTTACAAACCAGTGAGGTTTTCAGTAACACAGTCACTCTACAGCTGGAGTTACAGCAAAGAATGGAAATGTTTCACCAAGTACGTCAAGTTTCTGTTTTAGGAAGTCTGAGGTTTTGGCTGGCATAGAAACAGATAAGCAGGTACCAGTGTAGGAACCTAAAATGTCCTTCCTGCTTCCTCCTCCCTTACCTGAGATGTAGGTAGGGAAAAACAAGGGGGTTTTTGATAGACTGAGGAAGCTGAAGAGTACCATGATACTGCTTTTTAATGCAACAATGTAAAGCAATTTGAATTTTACAAATTGCTTGAGAGAAGGAGGAAGAAGAGGAGGTGGGCAATTGTTTTTTCTCTGTAGTACACCTTACCTACCCTTTTACCTGATATGGCAGTCACTGGAGAACTTCAACCCAGCAGAACAAGATGGGGCAGGGGGCACTGGGCCCCTGCTGCCTTCCCCCTCCTGGTTTGACCTTCCTCATGTAACCCCTCTGGTGCTTCCACAGCAGCAGCATGGCTGGTCCTCTGTCAGGCTTGGGGGCAGAGGTAGACATGCAACTCATCATCTACCTGCCTGCAAGAGGTAGGGAAGGGACCCCAGCCTAGCTTTGAAGAAGAGGTTGAGTAGGGATGGATGTGCAGTAGAGCTGGTTGTTTGGAGCAAAGTGTAAGATCTGCCTCCTAGATGTACCACCCTACCACCCCTACAGCTGTGGTTAATAAAGGTGATGCCTCGGTGCTACCATAGCCCTGTTACATTGCCCTTTACGCTACTCTTTTTTTTCCTCATAGCAGCTCTTCAGTGAATGATATAAACCAAATAGCAATGGACAATCAGGGAATTAAGAAAAAGAATCACCAAATAATTCTGGACTGTGAAGCTGCTTTTGGCATTTGCAGTTGGAGCGTACCACATCATCGAAGCACAAACAGCTTTAAATGTCATGCTGAGCATGAAATGAAGCTGGTTACAGCGTCAGTAAGGAAGTATGATTAGCATATGACAAGATGTCATGACTGTGCCAGTCACAGTGAAGGTGACAGGTGAAGGTGGTTCCTGTCCCCCAGGGCCAGCTGAATGAACTACACATACTTTATGGAGACAGTGTGACCTCTTGACAGGCTCCGCAGGTGAATTAATAGCATGATGGATGTCAGAAAGCCAGGAGGGAAAAGATTCTTAAGACAAAACAAGCAGTGCAAGGGAAAAGCTCTGTGCTAAGAAGTACTCATTGATTTACCAACAGTATGGAAACACCCTCTTCACGTGCACGTGGTGAGGGACTGCTCCACGCCTGAACCTGCTCTTAATCCAGATTGCAGCCTCAGGCTGGGAAACCTGACCAAAATAACCTTCTTGCTACATAGCAAGGTCTGCTGGGCCAAAGCCTGTCCCCAAGTGAGCAGCAAAGAAAAAAAGCTTGGAGCTCACAAGGCTTGAAGAGAAGAGCAGATACTGGCAAGAGGGAGGAGGTGGGGGAAGCTTCAGCTGCATCTTTTCCATGTCAAGCTGGCTGGGGGGCTGGAAGGGGGTTCACATCAGCATGATACAGTTGTAATTGGTAGTACAGTTTAGCAAAGTCTGGGCTAGAACTTCCCATGCCTCCAGCACAGCGCTGTGCTGCACTAGCACCTTTAACTCCCCTAGCCATGCTCCAACAGAACATCCAGGCTCCTTTGGCAGGCCACAGAAACCTCCATCTTACTTGATACTTAACCCTGTTGTTTGCAATCACCAGTTTAGGTCAGGTTGGTTTCAGCCTTCCTGAAGATGAGGAATGAGACCAGTTGTTTTGTCTGAAAGCATCCCAGCATCTCAGAGTTGCATTTCAACATGAATTTCTTTGTTTGAAAAGTGTCCCCCCTCGCCTCCTGCCCACTGCCCGAATCCTGCAGCGCTAGAGAAGTGTTAAGCCTACAGCACAAAAGGAGAGTGTTAAAATTGCAAGGTCTGAAAGCATCGCCCTGGAAGGTTTTCTTACCAATTTGAAGACCTGGGAACGTTTTGCTGAAATACTTCCTGATCTCAAGAGGTACAGTTTCTACCAGGGGTTGGTATGAATACTGCTTTGGTGGGCTCTGAATGATCCATTAAAAAACCCCAAACGAGCAGAAAGGGAGCTAGTTTCTGGGTTTCTAGGTAACTTTACTAGGCTTTTATTTTTTAATAACACAAATGTACGTGCATGTAGTTGTAAGCATGTCTTTAACATAGCATTCCTGAACATGGTGCTCTCACAGATCTGGGAAAGAACTCCACAAAAGAGTAGCTTTGCCAGTGGAAAGATTTGAAAAGCTGTACATATATGCATCAGTCATATCTCACTGCGGTCTGGGCATCCCTGGGTGCCGAAGTTCCCTTGGTGCCAAAGAGAAACCAATGACATTTGAAAACCCTTGAGGTCTGCGTCTTCATGTAGCTGCATGTCTGGAGAGAATAACACCACCTTTGAGATGACCTCTTACTGTCTGGATTCTTGAAGGTGTTATGGTGACCCCAAAGAAAGCAAAGAAACAATTTTGCCCGTGAAGGACTGAAGATGAGAGCAAGGCTGGGTGTTGTCACCAAAGTGGCACGAGGGGGATGGAGCACAGCAGTGAGCAGAGCTCCACTTCCATCACCTTATTCACAGCAATCACTCGATCTCATCACACCTGCCACAACAGTGATCTTGGCGAAGTGTAACGGTGCACTACCTAAAGCAGTAAAAAGCGGGCTTTTCTTCCGCAGTGCTAATAACCTACCTCTTGTGTAGTACTGGGTCATGCTTCCTGTAGTCTGATTATACCAAAGTGACCTTTTATCTCCAGTGTGTGATGGGGTCACCCAAGATACATAAGAACAGTGGGAGAAGGTGGGGAAGAGAGCAGCTGCTTTGAAGGTACCACCACTGTATCATGCAGCTGGTACGAGACCAGTACTCATTCTCAGGCTTCTCAGTCTGGAAACCCAGACTCACTCCAAGAGCTGTGCCGTGCAAAACAATCTAGGCTGAAAAAGGCAGTCCTGCTTCCCTTTCCTGCAGAGCTACTCCGTAGCAGATTTCCCTCTATTGTAGCCTAAAATAGCTCAAGAGTGGGGGGGTGCCTTCCCCATTTCCCTTGGGTGCCCCTGCACATGCTCCTGAGCCTCCGAAGGGCACCTGGTGGATCAGGTTCCTGGTTTAGATTTTGTCCGCCACTTTTAACCCTCACCCAGAGCAGCTGCTGCTGGAGCCCTCAGGTCCCCGTGGGCTGCTCCCATGGCAAACCTGCCAGCACTGGAGCCAGTCCCCTTATTCAGCCAAGCAGACCAAGTCGAAAGCTGCTCTTAAAGCAACACGTCAGACCATCGATATAAAATAACTTGGAAGCTGTTAAAATATTTAATATGAGCCTACACCTGTGCGTATGTACGTGTTCATGCACACACCATCACCTAAGTATTTTCTATGCATCCCCAATCAGGAGGAGGAGATGGATGACACATGGCCAGCTTCAATGGGCTGGAAACAGCAGTGCAAGTGCCACCACCTGGAAAAGATCATCTGTTGCTATAGCAGAGGACATGGAGGGAAAGGAGAAGAAAAGAGATGTGCCACAGCAGGTGGATGCACACCAAAATCCCGACGGTGCAAGCGGAAAGGTGTCTCTGTAGTATTTGAAGAATTTGACTGAATCACAAGCTGGCTGAGTCACCTCATGCTGTTGTTGAGAAACACATTGCATTGGGCTGGAAGCAGAAGAGGGTGGCCTAAGAGAGCCTTGTCCCTCTTCCCCTCAGCTCAGGGGTCTCAGGGATTTCAGGAGCTGTAGTTCAGCTGTGGCTCTGTTGGAGAGGATCCAGGGGAGTCCAGGGAAAAAATGACCCTAATTCTAGAAAATATATGGCCTCAGAGCATGGACTGAAACTTAACAAGCTGTTTAATTAAAAAAAACCCCCAACAACGAGGTCTGTGGCGAGCCATGACAACACAAGGGATGAAAGGGGCAATAATTCCTTCCCTATACTACGGCAGAGGGCAAAAAGCTGACTCTGCACTGGGACAGAGAGACAGACCAGACAATTTTAAAGCTACTGTTCACCAAGGATAATGTTTATGTTTTAACAGCTCAGAAATTGCAACTGAGGAAAAAGAATTTCCACTGTGGTGGTTCCTTCGCAGCCATCCCAGTGGGGAGCTGCTGCCATGTGCAGTGCCTGGAGCACGCACTGACAGGCTCTATGGGCTCACTGAGCTGGGCACGGCACCAGCACATGGTGGGAACAATGGCCTATGGAGACCGCTGGTCCCTGCTGCCCTCCTGTCCCATTGCTGCTCAGCTGCCCTTCCGCCCAGGCAGAAAGCGGCCGAAGGCAAGGGACAGTGAGGGCAGTGGGGGAAGTGGCACCAGTGACACTGTTTAAAAAATAATGGTTGGGAACTGCTGCTCTTGCAGAATATGAAGGACTCAAAGTGGTGGCAAAAGTGAGGCAATATGTCTTTATTTGTTATTTCCTCTGCAGCCACATGTGAGGTCGGTAAAGCAGCACCTCAGGGAAGCAAATTTTAAATATTTGTCCAGCTTTTGCAAAATTAACATGTCTGATGGAGGTAGTGGTTGATTTTTGGAGGGTGAGCGAGGAGACGCAGAACTCCTTATTGCTTGTTCTCTCACCAGATACACCGAGGACATGGCTGACACTGAGTTTGCATGGTGCTGTGGGTGAGCCCCAACAGGCAGCTAAGTTCCCCCCCAGCCTCTTGGTCACCCCAGCAGGATGGGAGAGAGAATCAGAAGGGTAAAAATGCAAAAACTCATGGGTTGAGATAAAGACAGTTTAACTGGTAAAGCAAAAGCTGCACATGGAAAAAAGCAAAACAAGGAACTCATTCACGGCTGCCCATCAGCAAGCAGGTGTTCAGCCATCTCCAGGAAAGCCAGGCTCCATCACATGTAACTGTGACTTGAGAAGATAAATGCTATCATTCTGAATGTCCCAACATTCCTCCTTCCCCCAGCTTTATATACTGAGCATGATGTCATACATTATGGAACATCCCTTCAGTCAGCTGTCCTAGCTGTGTCCCCTCCCAACTTCTTGTGCACCTCCAGCCTACTGACTGGTGGGGTGAGGTGAGAAGCAGAAAAGGCCTTGACTGTGTGTAATCACTGTTCAGCAACAACGAAAACATCCCTGTGTTGCCAACACTGGTTTGGTCCAAATGCAAAACATTGTCCCATACAAGCTGCTATGAAGAAAATTAACTCCATCCCGGACCAAACCAGCACACATGGAAATCCCAGTCTTCCCTCCCAGAGCAATAGTAACAGCTGTAGGTCTGCAGCACCCATGGCCATGGCTGGGAAAATCGAATGCTGCAAAATCTACAAACTGAAATAACACGTACCTTTTCTCTCTCTCTCTCTTGTTTTGTTTTTTTTAAATTACAATCTCAGATGTTTTTGAAAACTCAAGGCTTGTGATAATGGGAATTGCATGCTCTTTGCTGTTCCTTTAGCTTACTTAACAGTTGTTCCTTGCAAAATGAAAACACTCAAGACTGAGTGTAGTGCAACTATTTAACCTCTTCCTAAATTTTAACCACACTCAGTTTCTAACTGCTCCTGATGTCATATGGCATGTGTGATGTCTTGAGTGATCCCCATTTGCATTTCACAGAGAAGAGTCCTTGCTCGTCCTCCAGGTTACATTTGATGGGGGTGGAGAGGACTTACTTCATCCCACAATGGTCATCTAGCAGCTGAACAGCTGTGTCAGCCACCCATCTAGGCTCCCTCAACAGCCAAAATAAGAGAAAAAGCACATCCAAAAGGCAAAATCCATCACCTGGTTTGGGATGGGAATGAATCAGCCTTGGGCAAGTTTGTCTTTGTTGTTCATACCCAGGACACAGATGATTACCTTTGGAAGGACAACGCCAAGCCAGGTGATCACCAACATCAGGGACAGGCACTGGCTGAATGTCCCAAAAGGGAAATGGCCACTCTTTAATTTCATCATGAATCTTTTTGCCGGTGGTATGTTTCTTAATGGCTCTGTTACTGGTGTCACTTAGCTACATGGGAATCTCTGCTTTCATTAAAAGAAAAGCCATCCCTCCTGGCCATTTAATACTTGAAAACGTCAACATTCTGTTTACCGTAAACATGTATATGTGCACACTGACACACAGCAGCTAGGCAGTATCTCAGTGTAGTTATTTTTGAAGATACTTCATGAGTTTTGGCTGACCCAGCACATAATTTATGAGGTTGCATTTCAAGGGTTGGTATGGTGAGAAGGTAGGAGATCAAAGCAGAAGGTTTGGATGGACTAAACTCCTCAAGCGATGCATCAGCGCAGCAGAATGGTCTCCTACATGTGTATACTTCTGGTGACACAGGACTCAGAGCTGCACTGATTGACTTCCTCACTTTGCAAAGCCACCCTACAGCCCCACTGCTTTATCTCAGCCTGCAGGAGATCAGAGAGAGCTGTAAAAAGTAATGAGATTGTGATGATGACTGTTGCTATTCTGAGAGCTAGACTTGCAGGCAAATCCTCCAGTCAGGATAGGACAGACATGACCACAGCTGGGGAAAAGTGTGTGAGAAAGGACACAGTGGATCACCTGAAACTAGATTTCATGGAAAGGGAAAAAAAAATCCTTGTGATTCCTGGGATGGGCAAGGTGTGCATTTGACTGGGGACTTGAGGTCTCCTGCATGAGGCCAAAGAGGGTTCAGGATCATGAGGACAGTGGTTTGTAGCAGCTCCTTCTTTGGAGAATGGCCTGCAGGATTCACAAAAGAGAAGCAAAACTACTATTGTTCCCTAGGAATAACCCTAAAATCATGTGTATGTCCTATGCCAGAAAGGCACAGAGCCATCCTCCGGTGAGGAGGAGGATGGTCAGCATTACGTTTTAACGACTGGTCTATGTATTTTGGAGAGCAGGGCCCACCTTGCCTGCAGAGCCTGTTTGTCTTTGAGGATAATGCTCTTCAAACTGGCAGAGGTTCTCTTATGCAGGGGATTATATCTACTAAAACAAAGCCAAAAGAGAGCAATTGGGGAAATATGTCATGATTTATTCATAAAGGCCAATTTAAAAAAATGCTTTTAGTGGCTTAATTCTCCGTTAGTGAGTGTGCTTGTTGGATCTGTGCTTTGTTTTGATTCAGATGGTATCTGCAGCAGGGTGAATCACTTGAACTGACGCCCTGAGCTTTTGAAATACCAACTTTTCTTTAGGGAAGCAGAAAAATAGAGCTGAAATTTAAATTCAGCTGATTAAAATAAGCTGCTTAAAATACCTGCTTAAAAATCCTGGTGTGTTTTAACCTCTGAACTTACTGAAGCAAAGAAAAAACAGGCTGTTTTAACAAAGACGCAGGTCCTTAAACTACTTTGAAACCCATGACATTGCCAAACTTTGGTACTGGGTGGTGGGATGGGAAAGTCAGCAGAAGGGAACGAGTGACAGGACAAGAGGAAATGGCCTCAAGTTGCACCAGGGGAGGTTTATATTGGGTATTAAGAAAAATTTCTTCACAGAAAGGGTTGTGAAGCACTGGGACAGGCTGCCCAGGGAACTGGTGGAGTCACCATCCCTGGAGGTATTTAAAAGATGTGTAGATGTGGTGCTGAGGGACATGGTTTAGCAGTGACGTGACAGTATTGGGTTAATGGCTTGACTTGATGATCTTAAAAGTCTCTTCCTACTGAAACAATTCTATGGTACTATGATTCTAAATCTCTGCCTTTCTTGAAATGTGTCTTTTGTTTTTTACACAAGATAAAAATGATGTTGAAGGCTTATGGGTACTGTTTTGGCCCAACCAAGCACAAACCAGGTAAGACCAAGGACCACAACAGCCTTTGGCACCAAGCCTACCAAGGACATGGTCTAGGAAAACATTAATTGTCATTCCCTAGGGGCAGGGGATGCTGGTGGCTTTTTGCCTGCTGGTGTGCTACTGACAAATTAAAAAATATTATTGGAAGATTATTTTCCCCATACCCAGCAGTGTAACACACAGAAATAAGTCCTGTTCGCTCACTTTGAGAGCTGAAGTGCATGAAACGTGGTGCCGTCTTTTATGCAGAGCCATTGTTAGAACACAGCAGGTAGAATGACAACCCTGAGGTATTTGTTTACTGCCTCAAGCCCTCTCCCCACGCTGGAATTTCCACTTATTTGTGACACTCAAGAGCACTTTTTCACTGTACATTTGCATCAGTCCAATAACTTGCATACTTTATTACTGGACTTCATTAAAAGCCTAATCCTTCTGTCCACTTGGCTAAAGGCTGAGAAGCCCCTAATGCATGGTCCTGAAGGGAAACCTTCAGCAGAAGCTGAGAAAACATACTCAGCAGCCCAAATGGTTATTTTAAGGGCCAAAACTATGGTTCACCCCCAGGAGAGCTCCTACCTACAACAAGCCATACATGGAGCTTTCCTTGGACATCATGGAAAGATGGAAAGACCTCCTCTGGCAGGGTCCAGAGCATCAGCCAGGCTTCCTGCTGTCTAGGCCAGGGGCTTGCAGGTGGAGAGGTATGATCTGGTGTCACCCCACCAGCAGCAGACATGGTCTTGGATTTCCCAAGGGGGGATGCCCAGGCGGAACGTGTGTAGCAGTCGTGTGGTGCTGGCAGCTGTATTGCAAGGAAAAAACATCTGGGCTGCCACCCCAGCTGTAGCTACTCCCCTTTAGCTGTAAAAATTACACTATGAAGAGCAAGCAATTAGTCAAAACTGGTAAATTAAAAGTGTATTTACAGATGTAGGCTGTATTTTATTTGAGTCAAAGCCTACCTAATACTGCAACAGCTATGCTGTGTTTGGTAAGCTGCAAGGAAGGTACACAGGAATTTTGAAGTGTTCCAGCAGAATGTGGACACTGCAGAATGACAGAAGCTTTTCTAGGAGGAGCAAAAGCAGCAAGCCTCAGGAGAGGGCAGAGCAGCAGGTGTTTGTAAAGGCAGCTGGGGAAAGGAAGAAGCACAAGTTTGGGCCTGGCCTGTAGCCAAAAATGACAAAAGGAAAGAATTAAGTGAATTTGAAAAGGTAGGAAAGGGAAATTAAGGCATAAAAGCCTTGTCAAAAGTAGCCATATCCTGTAATTGCTCCCAAATGAAGGAAGAGCCAATGATGCCACAGAACTGACAAGGTATTTATGGAAATTCCTGTGCCCGAGGAGTTTGTAAGTGATATAACTCCATCCTGACAAACAACAAGTAACAAATTGGTTCCTGACGTCTCCCACACCCCATCCTTGCACACATGCACCACCAAGCTGGTGCTAGATCAGAGAAGTCGTCCAGATAAACCTTTCTTACGTTTTAAACGGGATATGTGAGTGCTCTTTTTTTCCTCCAGTTTTCTTAGCTAGGCTCCTCACCACGGTGTGTCATTTTTCTAAATGGCAAACCACAGTTGCTTTTCAGCTAGCTTCTAGCAGGGGGAGTATTTATCTGAGTCACCGGAGCCATCTGTTTCAGACAAATATTTTAGTGAATGATCTCTCTTTTATAGTTAGACAATTTCTTTATTCTCCTGTCTAAGGATCAGTTACGTGAAGAAGAAGGCAGGGTAGGCTCTCACTGGCTTGCTCACCCTCCCTCGATGAGCACCTGCTGGCATGAAAACATGTGCCTCGCCCAGCTTCAGCACCACCAAATATTATAATGGTCTGTGGACAGATTTTCAAGCTGGGTTACGACTATTGGTTAAATTTTAAAGAGGAACATTTTTGGCTCCCTGGGCAGTTGCAAACAACTTCTCTTCAGTTCTTTGCAGACTGCTCAGGGTATAAGAACATCATGTGGAGCTGGGGGTTCCTCAAAACATTGACTCATGCCTGCTTCTTGTGGCACTTGGACATCATTCAAGGTTCGCAACCAATGTTTCCTAAGTACAGCACGTTCCTCCCCTCCTTGTGAGGGGTTCGGGTGGCTTCAGCCTCAACTCCTTCCCTTGGTTCCTGCTATTGGTTGTGTTCACTTTTGTGATGGATGCACTTGACTCTCCCCCCTTAACCAAACCAGCAGCAGTTTGGTACAGGCTCCAAATGAGGTAAAGGCCTGAGCCATAGCCAGGCCAAGAGCTCCTCTAGGACACCCACAAAGGAGCAGAGTATAGTGAGCACCAGTGCATATGAACTTAGAACACCAGTAAGTTGTGGGTACAAAGAGTCTCGTGCATACGTCACCCATTGTATGCAATTTGACTATTCATGCTGAATGAATCTCTAATGAAATCCATGCAGCCAGTTCCACTAGCCATAAACCATTGACCAAGTCTGGGACTAAGTCTGGTTCCAGCCACCCTTAGACTCCTATATGAGAAGGTGTTTAGAAAGCAAGGGGGTCCATTCTGAACCTTGTAACTCAACAGGAGGGTCTCCTTTTTGTGTCTCTGAGTAAATAATTCAAAAAACTGATTCTAACTTGATTTTCCTTTGTATGTTTCTTCCATTTAGTAAGTAGTAGAGTGAACCCTTCCATCAAAGTCTTAGGCTGCACTTTCACAAATTCCTGTTAAAATCACTATTGCTGACAGCTTTGACGATGATTCTTCCAGAATCCTAAATCACTCATTCATGACAGCTTCCCCTTCTCCTTTTTATTTGACCATTAAAACCCCAAGTGAAACAGCCTCTACAACTCATACGCTGGGGTGGTTTCCCCTCATAGTTGGCACCATGAGACTTAGCAGAATCATCTCCCACACCACACTGTGCTGATTAGACCTGTCATCTGGAAGGTGCTCAATAGCACTTTTCCAGCAACTTCAGGGGTGTCATACCTCAAGTTTGATGGTGCTCTCAGAAGCATGACCCCTACATCTTGACTGCTGCATCAAAATCAGTGAAACTACAGCTGAGCCAAAAAGCTTGCCATCTTTATGCTGCACTTACACCTTGAGCATTTTACCTGGGGAAGGCTTCACTTGTGCCACAGCTCCCTCCACAACTATTTGCACTGACAGCAAACACTGTAGCTGAACTCTGGCTGTACCAGCCAGCCAAATTCTTTTCATGTCCAGGCAGTGGTTCAGCCTGGATCACGTCCCTGGCTGAAACAAGTCTGGGGAATAGAGATGAGGGTGAAATAAACTGATTTACATGAAATTGAGTGGTTCCAGTTTAACAGCTCTCAAGGGCTGGAGCAATACTGGTGAGACCTGAGAAACAGCCAGTATCTCCCCAGGCTTGCAGGGATTTAAACTGACTCCAATAAAAGTTTATTGAGTCAGGTGGTAGGGATGCTTCCCCCCTCAGTGCTCTGGATAGTGGCAGGTGGTTTACCTTCAGTGGGTGGTTATAAAAAGGAAAAATAAAAGGAAAAGCTACCTCAAAATCAGATATTTTTGGGGGAGATGCATTGCTTGCCAAAGAGGTACCATTGGAGGTAATCTTGAAGTCGAACATTTTGGGGAGCTAGAGCTGGCTGCATGGACAGAGCCGGGGAGGGGGTAAACCTCTGCAATAAGATACAGCTGCAAGCGGGTGGTAGCTCGGTGCCACGAGGCCTGGCGCCTTGGACAAACTTGTTTGGGGCAGTCTCGACATTATTTCAGCT
This sequence comes from Eurystomus gularis, assembly GCA_013400335.1. Lineage (NCBI taxonomy): Eukaryota > Metazoa > Chordata > Aves > Coraciiformes > Coraciidae > Eurystomus > Eurystomus gularis. The sequence goes on from VZZY01002378.1 coordinate 360,877, forward strand.
TGTGTGTTGCTGTAAGAGCAAATTTCCTGACTGTTGCCTAACTTGCTTTTAGCTTTAGCTTCACCTTGTGCCAGCAAATGGTAGCAAGGGTTTGTCAGACCCTTACCATGCAAGTGATTATTGTCTAACTACAGCTGCAGACAATTTTTTTTAAAAAAGGAACGACTACTCAATCAGGTTGCTCAAAATGTGTAAAAAAAATAGCCTTAAATGGGCTTTTGACCAAGGAGGAAGGAACTCCACCATCAATGTCCTTCTCCTGGGAAAGAAACAGGGGTGTAGAGCACATGCCATACCAATGCATATAAAGGGTAAAATAATTTTTAAAATAGCAGTGATTAGATAATTGGGATTATTAATTTCAGTAACATGGTAACTGAATTACTAGAACCTGATGGGTTTTATTTTGATTACTCTTGTACGGTTTTGTTAGACCACGAATAGACCCCTTGCTCCCTGTAGCAGATGTGGTTCCCTAGACCACATAAATCAAATTAAACTTGCCTAGCACACCAAAGCAGAAGAGCTTTTCATCAAAGTACTCACAGAACTTTTTTTGATGAAGAGAAAGAAGAAAACTGTGGGGCCAAGTGCATCAGCTAGGGAGCAGGGAAAAGCAAGCAGCATAGTCTTTCATATCCTTCTGTTAAGTGGCTCGATCAGCAGATGAGTCCTGCTCTACATGATGATGAACCTTGCCAACAGCAGCAGCAACACCTGGAAAATGGGAATAGGGGTTGGAGCAGTGGCCAGCAGGAGGGGTGGGGGCTCACTGCAGGTGTGGGGATTCACACCCATTGCAGTCCTGCAGTCCTGGCCTTTGAAGCCATAAACCTTCTGGCAGGATTACTCAACTCCCACTGGGGGTTTTTGCCTTTCCCCTTCCCTTTTCCCTTTCTTTTTTTTCCCTGTGCAGTCATCCCCAGCTGTGCTGCAGGGCATCTGCCCCTCCCTCCAAGTTTAATCTTTAAATCATCTTTGTCGTCGGTGCTTTTCCAGAGCTGTGTGACTTCCAGGTGCGGTGCTTTAGGGAGAAGAAGGCATCAAAGCTCTTTGGAAACGGGTGGCAGTGGTGGCTGCGTGCCCCGGGGGCAGCAGCAGTGGGGCAGCTGCTGACTGCGAGCCTCTGCACACCTGCGCTCTGCAGGCTTATTTCAGGAAAATTCAGGAGTTGGGATTTTTCAAACATGTCAGAGGGATAAGCATGTCTAATTCCTGCTAACATCAACAGGAACTAGACATCCAGCCAGTTAGGGGAAAAAAAAAAGAAAAGAAAAAGGACGTTAAACACCTGGCTAAAGCTGTAGTGAGGAATCCACCATACTCTAGCCCCCAAAGGATTAATCAAGTGTACTGCTAATCCAGACTTTTCTAGCAATGAAAATTTGCTGTAAAAGTCCATGTGTTAGGAATACACAACTTTTTTCAGTAACACCCAAACCAAGGGAATAATTACACACATGAATATGTGTAATATATGAATAACACATCTGAATATTTTCCATTAGCCTTTAAAGGACCTGGTTTTAAAAAGATCTTTAGCATCTGTCACTCAATTATACAAATAATCTGCAGATTTAGAAACTAAAACCAGGAGCCAGGCCTGGCCAATTTCTTGTGTGGTGAAACTCCATGGACTGCGAGCGCATTTAAGGCACGGCAGTGAAAGCATCCCTCCCGTGAGCAAAATGAATGACAAAATGCCAGAGAAAACTAAATCCCCTCTGAAGCTGCCTGGCGTGCTGCATTCCTGCTGTGTGGCCATAGGTTTTACATCAAACCCCCCATCACTGTTAACAGCGCCTGTCGAAAAGACCCAACAGCAAATAAGTAACCCCGCAACACATCATTGGATGATGAAACGTGCAGGTAACAAACACAGGACTATTGACAGAGGTTTGGGGTTCTATAGCTCTGCTTTCACATGGGGGGGCTCCAGATCCCACAGCAAAGTTGTTTATGGGCTCCAGATGGAAGGCAGCTCTCCTCTGTCTGCCCCACGCAAAGTGCAGATCAAAGGCAACCATCTCTGAGGTGGATGATGGCGAACATGGTGTGGTCCAAAACTGGCTTGTGAGCAACAGGGAAATCGGAAAAGCTGAAAGGAGAGACGAGCACTTGTGTGCTGTTGCTGCCGTGCCATGACACTGTTTTCACCAGGGCTGTCAAGACGCTAGTGTACGGCACAGCAGTTCTTCATCTTGAATACAGATATAAAGTAAGTGATGGGATGCTGCTTGTTTGCTAAAATGCCCAGACAAAGTCCAAGTTGGTAAGGACAAGTGGGGTAGATACTGAGGCTTGGTGGCCTGCCAAGTCTCATAGGAAGGAGCTAAAAAAAGAGGCATTTCTATGTAACAATGCATCTCGTAAAAATGCTCCATAAACAAAGCTGTTAGAGAGAACCTGATACTTCCACTGAAGCTGGCTAGAGGGGATTCCATGGTCCACCCAGGCACAGTCCCATTTGCACTTCTCCAATCCCTTCTTGGCAGGCCACCACAGCTCTGCAGTCACTGCACCAGTGCATCAGGACCACTGCCTGCCTGGAGGCACAGCCTTGGCCACCCCTAAACCTCCATGCTGCTACAGTGGATGCCAGCCACCCAAGTGGGCAGGTTGGGAACATGCTTTAAAGGATAACATCCATGTTACATGTGTGCTGGTTCAGCATCCTTTCAGGCAGGCTAACCCTCTGCGACACCATGATCCTGTCACCCATGCCCAGGCAGCTCAAGACCCCTTTCCATGAGCACCTGCAGACTTTCTCCATTGAGGCATTGGACCACGTACTGCCAGCTGCAATATTTGACAGTGTACCACCAACACCAGACAAGAGACATACACACCATGAGGACAGCTAACCCCCAAAAGCAATGACACTGTAAGGGAGTTACCCATCTTTGCCTCCTCATTTTAGTGCTATAAGTGATTAACGCCAAGGACGGGAGCTGTAGGAAGGAATAGGAGTCATGTCCTCTGAAGGAACAGCCCATGCTTGACATTTCCTCACCATGACCTGTCACCTCCCAGGAAGGGCATGGGGTGCTCCGAGATCCCTCTGGAGCATCAGCTGCAGCAACACCCAGCCTGCCCAGCTCCACTGCACGGCCCTGCGGGGAAATGCCTGTGGGCAGCTTGCAGGCTTTTCGGCAGAGGTGATTTTTTTGAGGCAGGAAACCCTGCAGTGAAGCTCCTGAGACAGACAACCCACCACTACAGAGGGGAGGCCTGAAGTCGCGTATTGCTTGGGGCTCTGGATGAGGTGGCTAGGAATGGAGGGAGCACGTCCGCAAGTGCCAGGCCACAAGACAGTGTGAATGGTTTGGAGGCAGGGCTGGCTTGTAGCTCCCTACCACAGAGAATGCAAACACAATGACCAAGCCTCTGCATCTACCAAGCTCTGGAGAAGAGCAGATACTGAGAGCAGGGGTAATCTGGGCTCTGCTCTCAACCACTCAACTTTTTCTTGCAATATCCTAAAAAAATAACCAACCCTGCCCCAGCCTCTAACAGCTGATACTTTATTACTGTTACCTGAAAGATACTTTGGTGGGTTGCTGGGGCCCTCTCCTTGCTTTGCTTCTCAGCCCACAGCCCTTTCAGAAAGCTTAATTTCAGAGACTTCCCTTTCGAGGGACTCCACCACTTTCCCTTCCCTCCAGCCTCGGTGTCACTCCTCTCTTTGAGCTCTTGGGACCGCACAGCCTCACTGGGGTGTGTGCCCGTGCCACAGCAGCCCGCCTGCACCGGCTTCTCGGGAAACTGGCCTATGATGTCTCTCAGCAGCAGCTCTTCCTGACCACCGCTTTTCAGAGAAGGAGTTAAGTGTTTGTCATCACAAATGGCTCAGAAAGAGAAGATTTTCACACAGCTTCAAACCAAAGCAACTCAGCTTCCATAGATGTACTTCTTTCTTATTTTTGTCTACAATATGGGGGAAAGAAAGGATGTGACCAGAGGCCTGAGTGCCAGGCTTGCTTCCTTGTGCTCTGCACCCTGTGTTTGCCTTATCTGCCTCTTGTCCTGGGAGGCTGGCACAGTTAAATCTCACTTAGTAACTAGAAGCAGCAAAGGGACAGTAGGACATCTGCAGAGCCCCCACACCTCTCCTGCTGCTCGTAACTGCTGGAGACCCTGAGAGGAAAACCCTCGTCCCAGGCAGGTACAATTAGAGATCTCCCTTCCAAAGGGATGCCTGGCCCTCGGAACATTTGTGTTTGGTTTCCCCTTCCCCAACTCTGTCTGAATAAAAAGGAATTGCTGAAAGCTTCCAGGGAAATTTCTTTTACCAAGTGCCTACAGTATTTTAAATCTCACGGTGTGCCATCAGAGGAAAAGCAGACCAGATATCAATCACTTACAGCACAGAAATCTTGAGAAAGTTTAAGGAGTGAGGCATAATAGTGAAAAAAAAAAAAAAAAAATCTAGCTAGGGAGCAATTAAGACCAGGAAAGGTGGAGAACTTTGGTTAAGATTTTACATCCTTGAGCGCTGCTGCTGCTCAGGATTCCTCTCTGTGCCTTGCAATATCAAGCTTTTAATTGAAGACTCAGGTCCTTAAGCAATTAAGTGCCAGCCTAAGTATGCCTTCAAATCTATCTGAACAGGTAATAGGAAGCTGATGAGATGCTGTAAGGGGGAGGATGAGGATGAGGATTTCTGTCCCAAATGGCTTGCAGTGAATAGCTTTCTTTTTTAATATAAATTTAATTTTAAAATCAGAGGTTATCACCACTGCTCCCTGATCCACAAGCAAAGATTCCCTTTGGTTATCAGCTGACAAGGATGTCATTCACTTGTTGCAGGACAAGTCCAACGCAAGGTAGCACTTGCACGCCAGGCACATGGGCTGCCCTGTCCTGCTCCTGCAGTCAGCCCCTCAAAAGTCGTGGCAGTGCCGAGGCAGCACACAGAGGCAGGCTGCCTTTCAGCGTGTGCAGCCCCATGCAATTGTCCACCTGGAAGAACAGGGTTTAAGGGATTTTTCTTGGTCACCTGAGTGCTGATGTTTCCATCCCAGCAGCTGCTGTTTCCATAAACAGTGGAAGAAAGTGACACAAAACAAGCTCCTGGTGCTGGTAGTGACCTTCCACCACAACAGGCTGGTGCAAGCGTTTCACCACCAACCACTGCTGGTGGTTTTTGCTGCTTGAAGGAGGCCTGGCTGGTACAGCCATGGGTCAGAAACAAGCCATGGTGCGGGTCCTTGGCTCAAGGGTCTTGTCCAACTCAGCCCCTGTGCTGCAGATGGAAAACCATGACAATGCCCACACAGGGGCTTGCAGACTGAAATAGTGTCTGTTTTTTTTCCCGTAAACCAGTTAGTTTGAATAAAGATACCTCCCCATAATTCTCCCAGACACATATCCTGAGACCATAACCCTTGGTACAGCCAAAGGACTTACCATTCTCTGACCCAGCCTGCTTTCACCCAAAGCAAGCATGTCCACACAGACTTCCGTCAGACTTTGAATCAACTTGAAAGCACTCCTTAGTCCTCTGAGGTGCAAGATGTTTGCTTTGGTAAGCTGGCTCAAAGTGTTCACCAAATGGTGAAACAAGTTACAGAAAGGCACCAGTTTGTGGCTGAAGACATGGGGTTTACCAAACCACAGCTTCTGGAGGAGCCTAGAGAGCGCCCTAGACTTCCCTCCGCAAACCCAGAAGCATCTGCTGCCCAGGGCTGGACACAAGGCCCAGCGTGAACACAAGATTCATTTCACTTGTACAAGTGCTTCCTGTGACTGCCAGATGGACTAATCTGGAAAGGAGGGCACTAACCTCCCTAAGTACCTGCAGCAACCCTTCTTTTCTTAACATCTCATTTGTGCTGGCAAAAAAGCCTGTGTTGGATCCAATCTGCACTATGGAAAAAAATATATACTGTCAATCATAAACATGCCATAATAAGCAATTTAAAAAAGGAAAATAGATAAAATATACATACTTGCATATAAAATATGCTTCATAATTAAAGTTTTACTCCAGCGTGCATTGGTTGCTGAACATAGATGTTGTGGGCACAACGCCTGTACCCACTCAGAGCCACCAGCTTTGCTGCTGCCTACGTAACCAACTCGTTTCTCCAGGTGGGATGTGCAAGTAAGGTCAAGTCCTGGCACAGGCACCTGAGGACACCAGAACAGCGTTTTAGGGGGTTATAGTCCAAGGGAGAAACCCCGTTGCTTAGAAATGGGAGCCAGTTTTTATCCCCACAATGCAGCAGGCACAGCAGGATGAAGCCAGGCATTTCCCGGATGCAATTCTCTGGTTCTTCCCTGTTGATGTCAAAACAATACACTTTATTAACAAAAAAAAAGCACTTTTTCTCCCAGAAGGAGGGGTGCAGATGGTAGGGGACCAAACTGGAAGTTTGCGCTGTTCAAGAGGTCATGTTGTATTTCTGCTTCTAAACAAGGAAAGGACAGCTTGAAAATGAGCAGGAAGTCATTTTTTGACTTGCTGAGCCCTTTGATTTTGACCACATAAAATGAAGATGTGCCTCCCTTGCCCCTGCATCCCAACCCGGAACATATACTGGTGAGGAGCCCCTCTGTCCCCTTGACAGAAGTCATGGGGCACCTCTCGCCGTGGGGCTGCCTTCCCAGTATCCCTGTGTGATGACAAGGGCACCTTTGGGACCCTTTTTCGCCCCCACCCAGGGCTGTCTATTACTCGCACATGGCTTGGGAGCAGCTGTCAGTGGTGGAGGGAACTGCCCTGTTAGGAGGCAGCAGCTTGCTCCTCTCACTCCAGCTGGATTTGGGGTGCTCCAGGCTGCGTGTGGAGAGACAACCCAACCCATGGGCAGGGATCGGCTCCTGGCCATGCAGCACTGCTCTGGCCATCCTCCCCGTGGGGACGGCAGTAGGGCTGGGGTCCCTGCCCAGCAGTGCTGCAGGTCATCTCATCATCAGGGTGCTCCATCCCTCCCTGGGGAGCAGGAGCTCTTCGCCCTGTGGCACAAACTTGGGCCCTTTTGTGGCTGCCTGGCTGGGCACTGGGGTTGCCATGCCTCACCAAGAAACCCACCTTGCGATGCAGGGACCAGAGTGGTGCTCAGGCAGCAGCCCAAGCAGGGCCACACAAACGCAAAACTGTAAAAATACTGTCACGTTCACAACTGCCACCATTTAGAGCATCAGTATCCGGTGAGCAATTTGATTATTTTAAATTACAAGTGAGTACGGGCCAAGTTTTTTCAGCTGTATGAAAATGCACACATACACCCATGCAAAAACCAGCAAAACAGGGGGACATCAGAACTGGAATTAAAATTCTGTTTGACTCAGAAAAGAGAGGTTTTCTGCTGCTTTTTGGGAAGCTTTGCTGCACAGGCAGCGCCACCATTTCAACTTTTGTTTCAGGGTGGAACGGGGAAAAATAAACACCAGAAAATGGTGCTGACCGATGAAGGCTGAGGTTTTTTAGCAGCTTCATCTCCCCAGATGCCAAACCTGTTTGTTTCTGAGGAGATTTAGTGGGAAGCGGCTTTGCTCTCACACCCTGTGCCCCCTGAACTGCTGCATGAGAGCTGGGCCATGCACCACCAGCTTCTGGAGAAGGAGCAGCTTTGTCAGGTGAGCAACCTTACTGCAGCCCCCTCCATGTTGAGCTAAGGTTGCCATCCTCTGCTGAGAGGAGGGCAAAGCGCAAGGTGATGCTGTGTATTGCCTTGGGAGGTGACAAGTGACCTCTGAGCAGCAACGCTGAGGAAGAGGAAGGTAAGAGGGTAGAGAGGGACATGCTCCTCCTGCAAACACAGCAACTGGCACATTCCCACTAGTTGCTTTTGGGAGTGAAATTTTTGAAATGTGGAAAAAAACGCCACAGATGTCAGGAGGGAGAGGAACTGCCATGCAGAACTTGACTCTGCATTAAAAACAAAAAAATCCCAAGGCAAGAAAAGCCCAAAAAAGCAGACCAGGTGAGTTTGGGCAGTTTGACATGAGCATGCTCCTGGGAGCAGTGTTTCGGCACACGCCGCCTGGGTGCACAGCACAGCTGTTGAGGATGGACAATGCACCACCTCACATGCAGGAAAGCACGGAGTGTCCCTGCCGTTCCTGGCCAGGCTGCAGACCTGAGCCTGCCTGGCATGTGCACCGAGCAATGCTGATATCCGTACCTGGGGGTAGAAACCTGGCACCACCGGGGTACCAGGCTGTTGAGAGAGTCAGAAGCTGCCAGTGACAGTGATGGCAGCTGCCACTGCCACCGCTGTCCGTGTTGCGAGAAGTAAAAAGGGTTGTCGTGTGCAATTAGAAGATATGTAGTAATTCTTCTGTGTCCACAGGGTCTCCTCATGTCCTTAGGGATATCTAGGAAGCAAGGCTATGACTGCTCCTGGTTGTGGCTTCTTCCTTTTCAGCAGGAAACAACATTTTTTTTTTGTCTTGGGATTCTTGCCTGGGCCCTGCCTCATCAAGAAGCTGCCCCAGGAGAGATGCCAGCTGTGGTGGGAGAGGGTGAGAGCTGTCCTCCTGCCAGGCAGCAGCTGCAACTCCACTGACCGGCCTCCACCGACACTGATACCCCGCTAATGGACAATTAAGAAGCACACCACTTGGCTTCAAAACATACAATATACTTTATTGCCTGCTAGATAATCAAAGTGAGGAGTAAACACCATAGCTGGAAAAAGCAGAAAAGGACCAGGAGAAGGAAAAGAATATCCAGTCACCAAACAAGTTATCAGGCAATAAACCATACACAATATAAATAATCTGTTTCCCAAACAACTAAATCTTTATTTTGCTAATGGCCATTATATGGTTAATTATCAGTAGTAAAATCTCTGGATTTCCTTTTCTACACAGCATTAGTAGTAAGAAATATATAAGGGACTCTGCAGAAAGCAATACAAAGGAGTTATATACACAGGCACCTTCTGTGGAGCAAGAACAGAACCTCATCTAATAAGGAAGGGCTATCTACAAACCAGAAGACCATGGTAATACAATATTAGCTCAGACTTAGTTTAGCTGCAGCCTTTCCACAAGGTAGGCTAGCCAACTTATGTATACATATATATTTTAATATAGATATATATAGAGATTTATTATTTTAAAAATAATGTGAACTACCTGTAGTTCCTAGACTAATTTTAAAGAGGCAGTGTACCTTTCTGAAGCTTCATTTCAGGAAGTATATTAAAAATGGTATATAAAAGACTAGCAGACCCAAGCTCACATATCGACTTCCAGTATCTCCCCTCCAAATCTTCTCCTAATGCTGTAGCTGCCACCCGCATTGACAGCAATGCCTTTAGTCATCCAGATTGCTATTTATGTTGCTGTAATTGCAACCACTAAGTTTACTGGATTATAGTGTTAGTAACTCTTGATTATAAATAGCAATAATGCTGCAGTACACTGTCAAAGCCTGGCAGCGTTATGAAGACCTAGTCTGTATGTGCATGCAGAGTTCTGTTGTTTAATCTAAAAGAGTATTTCTCAAAGTGCTTCCCCTGCCAACCCCTCCAAGTTGCTCAAACCACGTTGCAAGGGCTCCTCTCACTGAGGAAGATGTGATGCCTCTCACTCCACACCAAACTCCCAGCAGTCCTCCACGCAGCACCCAGCCAGCCTATTTGATTTTTAGGGCATAACCCTTCCCTCTCCCACAGCCAGTGTCCTGAGGGCTATGAAATATGACTTATTAAAATTAAAACTGACTGTCTGAGGAAGTGTTTTTAACACATTTTGGGCCAGACCTCCAGCTGGGCTACTTTGGCCTCGCAGTCCCCACAGCAGGCAGGCAGGCAGCAGAGTGCTGCCCCTTGCTGCTGCCCAAGAGCCAAGCCCAAGACACTGAGCAGAGGACAACAAAGGGAGAGACGTTTGCTGGGGACACCATTAGGCCCCAGCAAGATCAAGGGTGCATTTTGTGCCACCTGTTCCCAGTCAACTCCCTGTTTACATGTTGGGGTCCACCTGCAAAGGCAAAGCAGGAGCACAGACGTACAAATGGGCAGCACCTCTTCCAATGGCATTTTCTACTAAAAACAGTGATCAAAGGACAAGGACCCTTCTGTAAGAGACCTAATTTTGCTCAGCCCAGCCCTCTCCAGGCTTTGCAGCTCATGAGGCGCTACATCACTTTTGTTCATGACGCACATGTCACTTAACACACTCCTTGCCGTAAGGCTTTCTAGGATCCTCTTCCCAAATCAGGGATGCCACCCTGATACACAGCTGCTCTACTTCGGGTACCACTCCAGTGCTGAAGAGTGGGGTTTGCATGAAGTAAGCGGCTCAGACCCAGGAAAGAATTGAAATGCAGCAGTGCGAGCATGGGGGTCTCCTACCTGGGCAGAAAACCCAGTGGTGCGAGATGGCAGGAGGGATGTTTCTGGTCTTGGCTCTGTTTTCACATGTGTGCCACAGCCTTCAAGGTTTCCTTGCGGCCTGCCAAGCCAGCATCCAGCCCATGTGACTTGTCACAGTGCCACCAGCACAAGGGACCACTCTGCTGCCCTGGGACCCTTGGCCTGGCAAAGGACACCAGGCAGAAATGACCTCCAGTACAAGCACCGATGCCTAACCAAAAGCATACAACACACCCCCAACAGAATCTGTCTTTTGAGTATAGCACAAAATATGCATTGAGAAAAGTGTGGCAATAAATAAACTGCTTCCTTTGATAATTCTGACGTTTTCAGAGGGGGGCTTAAAAATGACTGTTTTAAAGAAGGACACCCTGGTGGAACAAGAAGCATTTGCAGTATCAGAGAGCGAAGGATGGACTGTATTTAAAAGCATACCTCTCATTAGCGCTTGCCAGGCAAACACATCCTTCCCAAATTCAGCACTGCCCTCCGCAGCTTTGCTTATAAAATAGCAAAGCTAGGAATCCGGATTGACATTTCATGGTCAATGAAACCAGAAGCAATCTTAGCTACACAAGCAGCAAGTATCCTCCATCTCATCCAGGTACTCATCCAGAGCACACTGGTAAGTACCGCAAGAAGAGAGGCACACACAAAAGCTGGAAGGTGACCTGTACGGTGCACGATGTAAACTCCCCTGCCTATACTGGGAAACCGCTGTGTACAGATGCTATTTAAAACCAAGTCACTTTGGTCCCTGCACCATCACAGAGTATTACTTCATCGTCTTATTTATGTATCTGGACCTTGCTTTACCCTTGGTGTTACGCAGATGGATGTGCAAGCACAAGAGAAGTGAAAAGCCCCCTTTTTTTTTTTATTTTGGTAAGAATTTTGTGCCTGCAAGGGTTACAGGATCAGTGTCATGTTCCAATTCTGTCAGTAATTCCTGTTCAGTTCTACAGGACTCAAAGCACATGCTGATTCTCCACAGCACGGAAAATACAAGAAGCACCCTGCTATGTTGGGAAGCAGGGAAAAAGAAGGCAAATTTTTAGAGAGACCACTTACATTGGATATAAAATCAACTAAAGATTCATCTTTGCTGTCTGCTCTTGTGGTTTTTTGACTACTGAGGAAAAGGGTATAATTTGGAAGTCATGCTCTGGTTGATCTGCTGCAAAGTGCAGCCCTTTTTTGTCACTTTCTACTCCACCACAACCTATTTTTGCATATCCTGGATAGGGCTGATAGGGCTGAGCAGGAGCGAGGAAATCAAGGGGGAGCATGAGGGACTGCTCTACTGGAGCAGGAGAGAAACTGTGAAACAAAGAGGAAAACACTTTTCCTTCTCCAGGTATCACTAAAGATTATATCAATTGTGAAAGCCCAGCGACTGCTGAACATACTGGTTAATTTGCAACTGAAGTGCAGTTTGATAGGCATCCACCATATTTCATGGTTCACGTGTGAAACCAGGAGCCAAAAACTCCTAGCACTAGGCCATCCTTGCCAGGGCTTGGGAAAAATCAGTTCATCCCTTCCACACCCTTTGTTTCCCTGTTTATAGTGCCATTTCTTCCACTCACAAGGCTGAGGAGGAAAGTGCATTTTCTGAACTGCTCTTTTGCACCCATTTCCTTTTTAACCAAGAAATGCTTTTGCTTTCAACACTCTTGAGATTGCAAACTACTGCAGGAGGTTGTCTGTGGAGATGCTACCTTTAAAAAGTCAGCCTTTGGTCGGGATGCAGTTGCACTGGGTTTTGTCAAACGCTCTTACTGGAACTAAACAGGCTTAGATCCCTCACCCCCATATATGTTCCTTGCCATATCCATGCCCTTAACTGGGCTGGGCATCGCCTGGAGCAAGAACCCATAGGAGGTCAGTACTTCTGGAGCCTCTGCTTTGCGTCCTACCTATGGTATCACTTATTTCAGCTCTCCAGTACAGCACCCAGTCCCTGCTTCAATTTGTGGCACCTCCCCGGGTGTCGGTGCTCAGGTCTGTACCACCATGTGCAGCGGCTTTAAGGGGCCTGTGGGGCCACAAAGGCAACTGACGAGCACTCCATGCTTCGCAGGGCCACCTCTGCTGCTGCTTGCTGCTGTTTCCTGTTGGGGTCGCAGAGCCACGGACATGTTCAGCAGCACCCCAGCACCCTGTGCAGCCCTTGGCAGTGCCACCAGCCTCTGCTGTGGCAGTGTGGGGCTGACAAGGGGCTGCTGCACGTTGTGGAAGGTGCTAACACCACTTGCTGCTGGAGCTGAGGGACTTTGCCACTGCCTCCCCCCACCTCTGAGCTGTGTGGGTCTGTGCAGAAGAAGAAGAGCAGGCCTAGCTGGACCTGGGGCTAGGTCCTAGCTGGACCTGGGGCTAGGTCCTAGCAGCCAGGCACAGCCAGGGCAACCTAGTACAGGCACAGCCATGGGTCCCCGTCCCAAACCGAAGCCCCAGGGATGTCCTGGTCCCTGAGTTGCTGACGCCACATGCTTTTCCTATGTCTCCCGGGAAGAGGCTGGATCGGACACCAGGCAGGGACCTCACTGCAAGTGCAGGTGATGCCTCGCAGCACCCCACCAGAGGAGAGCCAGGAAAATGTGTCTTTCCAGGTCTGGAGGCAGCTGAGAGAGGATGGCTGTAGAGCAAGGGTACGTTCCAGTGCCTGTTGGCTCACAAGCCTCTCACTGTGGCTGGCACAAGCGCTGACTAATGAAATGGGTGCTGTTCTCCTTTGGTTTCCTCCTCACAATATGGCTTTAATGATGGACTTGTAGTGTCTGAAAAGGGTATTGAGGAAAAAGTCGTCAAGCTGGGTTGTTTTGGTTTGTGGTTTGGGTGTTTTTTTTTTTTGGTTTTCTTTTTCTTTACTGTCAGAACTCTGTAAAAAAAATTAAAGGCAACTGCTAGATAGAAAACACAGCACGAGGAGAAAGGTCACTTTGAACCTCTCTGGTATGGCTATTAACTGTCAACCTGACACACCATTCGAAGGAAGAGATTTTCAAAGGCATGGAGGAGTCCCACGGCTAGCAAGCTAGCTAGCAAAAAAGTTGGGCTGGCGCTGCTTGAAAATCTTGTCTCAGCTTTTATCTGATCATTATTTCTAAGGTTGCATTTATGAAAACAGATAAAATGCTTCTCTCTCTAACATCTTTTGAGGACACCATCTTTTCTCCTATACCCTAAAATTTTGTACTTAGGCACTGGGGGAATAAAACATCCTCAAAAAGGAAAGATAGTCAAGCACTGGAAAAAAAAGCATGGGGACATGGTTGAATCTCCACTATTAAAGGCTTTTAAGCACAAGTTCAACAACCACCAGTCAGGTATGTGTTAAGTACAGCTTAACCTGCCCCAGGGCAGAGAAATTCTCTAGCTGATGTCTCCAAGTCTCTTTTTGGCCCTGTGACTCTGCCAAGTAAACAGTGCCAAGATCTCATCCTGCCATAACCCAGGATGTGTTTAATATCCTGTCTTGCTGCTCAGTTTTCTGCCGTGGCTTGCTGTTTGTCCAGGAACACACACAAGGTCTTCAGACATCCTGTTAGTCAGCTTACATCTTCCTCAAAAAACATCAAAAGCCTGTCTGCTTTTACACTCCTCCTGAAAAAAAACCCGGGGAGCAGCAAAGCAAGAATAACGCAGAGAAATGTTCACCCCAACATTTCAGAAGCTGCCACTGAAAGCTTTCCTCTAGGCTTCTGTCGTGTTGAAAAATGCTGACTGAACTATTGGCAAGTTGATAAGGAGCACAAAAACCCCACACTCAAAAGAACCACCGTGTCTTTTAAACATCCTCTGCTGGTTCTGGCCAATAGCTTGCACAGGTTGGGCACTTGAAGACCTGATGGTTTTTAAGATCTGCTACAAGTAGCCCAGAGGATTGCCTCGTTTACATGAAACTTGATTCTGCCTCAAAAAAACCCCCAAAAAACATCAAGCTAGGAGCCTGGGACATTTTACACAGGCCTCACAAACATAAAGATGAAATGTCATTAGGAAATACTAACGTTACTATGATGATTTGCAACGTTGAGCTTCACATCATACAATTGCCCAAAGCTGACCTCACACACTGAGCTCCTCTCAGCTGTCTTATGGTGTGCAATTAATACAACATTAATAACCATCAACCTACAAGGAACGAAAGGAAGCACGTAAACAGCAGCAGCAGCAGCACCAGTCTAACATGCTCATCTACGGGTGGCCATGAGAATCCATCTGTTCACCATTTCTGCAGTAAACAGTTACTTCAGCAGCTTGCTGACCTGTCCTCACCACAGACATGCAAGAAGAAAATGCAGAATTTGATTTATGGTGATGCTGCCCTTTCCTAAAGGCTTTTCTGCACCCTGAATTATTCTCCGCCCCTCCTTTACAAATTCCACATGGTAGAAAAAAGACCATCTAGTGACACATTTAGTTATGAAAGTCTGTGGCACCCTTCCTGAATTCATATTTCTTGATTAAATCAATGCCTAGCAACAATAATATGAGGATAAACATGTCTTCGCATCAGGAATAACAGTGTGCACAGGGCGTTGAGACAACCACTACCACAGTATTTCAAAGAGACAGCTGGAGATTACAACAGCAAGCATCCAGTGCTGCCACAGTCTGTGTGACATCTTTGACTGCAACAACTCAAAACCAGATCGCACTGCTCACCTGACACACAGGCTCTGTCACGCAAAGCGCCTGAGACAGCTTTCAGACAGAAGGCAGCAAAAGATGCAGAAATTAAAAGCAATGTACTGGCAAGACATGCAGAACAGCCCTTATGTTGATATGTGGCTCCTGCAGGTGCAACTCCTACTGCAGCTTTCTGCAGCGGGCGCTGAGCGGGTCTGTCTGCACCCTTCAGCTGGCATCGCCATCCCATCTCTTTGGATGCAGCGAGGCTGCTGCTCCACGCCTCCAGGCAGCCAGGCTGCCTTCTCCAGGGGTGAAGCAATGATGCTTCATGTAAACATGGTCCTGATCCCACAGGCTTCCCCCACACATACCTGCGCCTCAGGCGAGGCTATACGGGCAAGGTAACTGGTATTACATTTATTTGAAGGTTTCTTCAGTAGCTACAGAGAAAAAGTAATTAATTTTCTGGGGACTCTGCTTTCCCCTCTAAGAAAAGAAATCTACAAATGTGGTAAGGGTTTTTATTTTGCAAGTTAAGGCTTAGAATGAGTTAATGCAAATGTTGTAGGTCTAATATGTAGTGCTGAGGGGGTTTTGGTTTGGTTTTAGAAAAAAGCATGTAACTTCAAGGTACATTAGTTGCTATAACAAGCCATGGAATAACTAAACTATTCAAATCCTCATAAAGTGTGAATCTATTATCAATAAACTGTGAATTTATTCTCAATAAACTGTTAGGAGAAGGAAATAATTTATTGTATTTCAAAAGCCTGCTGGGTTCCTGACACCCGCGCTTGCTTGGGCTTTCCTACAGAAAGCTGGGTGCAAGAAGGGCCCACGGAGCCAAGCTTTGCTGCTCTACCTACTTCGCTGGAGGATCCCACCTCCTTGTGCCTCTTTTTTTGCAGAAGCTGTGTTTGATGCACAGCCACGGTTGGGGAAAATTGTTGTTAAAAATACCACTAACTAAAAAAAATACTTTCTGTGGGTTTTTCAGCTGTGCAGTAGCTCAGGACGGTGTGGGACGTGGCCCATCCTACTGAAAATCAGTGGGATGTTTTGAGACTGATGTCCATCAAGTTTTCAGCTGCTCAAGAAAAGAGAGCGGAGGAAAGGCAAGAAGACTGAAAAGGAAGGTGAGAAATTTCTAAGTGAAGCTTGACATTTCTAACTTCCAGTAACATAAAAGCATACTGCAAAGAGACCTGTCTCTATCAAATATAAAGTACTTTCAGCTGGACAATAGATTTGACAAAAGTGACGAAACCCAACCAGTTTTTATTTTCAAATAGCTTTTACACCTCTTCTATCTTGATGGCAATGGATCTCTGACAGCTGAGATTTATGGGACGGTGATCTGATGCCGAGGGCAGCTGCACATTCCAGACATGCCACCACATCATCCCACAAGCACTGCCAAGTGTGACGGGCCAGTGGGGCCAAGGGGCTCCCATCTAGGTCTGAGGCAATGCGTGGCATCTAAGAAATGACATCCGCCATTTTCTATTCATTTGAA
Source organism: Eurystomus gularis (assembly GCA_013400335.1). Taxonomy (NCBI): domain Eukaryota; kingdom Metazoa; phylum Chordata; class Aves; order Coraciiformes; family Coraciidae; genus Eurystomus; species Eurystomus gularis. Next base: position 377,365 of record VZZY01002378.1, read on the forward strand.
GATTGTTAAACTAACCGTATTTGTGGTTTTATTAACCAAAAAGTAGTAAAAAATTACTCATCTTGCAAAGCACTTGCAGTGTTTTCTGAATGGTCTAAAAGCCCAGAATTTTTTCTTTAAGAATACATTTTAATCTCATTATTAAAGACACTTTTAAATCCCTGCTGGCAACCCTCGGCTGTCAATTACGGAATCACTTTGCCAAGATGGAACAGTCATTTTTTTGTCTGGGTTTTTTAAACTAGTTGCAGATTAATAAGAGTCTGTGACTATGAAACTATTGCTTTTATATTAACTCTTAAGTATTATGGTATTTTCATGATTCTTACACATGAAACATGTATCATGAGTACAGCTCTCACAAATTAGTTATTTCAAAAATGTATCTGCATGTATGCTGTTTGAAAATGCTAAAATAAGGACACAGCCACACAGATAATGGGGAGATTACTGTTCTTCTAAGCACATGATGACCAAGGTATGTCAGGTACACTTTGCCATCAGATAGATACAGAAGTCTGTAAAACAGATAGATACCTTCCTCTTACTCGTTTACAAGATACCAAGTGCACAGTGCATGCTGTGTGAGTAGTGCAGCTGTCAGAGCTCATGGCAGCAAACATTGTGTATTCCAGGCAATTTTTATATAAAAGTCATAAAAGACTGAATGGATCCTGTTGCTATGTGTGTACGGATGCAAATGAGAAAAATTCTGCTTTTCTTTTATATGGACTTTTTCTGAGCATCCTCTACCTCTGCTGTTGCCAGAGCCTGGTCCAAGTGAAGCTGTCAGTGACCTAAGGACAGATGGCCTCGTCCCTGTGCGCTCCGACAGCACCGAGCGCTGCAGAGTCTGTGCAAGTGTCTTGCTCAGGCTTGCCAGTGCTGCCACCACAAAACCCACATCCCATCCTCTGAAGCAGGCAGTAGCTGCACTCAGCCATGCCAAGGAGTCAGTCCTGGAGGACCTCGAGAACCACTGGCTTCCACTTCACTGCCTGAAATCTCCAGTGGGCTGCTGCACCTGTCAGACAACACTGCTGTACCAAGTATCACTATACTACAGCTGTGACTGATGTCTAGGCACCCATGACCACCTTTAGAGCCAGGAATAAATCAGAAATGATGAGTTGAAGAACACCAACGAACAGCAAATGCTCAGCTCAAGCACCACTGCAACTGAGCCTCCCACCACAGCAACCCTCCAGCCCCTTCTGGCAAGAGCACACAGTGACAATAATGACGTGTTGGGCTCTGTCAATCAAATGGATTTTAAACACAGCTGTCCTGATGTTTACACCACAGGTTCTTCTGGTTTCCCCTTGTGCAAGTCAGCACAATTACACTGTGAACCTGCGCCGCTACTGCCAACAGCCTGTCTCCCAGGTCTGCGATCATACACCTAGGATGTCCTACATCTTCTGAGATCTAGCATTTGCACATAGCATCCCCCTAACAACGCTCCAGCCCTAAGAGACTCCTTCGCTGGTGTGGATTTCTGCAAGAGATTTTAGTAGTTACCTTCATTTTAAAAGATTTTAGAGCTGAATTAATTATATCTTAAATATGGTACACTACCAATAGTTACAAGTAAAGATGTTTTGAAAAAAATTATGTACCTAGATCGGACAGTCACACAGCTAATGCTTCCCTCCATTGCTTTCCAGGGTAAAACTATGCCTTGTGCCAGCCAAGCACAATATATTTTCTTGAAACACAGCAGGAAGAATTTTCTTAAGCACTGATTAAAACTATGATGAACATTAAGTATTATTTATGAAGTTCATGCAGGGAAGCACTTGTTAGCAACACTTACACCACATGCCAAATGCATCTGCCACGTAGAAGGGAACGGGACAGCTTAGAACTGCATCGCGCCTCAGCTAGCTCACGTATTACTTCTGACTGAAAAATCATCACTCCAGTCACTGAAGCAAAACCTAGCATCCATTCCAAGCCACAGACTAGAACTGCAATTTCTCCTCCTTTTTAAGACTGGTTGGCAAACCTCACTCTTGAAATTGGAACCTCTTGAAGACAACGTAATAGTCCATCTGCTGCGATGGTGATTTCCCTGCCACCTTGCTTCCATTAGAAAACACTGCTCTTCAAACCAAAAGGAAACGCAGCTTTGTTGCTGTAACCTGTCAATCTCTGTGCACAATTTACATAGCTGCTCTGAAGACACATTACACTCCCCGCTCTCAAACTACCACCTACTGAAACCTGGAAGTTCATGAAGGTCCAACTTCACCGCCAAGTTCCCAGGTGGGTTTGTTTCATTCTAGAAATGAATCTGAGCAGCTGCAAACAAGAAGAGGTCCCAGCTGCGTGGACAAAGGCACCGTGGCACAGGTCCTGAAGGGGACAGGCTGGGAGGCTTGTGGCCAAAGAGCCTCCATCTGCCAGAGCCCTGCTTCACAACAAATGCCACAGCTGGGAGTCCCAGAAGGGTTCACCCATGGGCAAGAACAGGTCTTTGATCAAGCCAGCAAGGACCAAACCAGATGGAGCATCTCAGAATGTAACAGGGAGAGAGACACGCAATGAATTTGCTTCACAGACACCTATGCTGACCTATGCTAACAGCAGTGGTGTGCTGCAAGGCATCTGAATCCAAGTCACTAGTTTTGCAAGACCAGAAAGACACTAACTGAAGATCCCAGGTTTACCATAACATGCATAGTTCAAAGCTAGCACTGCAGAAACACTTAGTGGCATTACAAAAGCCACTATTACTGGACACCAAAACCAAGGGACAGATCGGGACTATTTGACTTCCAAATTCTCTGTAATGCCTGGAAGATGGTAAGATGTTTAAATAATCCACACTGATAAGACAGCAGCATTTAGAGGGCCCCAATCAGAACAGAAATACCATTATGGTAAACTTTCTGAAGTTGGTATCTGAGATACTAGACCTTGGAACTTCTGGGAACACCCTGTTGAGTCTTAGGACCTCCAGCAGTCACTATCATTTTAAGACTCTTGTTCATGAAAACGTCTAGGAATCAAGATTTTTCATATGCAGAAAGCCTGAAGTGAGATCACCAGGTATTAAGGGAACCCACCAGACCTTGGAAGGAAGGTAACTAATGCTCAAATTGATCTGACTGGAGCCTGACAGTCTGCCATGACTGGAAAGCCTTTTGTGAGCCCTAAACCCAACTTTAAGATGTACTCTAAATACTTCTTTCAGATTGGAAAGACATCTCCTGAGAGCTCAAATTTGTTCTTTCCTTTTTTTTCCCTTTTCCCCTTAAACTGGATGTTGTTTGATGGCAACACCAGCCTTCTCTTAGTGTGCAAACAGCAATAAATGCACCTGACACCATCGATGTTGCTTCTCCGTATCCAAACACTACGGTGACAAAAGCAATAAACAAAATGATACAGAGTGGTCTGAAATATTAGGTGCTCGCATTCAGAAAGTTACATTTCAGTGCAAAGCCTGACATTCTGACTCAGATGCTTTGACTTCTGGGTCTATTTCAACTAGTTCCTCTTGTTTCACAGGTTGATGAATAGGCTGAAGTGCTGCTCTATACAGAATAAACTTTTTATATCGCTTCGTATAGGCTGCATTTTCAACTGGAGTTTCAGCTGGGGTTGAGATGGCTACATCTTGCGCTAGCTTACTTCTGCTGAAGATCTAACATTATCTTTTCCCATCAGAAAGCAACCAATGAAGCGTAGCTGAAATCTAGAGTACATTTTAAATACAACTATATTAGAGCTCAGTTTCTTGCTGCTGCTGTGCCAAGAACAGTCCACAAAAAGAAGCTGACACTGAATAGATAGTAGGTGTTATGTCTTAACAGATTTTATTTCTGAAAACAAAACAAAACCAGAACTTTGCAGTAGATAATAGGAACGCATCTCGTATTTTGTTACAAAGTGCTAGTGTTCTACTGAAGAACTGACAGCTTCACAAGCATGGTTAGGGTACACTCAAGTATACTTCGTGTTTCAATTAATGTTGTCACATTGTAGGAAAAAAGGAAAGTCTGTCGGAAAGCAGGGTTAGCTGCAGGTTAAAAAACTCCAGGATGAACAGTGAAAAGGACCCAAGAAATGGCATTGAGGGGAGACCGTCAGAGCGCCTGGCAGAAGCACAGCTCTTGAGAAGGATGATGCCTTTCTGCCCCATGTCTTCCCAAAAGTATCAGTGGAAATTTATCTTACCTGACTGTTAAGAAAGTGTCAGTATAAGGCCACGCAGCTGCAAGAAGCAACTTGAGGTGAGAGCTGGGAAACAAACCACACCTAGATGCATTGAAAGTCAGCTGAATTCAGCAGGTCTTTTGTTGGAAGAACAAAATGAGAGCTGATGAGAAAAGATGGGAGTTTGAGGAATGAGGATGACTGTTTTAAGGTAATCTGGTAATAAAACAACCCCACTAGAATAGTGTCTTCAATGTCCCTGACTAGGCATGCTATACTGAGAGAATACATATTTCCTAAGACCTCGTCTAGCTTTTTTTGCTCACTGAATCAGAGCTTTTCTCCTCCTTACGCAAGTCTGACCTTCACACAGCCTTTAACGCTGATGCTCTTCCATTCCTGGTGTTTCTCTGTAGATGTACTGATGCAACCCCATAAAGGCAGTGCAAGATTGTGTACATTTCTTCTTCCCTGAGTAAACAGCACATAGTTAAAAAAACCCCAACAAACTAAAGGCTTTGACTCCGAGACAGGAGTTCTGCTCTCATGTGAACAACTGGTGTCTACTGGCTTCATGAAGTCTGTACTTGGGTCTTCTATCATCTGAAAAATACACTGCAATAAGGAGGCTTCCAGGCATCCAAGGACAGGAGAAGACAAGATCCCCAACTGTCTGTTTTTCAAGCCTCAAGAGGGTAAAATACATGGGCAGTAGAGTCCTGGTTTAAATAAGCTTCCACAGTAGTGAGGACCTTTAAGTTTAAACATTGATGACAGTTGCTGCGTATTTCTGAAGAGAATCCATTTCTGAGTAAGATCCCTTCGTGTCCAAAGACCAAAAACATAGCAAGGGCTTCTTCATGTAAGATGACTTCTCTTACACTTGGCAGACTATAAATGAGCTTCCCAATTGTGCAAAGAAGACAAAATCCAGAAACAGAAAGTGGACGACTGAAAAGCCCAGGAGAAAAGGCAAACTCTTCTCCCATAGCCTAACTGCACTGATTCCTGGCTCTCTCTGTCCCACAATCTCCAGCTTTATGCCAACATAAATCCATTGAATTCTGGGGCACTCGCACAGGTCTATGGATCGTTCCAACAACGTCAACAGTGCTGAACCAGGATAAGAAGTTTTCAAAAGTAAAATGGAAGCTCCCATTATAGACAGTGTAAGCAAGAAAAAATGGGCAGAAGTTCTTTGCAAAATACATGACATCTTTACAGTCATCGTGCAGAAGCTGAATGGATGATCTGACAGGAAACTACAGCTTACAGTCCTGAGGATCCATCTCTGGGTTTTGGCATCTTCCATTTTCAGGTGGAAAACGAGCTTCTTTCTTTTTAAGTATAAAAAAGCCAACAAATCCATACTGTAGCTGCAAAGAGTGCTAACTCAGCCATATGTTAAAGTAAACAATCATTTGATAGTAAAGCAGGTGAAGTATCAAAGAAGCTCTGTTTGAATAGTATTTATTTGCAATCATGAGCTTTAAATGGGAAACTGTTTACAGGCACACACTAGATAACCAAAATAGAAAGAACATGAAATCTATTTGAAGGTCCTTATCAAATATTTCAAATATTTTATTAAATATTTTATTCAGTTTCATTGTCACAGTTTAATGTACTTTAGCATGTTATACACATGACTTAACATGTGCTCTTAAAAATATCAAATTAGAGGTTTTTAAAGAAAGCATGACATTCTATAAATGTGCTTACTGACTCTTAACTACACGTATCTAAGAAGGCAGTAGCTCTGTTATACCACTGATGGAGATGAACTATTGTAAGGCATGTTTACACCAAGCTTTGGAGAGAATAAAGCCAAACATTGGGTCAAAATTCAGTGGAATTATGTGCAAGAACAGAAGTTGAAGGACTGGGCTCTAGGAAGAAAGATCATAGCAAGTAAGTTGTGTTAAAACTGTCAACAGATACTGGTTATTAAAAGCAAGCACTGCTGAGAAAGAAGGTTTTTGTAGCATCCAGGTCAGTGAGATCTGTGATTTTTTTTCAGGTGTGATTTTTGAAAATCACACCTTATGGTATAATGTGAAGGAAAGAGACCGAAATCTAGCAAGAAAGTTGGAAAACTACCATCTGAGAAACCTCATGCTGTTTTATGACCTAACATGGGAACGCTTTTGTACATGTTGCAAGTCACTGCACGCCAATGTTCGCATGTGTGTATGCCTATGTACACACACCTGCAGACATGTGCACACACATGCCTCTCTTGCTTTTGTCACCTTCAGAGCCCCAACCACTGACTCAAGTGTAGCAGTGTGCTGGGGAAAACAAGGTTTCAGCTGTAGGGGTGCAGAGAGCAGATTAGATGATTATATTCGGAAGCCTGGTTAGTTGACCTGCACAGGTCTGTTTTTTCCTGGTAGAGTACAGTGCGGGTCTGCTGGCATATGGTAACAGTCAAGACCCAGAAACTACAATATAACTCTTTGGAAGAACTCAATAAAGGTTAAGCTATTTGCAGTCATTTTTTAAATTCCATGTCAATGAAGGCCCTAGGTCACAATGACGTGTGCCCCCCCGGGAACATCACGCAAGCCCAAGCTTAACTCCAAGAGCGTAGTGGTCCATAATCGGGGCTCCTGCACTGTCACTGTGCAAACAACAATGCTGCCCTTCAAGTAAGGATGGTTTTCAGCATAAGCTTAGGTGTGTTGCTGAGTGGAGATCTCATGTAAAGTCTTCCTAGATTCCTGCCTCAGAAGCATTAGCGGGGCAACATAAAATATACATCCATCTCATAAGCTTCTTCAGAGTTGTCAATTCAGTAGAAAATACTAAGTATATAAATGACTATAATAGTACTGAGGTGAGAGCATAAACCTCACTGTGCCTTCTTATTGGGGAATTCAGGGGCAGAGGAAAGTTAACTCTTTCACAGCCTGAACGCACTCATTCACGGCGCTCAGTGTCCTGAAGTGCCTCAGCATCTTGGCAGCTGGAGGTGACGGTTCCACAACATGTACAAGGTAAGGACGCCACAAGTGTTAAAAAATATGGCAAAGATACCGAGGAGCTCTACAATCTATCAAAGCACAGTAAACAAACAACAGATAAGGTATGGTATACAACACACAAGTTGCACAGTTATTGTTTCCTTGCTAAGTCAGGATTGCAAACGTAAACTCCAGAGTCAGTTTTGAGCAGCATTTGGCTTACTGCGTCACCTCCGGCAATACCTGAGGTCCACCATCCCATGAGCACTGCTTTTTCTGCTGTTAACAAAAACCAATCTCACTGAACCGACTATAGCTAGTGGGCCCACGTCCTGCAACCCGTATGACTACAGCAGAGGCTGAAGAAAAATGCTCCAGCAACGTAGTTTGGCTACCACTGTATATTCAGCCTTTATGCGCTAGATAAATGCCGCTCTTGGAAAGTGAAGCACACGGCCATATACAAATGGTATCAATGGCTGAAAAGATTACACGATCAAGCCTGAAAGCAAATGGAAGTTAACGAAAGTAGTCTTTTAGGAGAGGTAGCCATATTAGACTCAGCATTCAAAAAAAAGGGAGTGCACTCAGAGGGTCAACATACATTACAGTCTCTTGCAGACCCACCATGGTTTTGTTTTTCCTACAATTTTTTTGCCAAATGTACACACCCAGGCGCACACGCACACACGCATACACACACATATATATACATCTTTTTTCCTAATTCCCCTTTGTTGCCATAACTTTGCCATACTGAGAACAAAGGCCAGCTTTCCTTTCATCTTCTCTTAGCTGTCCCATGTCTACAACCGTTGCCTTCAGTCTGTTCCAAACAGTAGCTAAACAGGCAGTGGCAATTAAAACCGCTTCAATTTAATATCCTGTTCCAAAAGACAGCATCCAAACTATAAGGCATTCCCTCATTCCGATGGGAGTTACAACTCTCTTGGGTTTCTACTTGATACAAACTGCAGAGTGGTCTTCAGCCTTGTGCTACAAAGGCAGCTTTCCCAAATAATAAAGACCAAAGCTGGAATTTAAACACCACAAGTTCACACACTTCTACCAGTCCCTTGTTCCTGTGCCCCTTTCCAACAACCCTTACCGCTTTTCATTTCAGAATTCATGCACCAACGCTATAAAATAGAAATCCAAACTACCGAGAAGTCTCTTACTCATGACTTTGGGATATTGTATTAGTATAAAAGAGCATTCAGTCATCTTAAATAAATATATTCTATTTCTGAAATCACAGCACATTCAAGGGGTTGTTACTGCCATAAGCAGAGCATTAAGTAATCTCCATAGATGTTTTTAGAATCACAGAATGATAGAATCATTTAGGTTGACCTTTAGACCTTTAAGATCATTGAGTTTTGATTGATTTGGTCTAATATCTGGAAAATAACCTACTGTGGGGATAAGAATCTGCATCTCAAATGTTCTGCAGAACACTTTTCCCATACTTGTATACAGTACTAGAACAATAAAGAAGACATTACAGTAATTTTCTCCCAGCTGCTTAGATCTGTAGCTTCAGCTACAACGATGTATTTTGTATACCTCAAAACTACATACAAAATATCAAAGATCACTAAATAAATAAAAGCCAAGGGAAACTGGGACAGTACTGCATTTTACACTTGAGACAAGATTCCCCCCTCCCATGGATAAGTCACAGAGGACGACTACGGTAAATGCTTTTCTTTTTTTTTAAAGAAAGATTTATACACAGGTTTAGATCCAGAAAATAATGTGAAATGCATAAATATCGATAGCTTTAGCTAAGTTAAAATGGGTTCAGTAAAGTATGATACAACATATTCAGAATAAACAAAGCAGAAAAGCATCATATTTTGGTTTGCTTGAGATATACATAAGGTGCAACAATTTCTTCTCTAGAGGCATTTGTGGACAATGTGTTAACGGGTAACAGTGTTTGCTGGTATACTGAAGTACACACAATAGCAATAAGATTTTCCAAAATGAAAGCAGCTGAAATTAATAAAAATTAAAACAAAATAAACGAGGAAAAACCCCAACCCCAATACAGTAAGATATTGGTCTGAAATTTTTGTTGTGCTAACAGACTTTGTTACCTGAAAATACTGATACCCCTTCTAGTAGATTCAGGGAAAATTCTAGCTACCAAAATCAAGACATCACTCGGAGAACCAACAAAGGCAGATGCCTAGTGAACTATAAAGCTTTGCAGGATTTCTGCTACTCTCAGTGCCTAATCGCTTAAAAATTAAGCATATCTACAAAAAGGTTTATAAGTATCTGAAAACAGTCATATCCAGTAAACTGACCCAACCCTACCCCCTCTCTAAGGGAAAGTCAAGGAAAAGCAGATCAAGTAAGATATTAATTCATATAGAAAAAAGTAATTTTCTGTTTCTTTTAAAAAAGGTACCATTAATATACAGAAATCTTCAGGAACAATATTGAAATTTAAATCGAGGAAGGATGGGGTGCTCTGACAAAAATATATCTACTCTAAAGGTTTCTAGAGAAATAAGTTAGTACCATTGTCAAGGTGAACGGCCTGCACTGTAACATATTTGGATTTCAGCTAATTATAAAGTGGTCCAAAACTCCAACAGCCACCTTGCTGTGACCCAGCAGTTTTAAGTCTTTTAAGTTTTTCCCGTCTTGTTAAAATAACTTATAAAACTTTAATAAAATCTTATTAAAAATACTGCCACAGGCTGCAGTGGCATTCTAGGGGCTCTTAGTCATATATTCACCTGAATTTTAAAAAAGCCTTTGCACTGACTCATTGGCTTATAAATTTTGCTGTTCTTTTGTTGTTGTTCCCTTCTTCCAACACACACACATCCTCGATGGTGCTGTTTCAGTGACACTTGCCCAGCTACCTGCCCTCTGTCAGACCTTTAACCCTTTGTTACAACTCGTGTGGTACGCTGTATTTTGTTTCCTGACACTGAACCAAATACTTCCACTTAATTACAACAATGAAAGGCTAAACCTAGCAAGCATTAATAGACTTACTGTCCATATGGCTATTACATCAAATTAGTTACAAAATAACCCCAAAACACATTATCAATTCATCAAGTATAAATAAGAATGCCTGATAGAATGATGTAAACTCGCATCATTTAAAGACTTAATTCAAAGAACTTCAAACTCAATCTCATACTATCAAAAGTTCAGCCGGTATGACGAAGACTAATAGAAAATTATTGCTGGAGTCCAATTTGGTAAATTGTTGTGCTACAATGCAAAAAGTAGGGAAACATCTTGTGCTATAGAAGAAGTACCCTGTTGAATTTGTAGCTTTATATCAATTACTAGTGATCATTTTGCATCTATTGGTAGGAATCAATGCTTGCTCATACAATACTGTAAGTCAAGATAGCTAAAACACCAGGCCAAGTGATACACTTGGCCTGCTTTTGGGATGCATTTACGAGAGCAAAACACAAAAATTCAACATAAGCAAAGACAGAAACTGGCAGATGGATCTGTTTGGTAGTCTGAATTTAGTCAAGCATCACTCTTCAGTTGTAGTTTCTCTGTATACAGCTTGCCACTTCACCAACACAAACTCTAATTGGCCCTTAACGCAAACTCTGAAGCTGATTTGGACTGTACATAGTAACTACAACAATGCCAGTGTCTGTAAAATGTAAAAAGTATGTGTATTGGTGTACATGTATATTGAAAAGTCACGGTTTTAGGTTTTTCAGAACGGTGAAATAATACTAAGGTCACTTTTGAAAAAACGCATTTGCAGTACTTTTTTGTTTACAGGAAAGTTTCACCAAGTTGCTCAGATATCTATGCAAAAATAAAGGAACCCTCCAAGGCATGAAAGACAAGTCAATTATCTGCAGTATTTTCTTTTCCATACACTACTCCTTTTTACTAATGCACATCATCCTGGTTATTGAAAGCTAAACTAAAAAGAAACAAACCCAAACAAAGCCTGTCAGAATTTTTCCCAGTAAAATCTACCACTCCGGTGGCAAATATAAAAGTGCAGAACATCTGGACCACATGGCTGCCCAAACACCGCTAACAATGGTACATCTGTCCAGGCTGCCTTGAGTTCTCTGGAACAGGTTTTAAATTCACTCTACAATATAAACGTAGGCATAACCTATTAATATAAACCATCTTAGAACTTAAATCTTCATGTACAAAAATGACTAAGAATATCTAATAATAACTAGTGCAGTGCGTCAGTGTTTTTGTTGTTGGTTTTTTTGTTGTTTTTTTTTTTTTTAAACTTTATTTTCATTTAGAATAACTACGTATTATACGAAACTAGTTGCCATACTCTCTGGTTGGTAAAAGAGATGCTGTGTGAGCTAACAGTAAAGGCAGCCTTTTTCACACCAACCACCTGTTTACTGTTTAAAAGCCTTCAATAGAAAGCAAGCTCTAGGATCATTCCATTTCTGTTCATTATTAGACAATTAATATCACCCTCCTACATACTGGGTTCCGATTTGAGGACCTGGCCCAAGTTGCTAACGCCTGGCTTCCAGTGAATTCTGGGCCACTCAGAGCAATAAGCACTTGCTTGCAGTCTATAGTTTCCATCACATGGACTGTCTAGCTTCCCTTGGTAAAGACAAGGCTAGGATATTAGGTAAAGCACAATGTTTTACAATAAAGTGGAGCTTCACTGGTCAGCGCAGGAAATAAGTACTGGAGCCTGAGACATTTCATTTGGCTGTCCATCATGTGGGAGAGGTGTGGCCCTCTGACTTCTGCAAAAGAAGAAAAGAAAAGCCACCCATCATTATTTGGAGTGCGGGAGGTGCTTTTATCAGGCCAGAAAGGATGGAAAGCAGCATGTGATACGGTTTAACATCCAACGTTACAGCATTTTAACTCCCTGCTGCTACAGATGCCCACACACCACTGTTCTGGGCTCTTTTTAGAGGTACTCCTGCAACAGTAACACAGTATCCTGAGGACAATCTGGAACACAATGCAAAGTCAGGCAAAACCAAGGTGCGATGGTATTCGACTACACAAAGCAAAACGCATGACTGAAGAGTAAGTTAAGAATGCACAGGTGCTGTTACTCATTTTGTAAGGGAGCAACTTCAGCCCTCAGAAGCAGAGTATAGCTCATCCGTGGCCAAAGAAGGTAAGTGCACAGAGGGATGTACCATGTTAATGCAAGTCAATAGCCAGCTTTTAAGCAATATGAAAATATACTCATCAGCAGAGTTGCGTATTGGGACTACTCCAAGTTTCATGACTTAACACTTCATCAGCCTAGCACAACGTCTCTTTCATTACCACAGCCATGTTAATTTACAAATGATTCTCTGGCCCAGGCTATCATAAAAATAAACTGCATGAAGATTATGTGCTGGAAACCAATCATTGTAGCAGATGGACTTGGGAGAGCTCCTTTGCAGCTTGTCTTTTAAAATACATACACAAAGCATGTCACTGCCTGTTATCTAATCTCACTAGTCAGGTTCTATTTTTGTTACAGTATGTGTTATTTGCAGCAAGGAAAATCTGGGACCCACTTCTTATTGACACAAGAGCCACTGTACCTCACTCTAGCACAGCTGAGACTGCAGCACAAACGGAGGGACCAACGTGCTTTGCACAACTGGGGTGCAATGAAGTTGCCTTGGCACAAAATCCAGCCCAAGCTCACAGCACTTATCTGGAGCATGCACAAGGTAAATAAAGCTAAACAGAAGCCTTCAAATGAAAACCACACTGCTACTTCCAGACAAGCTCTAATTATAGTTTAAAAAGGTGTTTGGCTTCCACGGCCCAAGGCTCTTGAAATTATGTAATAATTGAAGTCAGACGCTGAAGAAACACACCAGGCAAACCTCTAATACTGTTCTTCTCTTTTCCAGCTGTTTGCAAGTAAAGAAGTGGGTTGCAAAAGTAACAAATAGTCAACAGAGTAGAAAATGGAGAAACATCTAGCCTATGAGATTTATGTTTGTTTTGACTTCCATTTTCTGAGTATGAGAGAGACATGGCTAAGTTTCTACTCAGAAAGAGTCCTCCCCTGCTTTCACCCTGTTGTCATCCCTCCCACCCCTCTGCCCAGTGGCGATTACAAGTTGGAATTTGCAATAGTTGCTGGACATTTGCCAGTTTGGTGTTTTCAGCATGGAAGGTGCTGCATTGTTTTAGCCATATGATGAAATGACAAAAGGTGGAAGTAAGAAAGAAAGACCCAAACAGAAGGCTACAGACCCAAACATCAGCTCACTTCAATAGGAACAAGAGGAGGAGGACAAGAACTCTGCGAGGAACAAAGAGGGAAAAACCACAGCGAAGCAAATCCCGTTGCTCTCGTGCAATTCTGGTCAGTGTTAATGGAAATCAATGAAACCACAAGGGTGTGAGAGCCGAGCTTAGCATAGCACTTCCCCAACTCTCACTTTGTGGCTTCCAACTACAGAAGACAACAGAAATGAGTTCAACCTTTTGCTGTCTTGATAGCAGACATCTGTTTTGCAAAGCTGGGAGGAGAGGCCAGGCTGACTGCAGTGTGAAAAACACTTCTCACTCAAAACAATGCTGCTTATGCAAGACAACAGCTTCTGCAGACAAGAGTTAGCAGGCTGGCTTCACCTGACTTTCTTGTAGGGTCCCTGAGCTTCTACAAAGCCTTTCAATGTTTGATGTACAGCCTGAACACACAGAAGTGGGTTGGTCAGTGGAGGCCACAAGATCAGTATCTCCAATGAGCTGCAGTGTCAAAGAACACGGGATAATTAAGAGCCAAGGAGTACCTGTCATTGGTTTATCTCCATCACAGCTCTAGCATGCAGGATCTGACCAGCCCTAAGTACTCTGCACATTCTCCACTTTGAGTGGACAGTCTACTCAGTAACAGAGGATCAACTCAAACTAACAAGGCTTTGCATCACCCAGACTTGTTCTGCCCCATGCCATTCTGCAGACGCTTAGCCTCCTAAACAGCAAAGCACAAGAGTAGAAAGAACATGTTAGCTTCCTTCAGACACATTCAGCATAAAAGCTTGGGCTGAAGTTACATGAAATTCTATCCACGGTCTTAGGCCACTGAAAAATGCAAATAAGCATGCAGCAGCTACTTATATCTGCTATTATCTGACAAACCTTATCTGATAACTAGAAACCCTCAATTGCTACGATCTCAAGGAGCGTATGAACCAGTTTACATAGAAAAACTGGTAGGCAAGCTTACCAAGGAGAATCATTTTACTACTAAAACATATTATATTGTCATTTAGGTGAAGACTTAACACTACTAAGCAAGTGGTGTGAAACAGACATTCATAGAAAGCTGTGGAGAGGAAACACAGGCCAAATTAAACAGTCTGCAATTCAAATGCCTTCTGAACAAGCTGGCAGTCACTTACTATTCACTTAGACAACAAAGAGAAAAGAAAACCATACCTGTGTACATTTTCCATGGCTGCTACTTCTGCCAGAGCAGCTAAGCTAAAAAATGCAGACACCGCTGGCATATCTGATGTAATACTATGATTTTCTTCTGACTCTGCATTTCTGGAGCATTCACTGTTACAATCTGTTTCTGCACTTGATGTTTTTTGAAGAGTACTTTGTGGCAGCTCTTTTGGCTTCTCCTCTGCAATAAAAGAAAGTTAAGCTTGTAAACATAGCCCTTAAATTCACAGCAGCCCATCAATATACTGACTAGTCTGATGTGAACCGAATCTTTACCTTTAGGACTTCAGTTTTGCAAGTGTAATCCAATTCATACTGCAACCTCTTCTGACCCAAGTTACTGGCAGAAGCACAGTACTAAGGTTTATGAAGCAGTTCATTGATTTTGCATTTAACTGAGTTTCATCTTTTAGGTCAGGCAAGAGAGCTGTTGTGTACATTTTAGATACAAAAGTCCTGCAATATAATTTATCTAAACTGCAGAAGACTCCTGGAAGGACTGTGGCATTGACTGTCATATTATGGAATTCATTTTTACATCCTGTAACTAGGTGCAGTGTAATTTATTTGCTGGACTGGAAATAAATTATGAAAGGTAACTGTTTTCCATTTCTCCCTGTATCAGCTCTCAGTTCTCACAGAGAAATAGCCAGAGAGACAAGATAGATCTGGGCATTCAAACAAAAATGTTGTATTGACTTTCTGATTTCCCCGTTGATTGATACTGGTATTTTAAAGAATGACCTTTCTAAGCAGGTATGAAAACAAGCTAACTGAAAAATACTTCCCTGAGAGGTTGCTGGTACTCCAAAACCTTCTCCAACCGTTCAATTTTAACAAAATTTAAACTCCAATTTCCTTACCCAGTGTCCCTCCTGCTGGTGACACTCGACCATCTGCTGTTCGGACAAGATGTGTGATCTTAGTTTTTCTTGCTTTCCTTTTCTGGCTGCCAACTAAAGGCTCATGCATCATCGCTGGCTCTGGAGTGTGTAGGGCAGATATAGAAATTTTATTCTTCCAGGCAGACTCACTGGAATTTCTGTCTTCTGAGAGTATGGCTGAAAGAGTACAAAAATGCATTTTTACATGTAGAATAATTCAGCTACTAGCTCCGTCATTTACCATTTTGTATCTATCTGCATGAAGCTTCTCTCACTGTACTCAGACCACAATCTATAGCAAGATAAGAGTCTGAATGCTGCAGATATTTGCAGGGGAATAGTAGCATCAACTCCTGAAGATATCCTAAGGGGTTCTAGTTTCTAATATTTGCAAACGCAACTGTGATATGGGCACCCGCACTTCAATGGAAGTGGGGTATCAAACAGTCAGTCTGTATAAAATGCTGCAACAGAAGATGTCAGCAAGTAGCTAGGAGACAAGATGTATTTAAGGAACAACAATAGTCCTCGCGCAAGCTTATCTTAGCTCACAGAAGGACTCATAAGCAGAATTCAGGAATTCCTGACTAACCCTCTGTCTTCTATCTCTAGTCACTCCACATCGCCTCCTCTAAGCAGAGGGAAATGCTGTCTCGTGCAAAACAACAAACCTTACAAAACACCCAAAAGGCAGCAAATACAAAATCAGAAATGGATCATGGTTGAAGAATACTAAAAAAAGAAGTAAGCACAGGATAAAATAGTGATGGAAATACTGCCTACATAAAGTCAGAAAGGAACAATTCGAACCTTTCTCAGCAGTGCTAGTGTTGGCATTTCAAAGCAGACTTCTGTACTGAACTAGAAGAGAAATGCGGGCGCCATCATCTCCCACAGCCCAACCACGGCCCTGCTGCTGTCCCTGCAGCCCAGCTGGGCCTGGAGCATGGTGGGAAGCCCTGCTTGCAGCCAGGGGTCACAGTGGGCCTGACTTCACCTGCCAGGTTGCCAGAGGTGGGGCAGCAGAGGCTGACGGCATTGTGGGAATATGAGGGAGAAGTGAGGGCAGGCTACCGTAAGGCTACAAGCGGGAGGTGTTGTCAGGGCTGTTCCTCTACAGGGCTGAGCCTCTATGCTGCCCCACTGCCATCGCTCCAAACCTTCTTCCTCAGTTCTCTCACAGCCCCCTTAAAATCTCCCATGGGAAGTCCCTTCCACTGCTGTTTTTTTTGGGGGACTGTTGATGTGCTTAAGGGTGGGATGGCTCTACAGAGGGATCCGGACAGGCTGGATCAATGGGCTGAGGTCAGTTGTATGAGGTTCAACAAGGTCAAGTGGTGGGTCCTGCACTTGGGTCCCAACAACCCCATGCAACATTACAGGCTTGGGGAAGAGCGGCTGGAAAGCTGCCTGGTGAAAAAGGACCTAGGGTGTTGGTTGACAGCTGGCTGTATATGAGTCAGTAGCGTTCCTAGGTGGCCAAGAAGGCCAACAGCATCCTGGCCTGTATCAGAAACAGTATGGCCAGCAGGACTGTCCTCCTGTACTTGGACTAGTAAGGCTGCACCTTGTATAATGTGTTCAGTTTTGGGCTCCTCACTACAAGACAAGTGAAGCGTCTAGCGAACAAGTCTTACGAGAAGTGGCTGAGGGAACTGGGATTGTTTGGTCTCATAAAAAGGAGGCTCAGGGGAGACCTT
The DNA here is from genome assembly GCA_013400335.1 of Eurystomus gularis. Lineage (NCBI taxonomy): Eukaryota > Metazoa > Chordata > Aves > Coraciiformes > Coraciidae > Eurystomus > Eurystomus gularis. Next base: position 394,504 of record VZZY01002378.1, read on the forward strand.
ATCACCCTCTACAACTACCTGAAAGGAGGTTGTAGCGAGGTGGGTTTCAGTCTCTCCCAAGTTAACAAGTGATAGGACATGAGGAAATAGCCTCGAGTTGCACCAGTGGTTGTTTAGACTGGATATTAAGAAAAATTTCTTCACTGAAAGGGCTGTTACATTGAAACGGGCTGCCCAGGGCAGTGGTTGAGTCACCATCCCTGGAGGGGATCCCATGCAGATGTGGTGCTTAGTGACATGGTTTATTGGTGGACTTGCCTATGCTAGATTAATGTTTGGACTTGATGATCTTAAATGTCTTTTCCAACCAAAATGATTCTACGATCACAAATTTTCACCTGACTAGTCGCTTTAATTCATGAAGAAACTGGTCAGATACCAATCACAAAATATATTTAAGCTTCCAAAGTCTGAGATCAGTGTGTAATGATCAGTCATTTGTAATTTCCATTGATTTAGTAAGCCATACTGCTGCTACCATAGAGTATCACTAGTCCATAAATTTCATCTGGGACATCTTTTTTACTCCTGAGATAAAAGTATTATGAGGCCTATCTCATTTATGATCATCACAAGCTAGGGTTAGAAAGAGACTACGGGTAGCAGAGGGAATGTCCCAAGGCATTTCTTACAGATACTTTTTAACCAGTTCTGGAATCATGAATCTACACCAAGTCCTCAGGGTATTTTTTCCCAGTGCACTGCCATTCTGATTACACATTTTTTCCTAACACCTGCACCGCATTTCCCCTACTGCATTTCCAACTCATCATTTTCCTGTAGTACCCATCAGGTTACACCCCATCTCTTTGCCACAGCCCTTTATGTATTTCAAAGTTGTTACTGTGCCTAGCTTTTTCCTCTTCCCCCCCAGTTTTTTTCAATCTTTCATCCTGTTTTAAAGATATGTTTGAGACTGGTTCACTTTCTGGGTAGTAGGTCCAGCAAAAATAACCCCCTCAAAACTCAAGCTAGAGCGCAAAGAACAGGTCTTTCAGAAGGGCTCAGCACTGAAGAAGACCAGCCTCCTACACTGAGACTGGTTGTGTCATGCAGGAGCACCAAACCCCACAAACCATGCACAACAGCCCTGCAGTCTGCACAGATTTTGCTCTCTTCCATTTTAGTGTGTATTCACTGTTTACTTATTGTTTGTTTTGTACATTTATTGAGCTTTCTATTCAAGGATATGGCTAGTATAACCTCTATCATTTGCTAGCTTCTTTAACTGTTAACAGTTGTCCAAGGATGTGGACCAGGCGAAGAAAATAGCTGTTGTAATGCATTTTATCTTGTTAGCTGTTGCCCTTTGCCCTTCTAAGTGGGAAGGGACCTTTTAATGCTTTATGGTGTAAGAATACAATCAGAGCTAGTACTCGTGTGTAAAAACATTTGAAAATATTCCAAACCTTATCACCTTCATATCTTCTCTTACTAAAAAATTTCAAACTTGTGCACGCTTTTTATTTTGAAAAACAAACAAATAAACAACCCACCACTTTCATTTAGCTCTTCTCAGTGTTTAGCTATAGCTGCTAACCTTTCTAGAGCATAGCTATACTGCAAAACTTATCTTTTGTAAAGAGAGCAAGAGAAATCACAAGAAAAGATCTGTCCTGTAACAGTCCAATTAAGCAGAAGTGCCAATGACTGCAAAAACAACTTTCCAGAAATTCAACTGGGCTAATAGTGAGATGTTCACAAAAACTTACTGCACAGACTGAGACCAAAATCTTAATTGGAATGTATAATTAAATGGGCAGCTTTCTCTCTAGATTTCTTATTTGCAAATTCATAAGCATTGATTATGTATTAATGCAACAGTTTGGTTGTAGTCCAACACTATTTGTTAATTCTGATTTGGGATTTGCTCTAATTAGATAGTACTTTGACAGTGCTGTTTAATTTTAGTTTGAGTTTATAATGGCTTTAATCTTAGTAATACATGTCACTTTTTTTTTTTTTTACACTTAAAAATATTAAGACATGATTTCAAATAATAACAGGACAGAAAGAAACCTGATTTGGTATGTTTTTAATCAGCTGTGTTGTATAGTGCAAGCTCTGTCAGGTGACTAGAAATTAACTTGATTGGTCAATACAGTATACAGTTCCCTTTTGTTTTCTTTCTCATACAAGCTAAAGAAACGAAACCTAAGAAAAAAAAGCTTTGAAAGGTAAAATAAAAAGAGGTGACAGTTTTTAAAGACATAAGAGGGAGTATACAATGTTTGGCATGTTTGATTAAGAAATTGCAGAAGCTGGCTGTCAAACTCAGGACGTAGCAAGTATATTCCCTCTCCATGTTTTAAGGTTTTTCAATCCTTGAAACAAGACTTGAGAGAGTTCTCTACTTTTTTTTTTCTCCTCCAGTTCTAAAGTAAGCTCTCTATCACGCCATCATAACATTGTCGCCATACAGTTTTGAAGAAGGAAGGACTAAAGGTGAACAATGACTAAAGGTGAACAATGAATGAACATTTTTTTTTGTGGGGGTGTAGATGGAGGGTGGGTGTTAAAGTGAAGAGCTTCTTTTTTCTTCTCAAAGGATGCAGAGATAAGAATTCGTTTCACTGACTTCTTTGCAGACTATTATTCAAGTAGACACAAAACCTAACTTGGAGGAAATCACACAACGGCTTCACTGACAAGACCCTCCACAGTGAACGCCAAAGGAGAAAAGAGTCCACCACCATATAGCTAAGCTAGGTGCTAATAGGAGTTCTCCTGCACCGCCTTTAAGAGGAACAGCACCCCACCGCTTCAACTGAGAAAGGTATATCCAAATGGATGCTCCAAACCAGGACTTGGTTTTGCTGTGCAGAAAGGACAGGGCTAAACAAGTTTAATTCCACGTATTTTTAATAATTTCTTAATCCATTTCACATCCCTTCTGTTTCCACACGGTCCTGTGTTCAAGAGCTGTTGAGCTCAGCTACTTTTTAGGAGAAAGCTGTCCAGAAATGCAATGACGTTCTGCAGCTACTGTGCAGTCCTGCAAACAGGTATCTACATGGTTAGCTTCCCACATGACAGTAGCACATGCAGAACTACAGGGCTATTTTTGCAGAGTTAAGCACATGGTATGAAGATGTGGGCCTTCTGGCATGCTTATACCACAGTGGCCAAACTGGCACTGAGAGAAAAACATTTAGAGCTCTGCCAGAGGCCTTCCCGAGCTACATTTGTTAAATATCAGCATGGACAGTTTACCTTACTCTGTAGGCATGCAGAGGACATGTGGTCTTATTCCCCCCCCCATCTTTGTGAACAAGAAAAAAGAAGTCAGGTGGGCTGACTCAATGCACACTAGAGAAGAGGGCAAAGCTTTACAGACTGAACCCAGCAAGACACAGACAGATTTAACAGACTTTCTATTATGAGGGAGAGCTGCAGAAGTTTAGCCACATTTAGTGAATGAATGCTCTGTGGGACTAAACGCACTGGTAATGCTTTAATGGTCTTTATGAAAGGAGAAGCCTGGCAAGGCAGAGCAAAGTTTCAAGTCACCAACGCCTGGGGAATCACTTCACCAAGGAAGTGATGCCAAGCACACTCTGACCTATACCCTGGTGGAAATTCCAGCTCTTCTGACAACAGGATGCTGCAGCAATACAGCTTGTGGGGTCAGGCAGCACACAAAGAGCTGCAGCAAGGGCTGGGGACTAACAAGCAGGGACACGCTAGCTGACAAAGCAGCAGATGGTCAAGCCAGGTGTATGAAACAGCTGCCTTGATGGGAAGTTCTGCTGCATATGCTGACCCAGCCCTTTTCCAGCCTGGATAGATGCTAAAGGCACACTGGCACAGAGCTGCTGGCTCCCTCTAGGCTGCAGGTCCTACACAACAAGGGCCTTCTCAGCAGAAATAAAAAGGTCATTCTGCTAATTTCCTGCACTTTCTGTTCTTTCTCAAACATAAGTGCTAAGACTGTACAGACTAATGTGCACGTGGGAGAGCTGATGGAGCATTGCAGCAGTTAGCTCTACCAGCCACAGGAGACAGGGCTCCTTCACACATCTAGTGCTGAGACTGGTGTGTGTGTTCATCTCCTTTTCTTCCCTTCTGGTACAAAGGCCAGCATTGCACCTGGCTGTTACACAAACCATGCAAGAGCCCTCAGCACAGCTCACTACATGTACCTGCAAGGAGTCAATGGCTGTGACTTACCCCTTGCTATTTAAAGTATTGATTACCACCAGAAAGACTGAATAGTGTGGCAGAAATCTCTCAGCTGAGTGGTGCTGGACCTCCCGCAAAAGGAATAGGTACAGCTTTGCTTCTGTCAGCCTTCCCAATGAAGTGACATACCTATTAACGTATTCAGCTGCATTGCTATGTGCTCTTTGCTAGTAGGAGCAGGGGCTGTCCACTGGTATTTTACTGGGCTGTATCTATCTCTATAAACACCTGCAAACCCCCAATATGGGTACTTCCGCTTGTGATGCTGTGTACGATGTGGTCACATGGAGTCAAGATTCACTCAGATACTCAAACGAGAGACAGACCGAGACAACATGACCTAATCACATCAAAATTTGCCTTTACTGCACTTCATTTTCTTCATTCAAAACACAGATGCACACAGGCACACACATACTTTTCAAGAGAACAAAACATGAATCCAGCATGACCTCTGCTGACAGCAGCCCTTTGTCTCTTCTCCAGCTATAAGAACATTCAAGTTCCTTCCTCCAGCAAAATTAACTCCATAAAAACCAAAACCGCTCATTATAGACTTGTAACACACCACAAGTAAAGACTAACCACAAAAAGGAGTTGAAATTTTCACTCAGTGTCTGGTTCACTAAATCCTTGTATATTTGAGTTGAAATGAAGATGCTGGGATTCCCAGCTCGAAAGCTGGGCAGTATGGGACAGGTGAGTCAAAGAGTTTAGGGACACCCTGCCTAGGAACTCACAAAAGGCTCTACAGTGCCTGCCAAGGCCATACCCATGCTGCATTCTACTGATCAATGCTTTCCTTTCAGTGACACTACTTAAGAGTAAGCAAGACCTCAGATTTTTTTCCCCTTTGTAACTCAGAGAAAATGCACTTCCCCACCAATGCATGTATCCCCACTGCCTTTCCTTTGACGATTTCTACATGGGTTGTATAGCACTGGAAAGTTCCTTGTGTCTTTGCTTCAGTCTTGGGAGGAACTTAGCAAACTGGCCCTACTCCAGCAAATGCAGACACATCTTTAATGTTTGGACATGATGACATAATTCATATGCTCAACTTCCAAGGACATGCCTCTGTGTTGTGCTGGAACAGGGCCAGGGTACTCAACGCTTGCCAGGCTTGAATCTTTGATCATAGTGCACACTTCATTTTATATCAAAACAGGCTGGATTCTTTTAATCAAATGGAGGTTTTGACATTTCGTTTAGCCACATCTTATATCTGCATATTTTAAGACATTTACATTTTTACTCTATTGTGTATTAAATGCTTTCTGTTTCTTTTCCCACAGGAGCATTTAAACACCCATTTTTCTTATTAATTTGTCTACACGGTCTACTAATAATTCTAATCTGAGTGGCACCCAATGAAAGCTGTGTTAATATATGATGTCTTTTTCACACCAGCATGGAAGCAAGATAGTTACTTCTCCTAAGTGACTCCCACAACGTGTTTGTTGTACAAATACAATGAAACAGAGCAAGTAATTTCAAAATATTTGCACCATTGAATGCAGCAGCGCTGGCAGAGCCTATGTAGGAAAACAGTGCACATGCAGCACAGAGGACAGAAAACATATCAGGAAAGAAGAGGCAATGAGATGGCCAAGTTGTACAGAAAGATAATAAGCATGAAGGTATCTGGGGAAGCTGGAGATGGGGGTAGTCATTTTATTATCTTAGAGATGGATATGGTTGGGGGGACCAGGGGGGAAGGGAAGAAGTTAATGGAGCTACCTAAGTAAGCAGAACCAGAGAGGCTCTTCTATACCACAGGGATGATGTGGGAGAGAACTCCACTGTGGAAGGTCTAAGGAATGGCCTGGGCATGATTTGGATAGTGTGGGCAACATTACTGCAGAAGAAAAAGAAAAAAGGGGGCCAGGGAAGCTAGGTAAGATATAATCCTGTACATACTGTACACTTAAAAATGTACCTTGGACTTGTGAGTATTGTATACAATACTGTAACAAGAAAAAGACTTTGCAGAGCTACCAGGAGGACAGTGAGTAGAGCAAGTCCCTAACTTAAAAACACTTGTCGAATTCATCTTCCATCTGAGGCAAACAAAGCTGGTTAAGATTTCTACAGAGGAAGGGCTGGTTTAGGTTAGTATTTCTGAGATCTGGTGCAGAAACAAGCTCTAACATCCTGGCCCAGCTGCTGTCTGCAAAGTCCTAGACAGCGGGAAATCACAGGGAGAGGTGATAGGGACATGGATAAATGCTCTGTCAAAGGGATAAATAATATGGTCTCTGGTCTAGAAGGGATGGAGATAAGAGCAACCAAAGCGCTAAAGAGCGATGAGCTGTGGAATGTTAAGAGTTCAGGGCCAACTGCAGAACTGCTCTTGCTTTGTCAGCTCTGCTGCACATCGTCTGGAGCAGAGAAACAGTAATTAAGGGACATGTCAATTAAAACCAAAACAGCATCATACTGGAATGAGGTAATCAGATCAGCTGGGGCCAGGAGCTAATGGAATCAAAGCAGATAGAGAAATAAGAGACCAAAGCAATCAAGGACTAGAGAGTTGAGTAGCCTCTGTCTAGAAGCATTTCCGTAAGACTGAATTGAGAGAGGAGGCGGACCAAAACCTTAACTAAATAACGCACCAGTACCTGTGTCCGGAACATTAAGCTTCTCCTTTCTGTGCTTACATTTGCTGACAATTTTGTGGAATAAGTTCTTTTTCTGAGACTGGAATGAACCTACAGACAACATTAATAATACATACTTTTAATTAGCAGTTTTTAAAAAAAAAGTACAACAGTCACAGTATGTGCTATACAACCTCCCCTTCTACTAATACAGGATGCTATTTCCTGGGGAAGCACAAAACCTGGCCTTCTACCAGAACGGACTCTGGAGGCTTTCAGCAGGCTGTACTTCAACCCATCGGCTCCCAATGCTTAAGTGCATACAAAGCATTTTGGAGAATGACGACGACCTTAGGAAACCTTAGCCATATCCTAAACAAGGGACTGGCTCACTTGTTTAAAGATATGCTCTCTTCTGCACATGGAACTGGGTTTGGTCGGAATGGAGAAACCTTTCCTCATCGCAGCCTGGATGGTGCTGTGTTTTAGACCAGTGACCAAAACAGTGTTGGTAACACCAATGTTTCAGTTACTGCTGAACATAGTTTACAGAGCACCAAGCGAGTAGGCTGAGGGTACGCAAGAGGCTGGGGGGGGACACAGTTGGGTCAGCTGACCCACACTGACCGAGAGGTTTTTCACACCATATAACATAATCCGCAATAAAACTGGGTTGTGTTTTTTTTTCCCCAAAAGTAGTCATTACTCAGGGACTGGTTGGGCATCAGTTTGGTGGTGCTGAGTATTGGCTTTTGCATCGCTTGTTTCCCCCCCTTCCTCCTCTTTCTTATGAAACTGTCTTTATCTTGACTAATTATGGGGTTTTTTTCTTGTTTTTGCCCTTCCAGTTCTTGCCCCTATCCCATTAGCAGAAAGTGAGGGAGTGGCAGGGGTGTACTTACCTACCAGCCAGGGCAAACCCACCACATGATGCAAGAGTCACCTTTTTATTTTTGATGACCGGAAATTAGTATAAACTAAGTGCAGAAGTAAAAGCTCCCAGGAGAGGAAGGTGAAGGTTATGCCCAGTTCACAGTATCCTTCCTACTTTGACAGTAGTTGTCAGAAGACATCTTATGTGACATCAGATTACAAAGTATGTTACTAGCAGAGCTCATCAAGAAGTTATCCTTTGTGTCATTAGTGGAGAAAACAGTGATAGAACCGCAACATAGACATAACAGACCAAAAATGTAACAGATGCATAATCTCTACACCGCAGAGGCATTTTTATGGAGTTACTTTACAGAAACTGCACTTCAAAGCCTGATTTCCAAAGATACAACAAGCAAGCAAATCTTCGGGCTAAGTCAGAACAGAGTGACCCAAACAGAAATGAGATGCACTGCAGGTGACAAGATGGCTTATAGCCTAGCAAGAGGGTGTCCTTTCCATCTGCAGCTGACTTGGAATATGATTCTACCCACCAGAAATACTGGCCTCCTGCACTCCTCCTCACCCTTAAAAAGAACCAGACACACACACTGGCTACCAAGACACAACTACGTCCATGGAGCAACACATGATCCAGGCAGGTCTACATCATGTATCTGCAATTTGCCATCACTGATTCTCCATATGCAGGGAAAGGAGGAGGAAAGAGTGTAGGACATGGAAGAAAGACATAGCCTTATGAGGGGAAAACCATTCATAAGCCCTGGCCTGTTTGAATAATATTGAAAATTACTGAGAGAAAGCTAAAAACCAGCCAGAAACAGATATAAAAACCCTAAGATTTTGTCCTGGTGGCTTTGTGGTTCACTGATGCTTGTTTTTGTACTACTGAAGAAATCAAAACTTTGGGGAAAGATTAATAATCTTCCAAAAAATCTAGAAGTCAAACAACAAACCAAATAAAGTCCATGTGAGACATCATCTGAATAGCTTTACCAGAACTTGTACAGAAAATATCAGGAAGTTCAACAGAAGAGGGCATGTTCACTCAAACTGATTCAAGTGTTCTGCAAATTTTTCAATAGCTTCCTGAGCATCAGAGCTGGATAAACAGTCTAGTGTCAGCGACACAAAATGCAAAACAATGAATGAAAAAGCTCAGGCAGGTTGAGGAAAAGCCTAAGTGAAAAAATTGAGCTTTTCTGAAGACTAAGGTCAAGCACTTCATCCACATCAACAGAGACAAGTCTTCCCACAACACTTCCACAAGAAGACAGAGGCAGAGGTACCTAACTAGCTGATTCTTATGACATTTTAATTATTATTTTTTAAATTAGTGGCTTTTGTAGGTGCTGGAATAAGAGACAGTGCCCACTGATACTTGAGTAACCTTTGGCCATGAATGCAGTGAAAGATGATGGTCTAATAGCTAAATAAATCAACACGTCATATTCAGACCTAGGACTGTAACTTCTGACTCCATGAGAAACTTCATCCACACTCTCTGCCTGAACTAGAGCCTACGATCACTGTCCTCTGAAAAGCCAAATTACAATCACTCTCATGCTTACACATATTTTGTCTAGTAGCTATTAAATAGACTACCCGGTGGTTCTTTGAGAATGGTCACATCCCATCCTGCCTTTAGATTAAGGCCTAAGACATGGACTGCCAAATACAGGATCTTTGCATGACATATTAAAAGTATGAAAACCAGAGCTTTTCTTTTAATAGAAACTAACTGAACTAAACCAATATGGAGAAAGCAAAACACAGTCTGGACCAGAGAGGACATTTGCATGTAGGAAATACCCCCGAAGGAAGGGGGCATTCCTGAGATCATGTGCTGGTTTGGGCTGGGATAGGGTTAACATCCCTTTTCATGCTCTCACTAGCAGGTGCCCCAGGGGCACACCTTAGGCACCCTCACCCAGGAAGGAGTTTACAGGATGGCTAGCTGGGCTACACCTGTTTCATGGGGACAGCAGGCAAGCATTCTGAGATTTCCAACAAATGCCACTTGTTAATGTTCAATCCAGAGAAAACTCCAGGTTTGAAAAAAAAAAACAAACAACAAAACCAAAAACAACCTAAAGGCTTCCTGCTAGGCAGTGGACCCTGGATGTGATTTCCTACAGAAAGCTCAAAAAAACCCTTTTCATGTTGGTTTACTTGCTATTGTACACCCATCTGCAAATGTAAAGTAAGTCCTTTCTCTTGCTCCTCGTTCTCTACTGGAAATACTCTACATGGCTCTTCCTTTTCCCACTACTTCAGCAGTTGCTACAGGATTTAACCACCTGCTAATCCTGGCTTGCCCACTGGGCTTGCTGAGGGCAGTAGGGATCTCCTCCTGGGAATACTGCTACAGCAGCTGCTCGAGGAAGCAGCAGGCAAGAAAACGAACCCACCATACCTAATGAACCATAACTGCATTTCTGGGCATATGCCCCCTCTGCTCTCATAAAAAACCCAATCTTAAAGGGCCTGATCCATTAGAGAACATTGCAACGTGATTGTAAGAAAAATAGGACAAACAGATTTGTCCATGCAGTTCTGCATCTCTCAGGAGGAAGATACACTATTTTAAGGTCACAGTCTTTGGAACATTATGGCATGCAATCTCCAGGAATTCGAACACTTTGAACTGAGCCAAAATAATCCCCTGAGCTAAGACCGAGAGGAATGCCACAAAGAAGCATCCGTTTTAAGCTGATGCTTTATTTCTAGTCCTAGAGGCCACCAGCACCACGAAAATTATAGACAACCCCTTTCCCAAATAAAAGCACGCTATGCATTCCTTTCCTTGCCTTCTCAAATGGAAAGCTTTAGTGAAGTGCTTAGTGTATAAGTGAGCATTTCTTCACAGCACAAGGCAGAAATAATGACTGTGCCTGTTGCTCATTTTTGCATACAAGCAGATTAGTGACTCACTGCAGACTGCTGACTTCTGTGTCGTGGGATGTTCTGGCACACATGCCATTGGAAAGAAGGAAAAAAAAAAAGGAATCAGTCACAGTTCCAGCAAATGTTGGAGCAGGCCATCTGCACAGATTCAGTATAGCTGTAATTTTCAGCCATTTTGTGACATTATTACTGTATATGCACGCTCCCAGTTCAAAATGCTTGAAGTAGAATTTGCCAAAGCATTACAGCTTGTTCAATCCTGCTCCCACCGAAGAAAGACCCCAAGGGGAACAGAATTTGGACAATTTGGAAAGCTCTGGGGAAAAAACTGCTCTCATTTAAGAAAGTTCAAATTTTCCTTATACGTGTGGATTGGAAACAGCTTTCACGTTAGAGGGTTTTCAGGTGGTTTTATATGAAAAAAACCTGTCTGAAGTGAGGACTGGACATGACAAGCACAATGGAAGGAATCAGCGGGCAGCAACTCACTCATTTTCTGCTTAGAAGTAGGAAACACCCTGACAATCCTGGCTGCTTGGGCTAGGTAGCAGATCAGGCCTCTTGTAGTTATAGGTTAATAACATTTGACAGAAAATCAATCTGCCACTATTTACTCCAAAATAAAGCACACTAAGGCATGCAGCCTTAGTTGGGGGTGGGGTGAGGAAACACCCTGAAAACAACAAACAAAAATATTTATCCATTTTTACTCACCTAACATCCTGGGAAACTTTTAGTGTGCATCACTCCAACCTATTTTCCAAATTTTAAATGTAACTTAATAGGCACTGCAAAAATTGACTACTTCTTAGAACTGAGAATGCCTGGGAAGTTCATGAGCCTGCACATGCTCATTCAGAAAAAGCAGGGAATGATTTTTAATAATGTTTACTAAACCTACCCCTAGTTATTATCATCTGTTGTCTGGAAACATCGAGAGTCCCCAAACCACTAGTAAGCACTATTTGTGCTCTACATCTCCTCTAATTACCTTTAGGACAGAAACAACCCCAACAAAGAGCAAAGCAGCAGAAACAACTCCATGCAACATGGTAACGCAGAGCACAGCACAGCCAACTTAAGGTCTCCTGCATCCCAACAGTCACACTCATAAGATTATGCTGACTCTTCATGGCTCATGCTCATCACACTGTTAAGAATAAGATGTTACTTTGCTTAATTCTGATGGCGTAAAAAACCCACAATAATGTAAAAAACCCAGAGCCATTCCAAACTAAGCTCTGTCATTTTTCACAATGTGCCATTTTCATTTCCTGCAACACTTGCAGGAGCCTAGCATGCAGACCTGTACGCTTAACACCTCTGGAGGTCACTATTCTCTTTGTGGTCATCACAGTTTACAGGCAAGCCAACAACAGCATGACGAGGCTGAATGTTCTGTCAGTACACCACAAATTAAACTGAGGATTCAGCTTGATGGATGTCTGGCTCAGCTGGAACAGTTTCCTTACTAAGCTAGTAATCTTGCTTGTATGCAATTTGGTTCAGGTCATTTCAAATCCACAACATGCATCCTAACTTTAAGCATCCTAACAAAATAAAACAAATTCAAATCAACTCCTTGCCATAGAATATTTACATTTTAGCAATCTTTCTTTTCCAAAGGAAAAAATGCTTTGTCAGAAGGTTTTTCAGCTACCTCGTGAGAGCTGAACTTCACTCTCCAAGGAGCTGGAATGACTGACACAAGCTGACAGCTTGCCCAGCTAACTTGAGTGAATTCAACATTCATTGAAATTAGGAGCAGATATCACTGGCTCCGTCTGGGTTTACTTTGAGGCTGCAGTTAGATGTTCACTACAGGAACAGCAGCGTCACTATCAGATATTCCTGCCCTGGGGCTGCTTGTTGCAACCCCACAGCTCAGTTGGTGGAAAAGTTCATGTGACTGTTTAGCATCTGCTTCGGTGCAAAGTCAGCTGGCTTAGTTTAAAGAGCCCTTATTGTCAGCTAGAGGCAAATGCTCCATGGCCTCCTCCACAGGGCTGTGCCAAAACTACTTATATCAGGCTTGTAGCTTGCCTGCAGTTATGTTTCTGTCCTTCCCTTGAGACATGGCCAAATATATTCCAAAGCTTTTTCAGTGATGCAAACAAGGATAAAGATTACGCTCTCGTGTATGAACCTTGCCAAAACCAGAATGCAGTTTTCTGGGCTACCTGAATTGAGATAGCATTTCAGCGTGCCATTCCCAAACAATGTAGGGCCTGCAAGAGCTTTACACATACAGACACTTGAACAGGTGTAAATACCATAGCAAGAAATCCAAGGAGCTGCTATTACAACTTCAACTGCCAGATCACAGTATATTAAGGAGATCTTGTTCCCAACAGATGTTGTTTAATTAACCACTGTATTATCATACTGTAAAGGAACTCATTCATGCTCATTGAGGAAGCTCTGTCATGTACATACCATTAAAAAAAAGGTATTTGAAGTCAGAACTCACTTGGTATTAGCACAAGTCTAATCTTGCAAAAGTGACTGTTCCATATCTAATTATATAAATACAAAAATCAATACCAAAATTGGCATGCACTAGAAAAGAACAGCTGTTCAATCCTGCATACTGTAATGTGATTATTTGTGAAGCATTCAGAAGGCATAGATCTAATCCAGGGTCACCTGTCTAAAATAGCCGTATTAGATCTGAAAATCTGTCAGTCAGGGGAACTACCATAGCAGCAGAAAAGGAAATCAGCTTCACACTGTGAACTGTGTATAATGGGGATTCTTTTGAGCATCCTTTTGTCTTGGAGAATTACTGTTATGTCATTCCTTCATTTTTTGATGCTTCTGTACTGCATGTACACGTCAGTATTTCTGCCCCAGTCCATAAGTAGTTTTTCCTACCATACTCTTACTTCTCTACTGCCTCTGTGTCACAGGTTGTTTGTGTATAAACAGCCATGTGTCACGAGTTTCTCCCTCCAGGACCCTCGGCAACATAGCTGGGTATGGAATTGGTTTTCCTTCCCTCTAACCTTTTTTTACCATGTCAGGACATTTTTGCTCCAAACTCGATGACAGAGAGTTAAAATCTTGATTAAAAAAAATACAAACATTTCATTCAGACATCTCTGGTATCTTACGTTTTAACTGATAGAGCCTAAAATTACAGTGAAATGCAAACCGGCAAGAACTACATTTTGAAAAACATCAAAATGTAACATTCTGATCATCTGCCATTTTCCCCCATTTTCTCCCGTGAAAACTTGTCAAATTCACTTACCTCACAAATATTCATGTTTTTGATAAATTTGCTTTCTATGAGGAATATATTTCATGTACAAACTCTAACCAGTTCTACTCAGCAAGAAAATCAGGAGTCAAGAGTACAGCCTGAAAACTAATCCAGGTGAAAACTAACTTCAGTGCTAGAAAAAAGTTTTCTTTGACTTCACACTTTCCACATATAACAGTAAAGTAAAAATATATAAATTCCTGAGCTTGTCTTAGCATTGCTGATACTTAAGAATGTACTGCACACGGTAATTTACCTTTGCTGGATTTTGGTTGTTCAGATGAGCCGCTTCCAACCTTTCTCTTTTTCCTTGGAACAGCTGAATTTTTCCTGTCAAAGGTAATAGGACTGTATTGAGGGAGGCTGTTGAATTTCTTTTCAAATTCTTCTTCCAATTTTGCTAAGCTAAAGGGGAAACAAAACCAATCACATTAAATGTAACCCTGTTTCTGTAGGGAAAAAAAATTCTTTAGGAGTGTGTATATACACACACCTATCTACATAGAGAGAGGGGGAAGAGATAAGTGCGCACACTGTAAACATCAAACTAGTATATATTAATCCAACTTTGGGATGAGAACGTACATGCCAGCTTCTGCATTTGTAACTCAGTACAAACTGATTATATATTAGCTGCATATAATAAAAAGAGAAAAAAATATATCCATGTCATATTGGTGACATTAGTTGTTTGCTGCACAGATGCATACAGGAGATTTGTCTGTTCTGCGTGGGACATAGAAAAAACAATAAAATTAAAATAACTTCACATAAAAGTCCTTACATCAGAATGGAAACAACGACAATTCAAACCAGAAGAAAAATGTCAAACAATTTAATCTTCTGGGTATATTCTAAAACCTGACGCTTCGGGGTAGGAGTTAGCTTGTGTTTGTTCTAGGGGATTATACTTTCTCCCCTCATATTTTTTTTGCTTAAGAGATGAAAAATGCAACTAGCTCATGCTTTCATGAAACCCAACATCCCTCATTCTTCAGCCCAATCTAAATGAGTGGAACTAGATTACCTACAACTCAACAACTATCCACAGACAGGGTACTGTTGCTTCTAATAGCCAGATGAAAACCAACCACTCAAATGGGACGGTATGGCACAGCACTTCTGGCCGTAATGACTACAAGGGTTGCATAAGCTCTCTGTTCCAGCAAATTTCTGCAGCCAGGCATAAGAAGGAACTATTTTAATAAAAGGCAACGCACACAGCTAGGCAGGTTATATATAGCACCGCCAATGACAGGGGAACAATGACATTTGCTACTCGTCTTTATTTCTGTTTGCTACGGAAAACCTGAACTCGACAAAAGTTGGCATGACTGCTGGAGGGATGGCCCTTACACACTGTATCGTTGGAAGTATCACAAGAGACATGGCATTTCTCTCTGCTTTCTGAAGCAGCACTTCAAAAAAATTGCATTCTGAAAGCTTTGGTACACAGAATGATTCTTCATTCTATCTGTTATCATTACTTCTTTCAGTAAGCAATCTTCCACCGTAAAATACAGCCTTGGCTTCTGGCGGACTGCGCGCAGGTAGCGTTGGTTTGTTTGTGTTGGGTTTTTGTGTGTGCATACACAGATACTTTTCTGGTTTTAAAACACAAAGATATCTGACATTAGTGGTGCTCAGTACTGCTACCTTTCTCTTCCATGCTGGCATTCCATGACAACCACAAAAGAAGCTGATGTTCTGCTCTGGCAGCTGTCATGTAATTCCATCCTCTGTCCCAGCTCCTCTCCCCACTGCCTGTTGCCACTATACTCAAGGGCATACGAGGGGCTGCAGTTCTAATTAGGAAGGCCCAACGCTGAAAGCAGACGAGCTGCCATCCTGGCTAGTAATTTATAGCTTGTGTGACATGGAGGAAGCAGAGTGCTGCTATCAGTATGTCAGTGATTAATTATTGAAAGAAAAAAAATAAATAATGCACATTGTTATGAATTTTCAGAGCTTTTCACAGCCTGGTTAGACATACGTAGCTGAGCTGAGGTCTTCATGCCGTACAGCCTAGTCCTGCCAGGAGATACATGCAAGCAGAACACCACTCAGCAAAGGCATGGGCTGTACATGGACAAAGCACACCTGACCATTGGGCAAGTGTGGGCAACCACTGATGGAGAAGGTAAGAGGACACGGAAGGAAAGACATTAATTCCAAAGGGATGAGGACCCTCCTCCCTACACACACACAAAATGAGGGAAAGGTGAAGCTGAAGGGAGCAGAAAGAATTAAGAGGAGCAGGTAGAGGTAAAACCAGCTCTTCAAGCAGCTAGAAGATCAGGGAGTGCAATGAACAGGGATCATGGATACTCTCCCCAGCACTTACGCTCCACAAATTACCAATTCTGCCTTTACAGAGCTCACTAAATAATGTTCATTAACAACAGGACTGAATCAAGAAGCAAGATTGGCAAGTATGTGTTTTCCCCACCCAGCCAGCTAATGACGGTAGAACAGTACTTGCTGAATGAATTCATTATTTACACTTACCTAGCTACTTTGAATAAATAATTTCCAACTACAGGGACTTTTTCTGGCTAGGAGATGCATTCCATTTTCACACCATTAGGTGTGAGAAGTTTCCAATCTTTCACTTTAAATTTAAAAAATATTTACAAAACTTATATACAATGCACTAAAGTACAAGAAGTGTTTCATTAATTTTTCTTGACTATTCCAAGCAAACAAGAATTGGAGATTTTAATCTATTTAATATCTTTGCTTTAAAGTGAGCTGCAGCTAAATTTCACATAGACTAGGTTATAAAAAAGGCTACTGCAAGCCTGCACAAAAGAAACATATTAAAATTTTGAGCATGAAGTGTGGAAAATCTACTCCATTAAAATTCATTTTCATCCTCTGAATTCTGATAATTGGAAGTCTTCAAGAATTTGTGAGTATTAACGGCTAAGCAGATTTCACAACTGCGCCTGAAGTTAAATAAATCTGTAATACTCTGACAAAAATCATTATTCGTATACTAGGAAAGTAATTTTGTGTAGCCCTGCTAAATTTTAATGCATTTGTAATCATTAATTATTCTTCTGATATATTTAATTTCTTCACGGTGTACGTGAACAGTTTAAGTATCTTGTCTCTACAATGGAAAAGTGATATATTTATCATAATTATTTGCCAATATTAGAACCTTGTTTACTCTTCCTCTGTAAGCAACGTTTCCAAGTGGGGAAACGGATCTGTTCTTTCCAGTCTAATTCTGTTGATGATGATTGAATATCTACACAGAAATTTAAATACTGCTTGCAAAGAGCTCTGAAAATACAAGTAATCCTCTTCACCACCTCTTGAGTGAGTAAACATTTAACGTTCTTCTTTAGAAGTGAGCAAATAATGTCATTCAAATCTGTTTACAGTGGTGTAAACAAGGAAAGATCTCAAAGGAATTGCTTTGGTATACAAACAACAGGTATCTAAAGCATGACGTGGCCCAATGGGGTTGACAGTTTTCAGGAATTCTGTCTAACTGTGATTATTTGGGTGTTGGATGCAGTGTGCTCAGCTGCAGTAACGACGACTCACTCTTAAGTCACCAGGCTGACCTAATTAGAAAACTTAGAACAGCAGTAAGGTGTGACTTACCCAAAACCAAAATCTTCCTTTGGCTTAGGCCTTTTCAGTTTTTTGTTCCCACTTGTCCCACTTGGGGAAAAAGCCCAGTTTTCTTCATTCCAGCATCCTTCATGGTCTGAGGAGTTGCCTTTTCCTGAGCTTCTTTTTCCTGGGATGAAGGCAGAAAATTGTTTCTCGTCTTTAGAAAAATGTGCCAAAACAAAGTGGGCTCAGAAGGAACTTGGGTACCCACTCAGTACTGCAACTTACGATGTTTGATACCTTCTTGAAGGGGTTACAAAATATTTATTTAAAATGGGATATTGACAACTATTCCCCCCTCCCCCCCTTTTTTTTAATACTACCTCTAAAGTCAGAATCTCTTGAGGTATAAAAGAGGAGAAAGATTATTAGATTTACAGTAATGAACTTCCCTAAGTTACAAACATATTTTTCTTTTCTGACTGTTCACACATATAAACATACTAAGTGGAAACATACATTTCAAGGCATGTCACTGAAAGCTTCTAGAAATTACCTCAAGTTTATTCTTCCACAAGGTAAAGGGCTCCTGCCTATCACCTCCAGCAAAACTAACAACCAAAGCAGAAGCACAACACATTTGCTTCTTGGAGGACTGAGAACTATGCTTATAACCACAAGAGTTGATTATATAAAAACAGGCTGACTGTTCAGGCTTACATACAACACCAGTCCTGCATACATCTAATCAGCAGGCTTAAACCCAACAAAGCCTTCAGTCAGAAAGCTAAGTCTCAGATAATGAAAGACAAAAAGGGAGTGTTTCAGATTTTGTGAGGCAAGTAGGAATACAGATGGCAGGATTTCAGAAGACCTGCCCTGGACCATAGAGTCTGTCCCCTCCACCTTCCCCCAGCACCTCCGGTGACCAGACACAGCTTTCCCATCGCACACTGCTCAAACTCCAGCTTAAATATGGACTTTTGCTCTTCCTCCCACTCCAGGCAGGCTTTTGCGGCTCATGCTGTAAGTGAAACACTCAAAGCCACCCACCTCTGTCCACATTAGCGCGCAGAGATGTGAGCATGCCCTCTGACACCAGAGTTTTATAAAGAGCACCTTTGCAAGATCTCTCCGATTTCCTGGAGCCACAGGTTTCTATCTTTTTAACACAGTCACTGTCCTCAGTTTTGACCTGTCCTGGTAAGCTTTGGGGTACCACCTCCTCTGTTGGGGTCAGTGGTTCCACTTTAATGTTATCAGAAGCCTCACAGGGTACATCCTTGCTGGCTGCAATACTAAGGAAATCAGGAGGCTTTGATTCTTTGGTGGTCTCCGTGGGTTTCTCCTTTGATGTTTTCTTCTCTTTCGATTTCACTTTTTTCTTTGGTGATTTTGTATCCAACATGTTTCCCTTCACATTTGAGATGGGGCGGGGTTTTTTGCGGGGAGTTTCCGCGAGTCTCTCCGCACCCCAGTCCCCCTTTGCAACAGCTTCAATTGTATACATTACACTTTCAATGTCCGACTCCGAGGACTGCCTCTTTTTACAAGGCTTCTTAGGGGTGGATTTTTCATTTGTGTGCCTGTCCAACTTATTTTTTTTCTTCTTCTTCTTTATCTTTTCTGGCTTTAGCCCGAGGATATTCATGTCAGCCATTGAAAGCTCTGGAGAACAGCACATGTGATCCTTTGCGTTATCATTTCTCTCAAAAGGACTGTTCTCCATTGCAAGACTAGTGAAATCTCTGCATTTTGCAGTTTCTGATTCCTCAGTTGTCTCATCCAGGTTTTGCATTTTCTCAGATTGTTCTACTTTTCCTTTACATGAGTCCTTTATCGTTGTTTTCTCCAGTTCTTCTACTTTTTCTCCTGGAACTTCCTCTCCAGTATCTTCTGGTGCTTCCACTTTTGTTTTCCCAGATTGTTTCACTTTTACTCCTTCTGATGCAAGGCACATCTGAAACGAGTTTAAACATAGTCCCATGAAACAAACATCAACTGTTAGCATTACTTACCTATATTAACTAACAGGAGCATTACACAGGGAATCTCCCTGGCCTCTTAGCTCAGGAAAGCAAACTATGCCAAAGGACAGTACTGGAAAACACACTGAAGCTGATGTGACGTGATGATGGTTAAGTGCTAGAGTAAAGCTAGTGGGCTCTACTGCTCTAATAGAAAGAGACTCCAACAGATCTCAGTGGTATTTCCATGATCCTTTAAGTGCATTTTATATAACCTGGAAGCCCAATGCTAGATTGATTTTCAGAATACCCTAGATGTATTGAACAATGTGGTATCTCCCACTACTGCCACACACAAGTTACTTGAAATCTCACATCCATACCCCCTTCAACTCCCAAATGTCCCTATATACAATTCTTTCCTCCATTTTCCAAATGTCACTGAAGGAGGTGATAGGGGAAAATGGGACATAAAGTTAACCAAATCTCAGTGATCGAGATTATTTTCCTTTACTTGAACATGCAAAATAATTTGGAAGGTAGTGCAAAAGCCTTCCAAATCTTTCTTCTCATGTCACAAACTTGTGATGCAAAGAACTGCAAAGCAGCACCAGTTGCCATGGTTATCTCTTGCTGGAGCTAACACTAATGGAAACCTAAACCCTCAAACAGTCTGAGGAACAGCAATATTCAAAAAAAGAGCTGTAAAAAGGACCTCAAAGCACCATGTTCCAGCAGCCCTGAATTGGGAGATCCTCTCAGTTTTGGATCACCTGTAAGCTATGCTGACACTGCTAAAGAGTGTAGTCCTTCACAACACCAAGCAGTTGCACTTGGGAAGACATGTTTTCTTCTTCTTACTACCCCAAGCAGAATTCCCAGTGCTATTTTGTTTTTAAAACAAATGCCAATGAGCCAGCCATCTGCAGCAAAACCAGCTGGAAGAGGCTTGCTTTGAACCAGACATCAGGAGTTTTCCTATGGCACAGCTCAGCGCACAGGCCATGTGGTCAGTATGGATGTACCCTCCAGATCCTTGGGTTCTCTTTAAGTTGATTTTAGATTTCTTAAAATCGGCAAGGCATTTTTTCCTTGCAAATTAAAAATTTCTCGTACACCAATATATGTATGAGCATAACACCAATGACAGAACGCTCTGTAGTAAGTTTCCAAAATTCTTACAGCACAGGACAGAAAATCCTGACTTGGTTCAGGTCAAGCTAGGTTGAGCACTGGAAACACTGGAGTTTGGGCAGCACAGAGTCTATTAGGCAGCAGGTTAAATTATGCAGAGGACAACCCCACTACTATGCAGAGGTGGGTTCTTCGTACCAAGATACTTTTGTGACTTTTTTACTGCACCGCAACATAAACACAGTCTGTGATTTTCAAAAGCTAGAGATCAACCTTTAAAATGCAACTCATTAGACAGAAATAATATTTTGTCAATTCAACACACACACACACCTTAACAATGGAATGTTTTTCTTTATACCTTTGCTTCTTCTACAGTAGGCAATAATACAGAAGGCTACAAAAAAGTGACTTCCATTTTGTGAGCTCTAAAACTTGCAATTCACAGTCTTTAAGATTGAAAAAGCTTTAAAAAAAGTTTAGATAAAAAAATACAACATTTTGGTAAGAGGCCATTGGTTTTAACTGTTCCCAGAAGGAGGATCTACTAAGATTATCATAGCAGAGTTTCTGTAGAAATTATTGACCTGTTTATTCCCCACTTCAAAAACCAGTAGGTATGAAAAGCAAAAACAAATGAAGCAACTAAAGACCTTTGTCAGGAATTTGTAATGGCAGTATCCTAATCTGCATAACAGACTAACCCAGCCCTCTCTCAGTTCCTTGTGCTCCCTAGACAAACCAGTCAAAACTCCAAACTCTAAACCAAGAAACTGAAATAATTTCAATGGTGATTGAAAAGTCTTTGCCACCAGGGACTGGTACTTCTCAGCTGCAGCACAGACTCTCAGAAACCTCCAAGTTGATGTCTTGTCTGGGGAAATCTTGACTTGTGGCACCCAAGCCATGATAATTTATGCTTTTCTATAAGCAACGGTGTAATTGTAACTGTAGCACTGTTCTGCCTTCCAGACTTCAGCAATCAACATCATTAGCTTCTCTGCCCCATTGCACCTGTAGTAATTAGTCATCAGTGTTTTAATATTACCTCTGCCAGCTGAAATAATGCTGATGTTCCACACTGCTTCGTTAAATCAGAAGGACCTGAATGGGATGTACTTGAAGAAATCTAAGGAAAAAACACAGGGGGAGAAACAAAACCAAACAAGATTATTTTACCGGCACAATTCCTTTATGTTTACCACACAGCTTTTGAATGGATTGCTTCCTCCCTCTTCCCAAAATTCACTCCTAAGATTATATACTGAGAAAGAAGTCCAGACCTATGCATGTTGTCATAAGTAAAACCCTGCTCCACCACTGCTCTGGTGGATAATACCACTGGACACTAAAAGTTATTTGCAGATTTGGAGATCTTCTTGTCAGGACTCCCTCTGAGGAGCAGGATGAACAGAAGCACATCCTCTCTCACACATGAACGGACAGACTCCAGCACCTAAGCACCCATCTACACCAGTGTGCAACCCAGCTGGTGCTGTTTTTGAAGTCTTAGTTGGACATTTGATTGCAAAATCATTTCATTGTCTTAGCTGAATAAAGTGATTCCTGTCAGGCTATGGCAGTGCCTGTTGGTGTCCTATAGGACTTACATAAAAGAGATGTTATGAAACCGAAGGGAAGTAGGAGCCCTGAAGACTTTGAACTTTTACTACTCCTGAGAGTACAGGAGGCTGTCTGGCAAGCAGGGAGCTTATTATTCACCAGAATATTTTTCCTGTATCAGGCTCTGATCCTTTGCAATATTTAGAGTGTTTTGTATCAGTTTTAAGCTAGGTGCAAAGAAATAATCTTTTTCTAAACAAATTAAAAGCATCAGTCTCAGGATTGACTGTTAGTATGAAGACCAAAATGTTCTATTTTTAAGGACGTATCCCATAATCTCTGATCAGGCTTGCAGGTTTCTTCTACTTGCTTCCTCAGAAAGAGGTGAAGTTCTACACACTGGAGAACTCAAGTGTTTATAACCTTTTAGCTCCCCCTGTCCCTGCAAATACCATTTTCATTGCTGTCAGCCAACACAGACCCACAAAGCCAGTTTTGCAGAAATCAACCCTTCATTGCTGCAAAGTAACTAAATAGAAGAGGTTAACAATGCTATCTCTATGCCTCCTGGAAGCTGCAGCTCTTCACAGCATCTTCCAAGCTCTGAGCATTACAGCTCACATCTCCAAACTGCTTACAGTCAAGTGTCATTAGTGCTGCTAGCACTTCTGTGGCAGAAGTGGTCTCCTTGTTTGCAGAGGTGATGCACACTCCCACCACTACCTCCTTTCACCCTCATGCCTCCACAGCAAAGGCTAAAGACAAAGCACACATTTATGCACAGCAAGAGGCTCAGCAGAGCTGATCAGCAACAGCCTCCCAGGCTTCAGACTGCAGAGTGGATGCTCCAACCATTTTTAGAAACTCAGACATTCTCAGAATTTTTTAGAAAATAATTTAACCCACTTCTGCATTTTATTTTATCACCATCTGTGAAATACTGTGAAATATCAAAAAGGAAGGCATAGGGAAGTGGGGTGGTGGGGGAAGAAGACAAAATTGGTTAATCCATAGAGCAGAGAGACAAAGAAGGAGCAGAGCAGGATGGTGTGCTGAAGCAGATGGGCTCCCACGCGCCAGACCTCTGCCAGGCCAGCAGCATGGAGACAGCAGTCCAGACCCCTCCAGTGCCCAGCATCTGTGATTTGGAGTTACAGTGGCACGGCACAGATGTCTGCCAAGCGAACTTGCAAACCTAAGACACCCTCAAGGTGATAATGAACACATTTTATTTGGGATGCTCTATACCAGGTCCTGAAATGCTGCCTGAAATCTTAGGCTGAATCTCTCATATTTTATTTATCCACTTACAAACCAACATTACAGAGAATTCCAAAACTGGGAAAATAAAAAAAAAATCAACAGCAAGGAGGATGTACTTAGCACATCTGCCATGCTTTTCTCAGTCTTAATCAGAGTCCCTAATATTCACTTTGTTTATTAAATTAGGCTTGTAGGAATCCATCTGAGCAATTACTGAGCGAGAGATCACAGAAACCTGTTCAATGTGCAAATGTCAGGCTGCCAGACTCAGCTTCACTTTTTCTGCCAACTGCACTACAAACTCTGCTCTCCCGTGGACAAGCACCTGTCCTTCCCCCAAATTATGGCTTCACAAGCTTCACAGTCACATCACAACTTTCAAGGCTGACTTCCAAAAGTCAGGCTGCACTCAGCAACAGCCTTACTCCGGAACAGGACTACTCAAGCCTGCTGCTGTCCTGTAAGAGGACACTTCAAAAACTTCTGGTGTCACTGACTAAACAATACCAGCCTTTCTGCTGTCCCAGGGCCACAACAGGCAAATACCCTTATGGATCACCGATCACAGTTAGGTCTAATCGCATTTGCATGGGCACTGCTGACGACGGAGCACACACCGACAAAGTCTACTACCCCGCCTGTGGGGTAAGGAAGGTTTTCTTCCACTCATATACGTTTCTATAAAGTCAGATAGTAGCATTACTATCCATGGAAATACTTTTATTTCAGTACTTCCAATCTCTGACTTTTTCACCCTGAGAGAGATTAACCTCACCAGAAAGAAAATATGGCTGGATGCCACTAGAATGGATCCAGAAAACCATTTTCCTCACTGAAACAGGACATGATTTTGAAAGAAAAAAAACAAACAAAACAACAAAACTGAACAACTAGCTAGCATTCTCCCTTATTTACCTGGAATACAGCATGTATCTTCATCTTTCAAACAATCAAGAATAGTATTTGCACACCAAGCCTCAAAGGTTTTTGAGTGATTCATCTATATCAAACAAGAGACCTCTACGAGGTCATATTTAAGACTCCTAGATAATTTCTAGGACTTCTGGGTAATCTAACCTACTATCCTTGACTACTGCTGCCAGTTGTCAATTTCAGAACTTTAAACACACTGCTTCAAGTTCCAACTCTTCATACAGATTCCTCATAATTTCGAAGTCCTTTTATTTTCTTACTCCCCAGTTCAGCAATGCACCTTCCAGACCTTATAGCCAAAGCTCTACTTTTTGAATCCTAGTACTCAGCTCCTCATCCAGAAGAATGCTGTTGTCTCTTGTCCTTGCTATTGTTGAGTCTTGTTTTTATTACAGTTCTAAGACTAATTTTTCTAAAAAGAAGCTTAACTTTTTGCCACTGCCTAAATTCTCTTGCTATTCCATTATTTACTAAATTATGCTTCTGGAAATACTTTATTTCATACTATAGCAAAACTTACACAATCATACTTTTTGGGGAAAAGATACACACATTTTCCCATTGTGACACTGATGTGTATAACTTTACCTCTGCCAACTGGAAGAGTGCCGACTTCCCACAGAGCTTTACTAGCTCCGGACTTGATAACTGGGAAGTACTTGATGAGATCTAGGTTTTAAGTGAACAGAGGAAAAAATATTTCAGTGGCACAGAGGAAAGACAGAAAGGAAAGGAGAAAAAGAATGAGAAAATTAAGGAGTTAGTTAAATCAGTTACTTTTAGATCTCTCTGGTGGAAGGCCCTATTTCAGATAGGCAATCCCATCCAAGAAGGCCGTAACAGGCATTCAGAAGTCAGTGGGATACAAGCAAATACACATTTTTTTCTTTAGATTAGACTTACGGATTCTCTTCTATGTTTGTACTATTCACAGCTAATATTCTATCACGCTGTGTGTTTTACGTGACTAAGTGAACAAGACATACCTGTTGCTTAAAAACATGAACTGTGGTGGTCAAGGTTAAATAAAATTCTCCAGGAAAGCCTGGATAGTTATTCACATTTGGTCAGTTATAGAAGAGTACCATTTGTCCCCACAGGCACTGCTTGTTTCACTTTTTTTGAGTTAGAAAAAAGTAGTAAGACCTTACATCTGGAGATCAAATCCAGCTTTCCAAATAGATATTGGTGTGCCAGCACCAGCACTGATAAATAACTACCATCACACTCCAGGGAATTGCTTTTACAGTCTGACTTGCTTCCAAGTACAGCGTTATGAGTTCACTAATACAAGAATTAATCATTCCTTCTCATACTGGATCTTTTTTGGTGTGGTGATACATGGTACTATTTGGCCTGGAAGCTCTGAAAAGCATTAAAAGATTAGGGGCAAGACCAGTGTTTCCGTGGCATCTGCCCCATTACAAAAATCACACTTATGACTATGATCTTTCAGATGCAAAAATTGTTAGCTCAGCCTTTCTCTTTGGTCAAAAAGGTTCATTACACATACCTCTTCTCCTGCTCCCTCCCCACCCACCCCTCCCCATTTTACTGCAAGCTATTTAAAATATGGTGAATAATACTTGAATGTGCATTAATAATAATTTTAAGTATTAAACGAAAATAATTCAAAATCCTAGTTTTGTTTTGAGATAGTTCAGTGAACCTGCTCAGAACCTCACTGAAGAAAGTGATCTTGTAACACTGCACTTTGCAGCAAGAGGGGCCTCAAATTTTTATCCTTCTACCATAGAAAATTCTCATGGAAATTATTTTTTCAGTGCAAGTATGAATGGCATAAAAGGTCCAGAAAAACATTCACACACTGAAGTATAACCTGAGCGCATGCAGGCATGCTTGCCTCCTGATGCACAACTGATGTGAGGAAAGAATGAAGTAGTTTATTTTGACAAGAATATAGGTGCTCCTAACAAGAAGCAAGCAAGATCCCTGTAGTACTAATAGAAAGAGAGGAAGCCAACATCTCCCTTCAGCAAGAAATTATCTTCATAGTCAAGAAAACAAACTGCAAAAGACAAATGTAGAATTCATTCAGCCGAAGTTGCTGGCCAAACATCAGGAGAGGGTGGTTAATCAGTGAGCTCTCAGTGAGATTACAGATCTCGTTCTCTGTCTTAATACCATCTTCCAGTTTTAATTAGAGTAATCTGAACCTGCAGTACTATAACCACAAATAGCACCTTCTTATGTAGAGGTTTAACTTGGGGATTATTAGGCTCAAGTTACTATCTTTTATTACAATGCAGGTCAGCATTTTAGCTACTATACTACATTCTAGTTTGCATGTATCATGGTACCCCTTTTTCATCTCCTTCCTAGAATAGGCATTTCACTTCAACACAGATAGTTAGTAATTTCAGTATATAGGCAAACAGCAAACACATTTGTTTATTTTACATAACGACTTTACCTGGGTAGCTCAGAGCTTTACCTAATGGAAAGCTGGAAGAGAAGACACTACCTAGCTCTCACATTCCCAGTTTCAAAGCATTGACCAGAAGTTTTGGACTCAGAACTTCTGTTCAGCACAGAAATAAACAGAAAGGGTTGCCTGCAAGCCTGCTTGAAGTGAGTATGTGAGAACGCAGCAGGGACAAAATCATCCTCAGGCATGCATTCTTTTCAAATAAGAGTAACCCGCTGGACTAGCAAAGAAAATTCCACCTTGCTGCCTGTGATTGTTCTTTTGATTAAATCACCTAGAAAAAAAACTTCAGAAACAGCTGGAAGTGAAGAGTTTGTGGCTTCTGGCTTCATTTTAAGATGGTTAATTAGCAATTTTATTGCTTCCACTCTGGAAGCATTTTCTTTGTTGAGTAACGGATAAGAATTTAGCTATGTAAATCTAGGAGGTACTCTTGTTTGTTCCCAAAGAAGCAGTCATCGCCATCTGTTTGCGTTTGCCAAACACACATCCAGTAAGACCAAGAGAGCAAGGGGTCCCATCTGCTCTGCTTTCCTCACATGGCAAGGAGGATGACAGCAACCAGCCCATGTGAGCAGACAGCTTGCAAACAGCCACCACACTAAGGAACGCAGCCTACTGCTCAGAATCACCGGCCTATATAATGGCTTTCCATAAAGGTACAAATGAGGAAGACAAAAGTAGGACCAAGTATTTGCAAGCTTAGAGCAGAATGAGAAAACCGAGAGCACAACTTGACAACACATTCCAATTTCAAAAAAAACTCTTATGAGGATGTCACATCATCTCCAAAGATCTTTAAGGTGCTTGTGTGCACACCTGCAGGACCCAACAAAGTCTTACTCCCAGGATCTCCATCATCTGCTGTGCCAAGTCACTGAGCAGGCCTCACTGGCCATATCCTCAACAGCTTTAATTGGCAACTATAGCACTTGGGACAGACAACCAGATGAAAGGCTTAACTGAGGCTGTAAAGGAGGAAAGAATCTCATGCTGCATCTACATATAATGAGCTGGTTTTCTGAGTGACAGGGGACTTTTAACTGGGGTAAAGGTGCCCATTTTAAATGGTAAATCTACTCAATAGGATTGCTGTCTTCACAAAGAGGCACTCTTACTCACCCTGCTGCAAAGGTGGTGAAGAGAAAGGGAACATACAAGGAACACTCAGCCAGAACCAAAGCTGAGCTGGGACAGCTGCCAGAAATCTCCAGGCACATCCAACCACACCACACTTCACATTTCTTTACAGGTCTACTTGGCTACAGGCTAAATAACTAGTTTCTCTCCCTCTCTTTTTCCTTTTGGAGCACTCTACATTGCTGACAGCAGCCTACTGCAAATTGCTTACCATAATTTAGCTTACTAAATGCAGAAACGCGTTCATATAGACAGAACCCAGCAAGAAGTGGCACAGTAAGGAACGGGATTTTTGCCAAACTTGACAAAGAAACCCTGTGCAAATGAAAAGCCCTTGTATTTGAAAGAGCATGAGCAGCCTTAGTAGCAGGGGGAAGAAAGCTTAAAGAGGTTCTGTAGCATGCTCGGTACTGTCCCCTGAAATAACCTAAATGAAATCAGGTTGCAGTTTTAAAAAATGCCATTTCTCTATTGCTATAGATAAACATGGTTGGTCACTGCCATTAAGGTTTCACAACAACAGGAGGAATAACCGTGGCCAGCAAGGGGATTCTGGGGTTTGTTTTTTGTTTTGTTGTTTGGTTTTGGTTTGGTGGTGGTTTTTTGTTTGTTTTAGTTCATGTTTTTCTTTTCCACATTTGTCCCTTATTTCCAGACACTGAAAAAGCCAACCAAAAAAATACAGCCTCCTCCACACTGCACACACATTATAATATTTTTAAAAGGCAGAGAGAGCCTGACTTTAAAACTACCCTCACCAGTTTCTAACTAACTTTCTAAGCACCTCTTCTACCTAACATTTGATGATTCATACACGCACTCCAGTGTGCCAATTGAGCTGGCTCAGCCCAGTGGTGTGCAACTCAATGCCCTGTCACATCCATATGACCGGTTTCCGGTTTGTTGTTTGTTCAATTAGGAGAGGAAATTATTTTAGGTTCTGTGAAATTCTGAAAGTATGGCTAAGTCAGGTCTTACGTGATAATTTGAAAATGCCATACTGAAAGCAATTCATACCTTGTTCAAATCTGTAAATATCCAAAATTGCTCTTAATTTAAATGTAACACTAAGACTTTTGAAACTAAGCAGATTCATTCGTGCAATATTTTTCAATAAAATTCACAAGAAATGTTCTTCAGCTTGTATGTTTTACTTGGTTTAAAATTTTAGCTTCAGCACATGGCTTCATCCTGCTCAATTCCACTAATTTTCTCAAAAGAACTTTCCAAATTAACATGTAACTTTAAAAAAAGGTGGCACATATGAAAGTATCCTCATGATTAGAGATATTAACTCTATTGTATCTTTTATAGAGTTCTTTGTAGTCAGGTATTTTATGGCACCTGAATCAACAAATTGGTTTTTTGTAATTGGGTCTCCTGAGAAATACATCAAGGCCCATGCTAGCCAAGCTAAAAACACACATTACATAATTTAACACTTAACAGAAAGAAGCATGTTGTATGGAGTCAAACCTCTGTAAGCACATGGAATAACATGCAGGGTATCTTTTCATCCCATTATGCTCCTCCACAATCGCACCAGCTCCAATTCCAGACTTTTCAAGACACACCCTGAATACACGACTGAATCTGCAAGCAGTACCAGACTCCCCCAAATGGGCAAGAAGAGTATAAGTGTGGAGAAGTCAATTCACAGAGGGACCTTAAACACATGGGAAAAGAAATCCTTGAAAGCAATCTTTAAGAGCTCCAAATCTTCAATACATGGAAGAAGGAGGACAGCGTACATACTTAAGGGTAATTGACAGGCTTTTTAAGTCACCACCTAAAGATCCTGCATAGCAGTTGTGATTAGCTCCCTTTGACCTCCAATGTTATTTTTCAAAGGATTCCTGCCTCTAGGGCAGTTCCCATTTTGCGCTGCTGCAGCCTCTTCCAGAGGCAGTGCATAGCATCATTTCCAAATGTCTTTTTATTGTTGTTTTCCTAGATGTAAATTAAAAGGCAATTTGGGAAACGTGTCTGCAGTTGTCTTTTGGTATGGAAATGCCCAGTACCTTTTGTGTGTGCTACAGCTGACCATCCTTTAGTTACTCCTTATTCCGGCAAAGATTTTCTTAACACAATGGTGTCATGAAGATAAACACCTACTGATGGTAACTGCTTATAAGACAGGGTACTTAGCCATTCCTCGCTTCCCCCCCACCCCCCCACATTTCAGCCATTGTACCTCAGCAAACTGAAACAATGCAGACTCCTCGCTGTGTTTTACAGCTCCTGGGACTCCAGGCTGTGATGTGCTTGAAGAGATCTGTCAGGAAAACAATTATGCTTGTATTACCTAAATATTCAGTTTCAGTATCAACCTTCAACATGCTAAATTTCTGATCCATCATACAGAAAGGCTCCTGGTACGTAAGAGCATGCAAATAGGTCCCATCACACTTGCATAAAGAACAGTATCTGCTCTTCAGGAGACATACAAATGGGTGATCTGGGAACTGGTGATTTTGAATTATTTTCATAAGGAAAACTCTTCCCGGGATCAATAGAACAGGCTAAGGCTTTTCTAAAGGGCTTTTATTTGCCCACTGATATGTTAAAACAGGGTTAGCAACAATAACTGAACACTATATTGTATTTCACAGTTCAGTGAAAGACCTGAGACTGCAGAATGGTGCTGCTGATAGAGCACAAATTGCTACTTAGCACAGGAGATACGTGTGGACAGGGACACAATTCATTCAAGTACTCTGAGGTACCAGATCTATTCCAGACACTGAGGTAACTGCATTTTATGCTGTTTAACTTGTGTAAATTATTTCTGTTGCAAACATCACCTCTGACTAACGTTAGACCTTGACACAAGTACCAATTATTTTGCCATTGACACACATACCTACCGTCCACTGGTTGGGTGCACTACAGGCTGTTTAACATACTTGAAATGTAAGACAAGCTAATATGCATTTAGAATTACTCATCATCAGCAAGCTACTTCTAAGCTGTGTGTTTTAGCAGTGCAGGTGAGCTTGTTTCCTGGCACCCACTGAACTTAAGAAAAAGCCAGTGGTCACAAGCCCTTAGCAAGAGCATATCTTGCAGCACACAACACAATTCCTGCCTACTACAACACAGCTCCTGCCAGAACCTACATGGCTCTGGCACCTTCCTGCTCACGCACTGTAAAATGAACTGAAACAATTGATTCAGATAGTATTTGTTTTACTCTTTTAAAAGATCTAGCAGTGAAACTCAAGAAACAGACCATTATCAAGAGGAACTATACCAAGTATAACATTGCTCAACTGACAGTATGAGTATACAAAAATATCTTAGAAGTATTAGAAGATGGATGTTGAATTATTACCATAGAATTATCATATGTGACGCTGGAATTCACCAATTTTAAGAAGCTTCGAAGTGCTGCTTTTCATTGCTGGCCCATTAGGCATTTCCTCTTCCTAACAGGAAAAGCCAGCAGGCTGTTTAAAAGCCTGATTACAGGTTACGTGCTTCAGTCTGGCTATTAACTTGAATCAGAAATGATGAGTGCTTTCATTTTTTTCTAATACATTTTGAAAGCCTCAGATCTTAAGTTGGAACTCAAGGTCTTGTGGGTTAATGTTAAAAGAAACAAAACCCAAACCACAGAAAAATCACATTTTCTGTGTAGCTGCTCCATAAGTGATGGCATTTAGGGAGGAGTATGAAGGTGCACACAGCAATGAGTATTAAAGACATGCGAGTTGGATTCATAGCTGGTGTAAGAACAGGTAATAAAAAGAAGCCCTTGCTAGGACAAAATTTCTTTCCATATGCACTTAAACACCACCCAGAGTCCTGTATGATCAATATTTATGCAGCTAAATATTTACATGTAACTTGATTATGACCATTTCAAAAGTTGGAAAGATACCAACAAGCAAGTGATGCTTGCAGGGGATCAGGATTCCTTGCAACCTCATTCCTGTCATGTTACTTATGTCAATGAAATCCATTAAAACTTGAATGAAATTGTACACTTAAACCCACTACAGTTGCACTTCCAGCAGTAACTGGAAATATGTTGCCAAAAATATTGTACATGGCAAAACTAAAGCATGGTTGCACAGACCTATTTGGTGGTTATAGAAGAAAATTCTGGAAGTTCTGGAACTACAGTTAATTTTTGATGGAGTCAACAACTAAAGCAGTCACAATACATAAAGGATATAATGTAACACCCAAATACACATGTTAAACTTTAGTTAGTAATACCCTAGTTTAAGTGCAGGAATGACAAGTAAACTACTGTTTAAATCATGGCTCTTTTATTGCACTAGGGCTTTCACCATATTCCTAAACACATTCTCCTGTGCCTCAAGTCTGACCTACCTGATAAACAACCCAGTATCACAAACCCAAACAGAAGAAACAAATAAAGCATGAATTTTAAAGACTTTTGTACTTCCCTCTCAGCTGAGTATCAAATCCTTCTTAAAGAAAACAAGGGGGGAGACAATCCTTTTTAAAAGAAACTCACCTCTGCCAACTGAAACAATGATGACTTCTGGCAGGCTTCTGTAGAATTACTTGCATCAGATTGAAAAGTACTTGAGGAAACCTGAAACGAGGATTGTGCAGAGTAAAACCTCAAAGGTACCACTTTCGAGCTAAGAACAACAGTGCACACAATGAAATACCAGGCAGCAGTAACAAGAAATGATGTTTAAGAGAAGATGAACAATCTAGTGTTTCACAGTCCTGTACACGTTAAATCAAGTTTATAGGTGAAAACCTAGTTTAGCACCCATTTTAACACATTTGAAAATCACCTAAGAAGAAAGACCACAAAAATACCAGAGATTGGCTTTTTTCTTCTGTAATTCCAAACTTTGCAGAACAGTTTTATGTAACAGAATACTAAACTCATGATACTGGACTACACATACAACTATGCTGTATTGGTGATGCTATCTACACTGCTCTATCTGTAGTTTGTACCACCACCTTGAGTAAGCAAATTACTTATAAGCTAAAAAAAAATATAAAAAAATTTTGAAGACACTGAGAGCTGCTAAGTGACAGAAATACTTATTAGAAAAAATAATCCCCAATCACCTATCAGCATGAAAATAGTTAAGGGTACCACAAGTCTAAAATTGTTCAAATAGTGTACCTAAACATCCATTTAGGGGTGCTTGTGAGAAGAAGTCCAAGAAAGAGTCATAACTTCTGAAATCAAAATACAAAGAAGTGCCTGTTCAAACCAACAGCCTTATTCGAATTAACACAGAGCTTAGCCATACTATTCTTATTAGCCAGAAATGTGTTAATCAAACATCATTCTGTAAAGAAATTGTGTCAAATATGATACATTCATTAAACACCACATTTGAGTGTAAGAGATTTACACGTGTAACTCGTAGAAGCATGAGGCACTGCTAGTATAAAATAAGGTATGTTACATGTCTCATAGGAAACAGAGGAAAGGAAGGAGGCTTTCCAGGATTTTAGAAAAAGTATCAGGATGGAATTTTTTTTTCCACCTAACAGTTTTTAGTTTTTCCATGAAATTTGTTTATTTAGAACATTTTGATGCAGATGCATCTTTTATTTATTACCAAAACAAGTATGTTAATACCATTTATTATTGAATGCAGTTTGTGCTGCTGTTTGCTGGAGATGCTTAAGCACTGCAACAGCACCAGTGGCATTTTGTTCCAGGGATCTGCTATGCATTCCCCCCTGAAAACACTGAGTTCAAATGTCACAACCCTCAGGCCAAGGGGAACTATACCACATGACAATTTGCTTAAGTACACAGTTTAACGTGTTTCTTTTCTGCCATAAAACCATGCAGTAACAGTGCCTCCTATAAACTATGCTTCCTTTATCTTTATAAATATAAATATATATCCCAAGTGGGATGTTTTATCAATGTACTATGGGAGTATACCAACTCCAAGGGTTACAAAGAAAGTATTTTTAATCCCTGTCTTTTGCTGTTCTAATGGTTTGTGTTACTGTTTTCACTGATGTGATGCTTATTACTGCTTTTCTCATGTTGCTATATGATCTGTTTAAGCTGTTGGTGCCTCAGCAGTGGTGTGGACTGTATCAGGGATGCATGCCAACCTTGCTGCTGTTGAGTGAACCCTCTCTGAAGGTCTGAGTCTGCACTGGTGTGGAATATGCAAGATGCCACCTGCATTTCTGAGCAGTTTAGTTATTTCTGGCCACTTCACTGGTGGGATTCTCCCAGGAATAACCACATTTGGGATCTGGCTCCCCATATAACTTAAATTTTCTACAGTCTGACCACCTTTTTCACATAGCTTAGTTTGTGGCGTCTACTGAAGCAGTTTGTTCGCAAGCAAAGCCTATTCAATGCACTGGATGAAAGATCACTACTTTGCTTGGGAGAATCTATGAGAACAAGGAGGTCATGTGAAACCTCTGTGCTCCGCAAGGCAGGCGGCTGCAGGACCACGCACGTCAGAACTCTGCCCACCTGTTGTAACAGAGACTGTGGCTTTGCAGCTTTTCTGCCAATCTAGGGGTACATCCACATGACCATGTCAACATATGGCCAAGCTGGCACAGCACAAACCAGCTCCAAGTTAGGAGCCGTTGACCCACACCAGCCCAGGAGCACTGTGCTGGAGCGGAGAAGTCACTCCAAGAGGGGCTATTACGGCTCAGCCCCTGCAACACCAGTGCTGTAAGGTACTTGCTCCCCAGGTGGGTGCAGAAAGGGAGGACAAACCTTCTCCCTGCCTCTGGGGCCAAGTCCTTGGGGTCAGGCATGGCTTGTTCTCCTTGTGGTACAGGAACCACAACCCATGGAACGTGTGAAGCCCAGTTTCCTGCTGCTTTGTGTAGGACAGGTTGCTGGTGCCCAGTAACTCAGAGGCAATTCTGTGATTATAACTTTTCTTATCTATCTCTGTTATCTTTAAAAAGTTAATGCTGTTGCCTTTGCTTCACAGGAACACAACTCTGAGCTTGTCTCTTCTACTCTGCTTCTCCCCACACACTCCTGGCTTGTGGGAAATTTATTATCTCTAGAACTTCTAACCTTTACCAGGCTGAGCCTAATTAAAGTATTAAAACAATTACCAGAGAAAATGGAAGCACAGGTAGTGCCACTGCGTATGTCTCATTTCCTGCCATAATAAAACATCCTAAACATCTCATTTCTCCTCCTCTTTCCTCCTCTCACCTTACCCTGAGCTGCAACAAGAGATTTTTCCCTTCTGATTTACAGCCAGAACGCTGACTGATGAGAGGCTTTAACACCATGCTGATGTGCTGGGCAGCAGCAAGGTGGTAAACTGGTAGAAGAGCCAGGTTTTGGACTACACTACAAATTCCAGGATGTCTGGGCAGTAACCTACAGACAGGCCACTAGGTGCTGCTGTAAGGCAAGCAAAGGCCTGACGGGCAAGTAAGAGATCTGCAGGGAGGTGAGCAGGCAAGAAAGGAGCCCGCCTCACTCAGATTCAGGCCTTCTGCTGAGAGACCTCCTGTAAGGACCAGGCTTTGGCCCACTACAATGACAGCAGCTGGAGCAAACATGTTTGGCTTTTCTGCTCAGGTGTTCAACAAAATATGCCTATCTACACAGCACAGTCCTGAGTAACTGGTGAAAGGTCCCAAAACCCAGATGGAAACTCACTGCATATCTAAGTCCTTTGTCTATTGCTGGCAAGGTCTGTAGCTTCTCTGGCCTATCTCTGGCAGTTTAGTAATTCAAGCTGCTGCTTAGAAAACAATCATGTACAAATGCTGAATTCTGTTATCAGAAGAAAAACTTACTATTACCAAAACAGGAACATAACCTGCAACATACAGTGATTGCTGCTGAAGCTTCAAGGGAATTTTGTAAATATCACTGTTGTGTCTCTCCCCATCCTACCACTGGCAGGTCACTTTTTAATCTGACATCTGGCTTTCTGGAAAACTTGAAGGTTAAACACCTGACCTGAAAAGTTCCCATACATCCAGTTAACATACACTTGACAGAAAACAGCAGGTACTGAATACATTGACATGGGACTGGCAGACCTCCAAGTATAATTTCCATCATCTTCTCCCAAGTTCTGAGCAAACTATGCTGGTGCTGCCCTCGTTTTCTCTTAACAATTTTTAAGATTGTAATACCATTTAAGACCTGTAACACCACTTAAGGCCATCCAAGTCTGAATAATCATACATATGCACAAGCAGTCAAACTGCACGTTGACAGGTAATCTTATGTCTGGCTGGCAGTCTTCCAGTTTAAGAATCATATATATGCACATGTATCTTACATGTACACACACATGCTTTAATGATAATGAAGACTACATAAGCATTTAGAGCATTCTTTTTAAAATGCACTATATCTGTCCTTTTCTTTACATAGAAACACCAGGGATTTAGATATACAACATATTTATATACTTACATGCATATAAAAACAGTATCTATATTTTCCATAGTTAAGCAACTTCTGAACCTCTTCAATAGCAACTCTAACGCAACACAACTAATTTCCATCCACTGAAGTGAAAAGTAGCTTACCTACAATGAATTCTTGAGCCTGCCATACCACCTCCTAGCATGTTCTGCTAACCTCCCAAACACTGGTTTGAGCATGAAACTGTTTTCAAGCATAAGCACAGGAAATCCAACCACAGGTTGTCCCCTGGATATGCAAAGATGAACATCCTCTGTCTTCTCTGTCCACACGCCCAAGGATGGGAAGCCAGAAATGCTGTTCAGTTATCCAAGCCTAAATAGGTTTAGGATCTTCACTGCAGTTTGGGAAACACAAGTCTAAAGTGTTTGCTCCCTACATCTAATCACCACTGAAACAATGACTCAAAAGGAAACACAGAAAAATGGAAAATGCACCAAGATTACCATGAAAAGAAACTGAGGAAGTTCCCCAGTGCACAGAAACACAGCTGGAGAATTTAATTCCTGCTGACATGCACTTAGGAGAACTGAACTGCACGCTTTTGGTCCCTTTGAGTATGTCAAGCACCCAGATTGTTCTGGAGGATGCATTTTACACAGGGGACCCTCTGAAAGAATCAGAGATGTGCAGTTTTGTTTCCTAGGAAAGCGCTCTGACACTTACCTGCTTCTCAAATAGTGTAAAACAATTAAAATACTGTAACTCATTAGTAAGTACAGGCTAATTTCTGGCCCATAATGATTCCAACAACAGCCAACCGATCCCTCAACTAGTTTTGTTCAAGCTGTAGTTATGACAATTATTTTGCTCTACATTTTGGGGGAAAGTACATTGCAGCTTGCCTCCTTGACATGAAGGGTTAGGTTTCAAAAGAAGACTACAGGACCAAAATAGCACAGCATAGTACAGCTTATACATAAAGTAAATGTTACATCACAAGCCACATTGCATGCTTCCATCCAAAAAAATGAGGTTTATGTAGGCTCATAGGAAATGTGTCTTTCACTCAAAAAAAAAGGCCCTATTAAAAACTCATTCATATACTAAAGCAATCACACAACATCCTTTTTAATTTGTCTCTAAATTCACATAGATTTTATTCCTTCACTGCCATCTGAAAATGTACTACCTGTCACTTTACATGCAAAGTCAAGAAAGCTCAACTCACAGGATCATAGCAAAGACCCTTCTTAATGGCACTGAGTACCTGTGACTACAATACACCTTCCTCATCTAAATATAACAGCATAGTAAAAACAGGTTTTCAACTCCAAGACATGAGATTCCAAGTTTGAAAACTACAGTACGTTCTCATTTTAGTACACAATAATCAATTTATTTTCATTTCTCTGCCATCCTTACCCTAGTGTTTCTTATTTTACATACCACAGCACAGAAAGCCCATACCTGCACAAAGACTGCTCAAACTGCTGTGTGAAGCATGGAGGAGCTGACTCAGCAATACACAGCAGCAATCCAGCTCAAATGCACTACACATTTTGCATTTGCAGGTATCACATATATATAGTTAATTATTGCTTTTCCTCCCAGTAACAAGAAAAAAGAAACCCTCTTCATTTCCATTGCTCTTCTTTCCAAGCTAGAGATTTACGGCAGTGACTACCTATTTTGCTCCACATAAAAGCCATCTTTCAAACAATTTTCAAAGCTGGCCCAAAAAATAGATCAGAAGTAATAACTTCTGATAATAATAATATTCTGATATTTATATTCTGATATATTCTGATAATTATAATAATAATAATAACCAGAGGTCTCTGCGCTACTGGAGGTATGCAGGAACACTTATTTACGAGACTTTTTTGTAAAAACAAAATGTTGCGATGGCAACCGAACACAAAACTCTTTAGACACAGACCTAGTGAATAGAAGCAGGCTGCAATACTTTGCGTACCTGCTAGCACTTGCAGAATATATATACAGTGACATTGACCATATGGCAATTATGAGGTATTTATTTTGCTGTTAGTGCCAAGACCACAGTTGTGTGAGGCACTGCACAAGCATAAGAAATCCTTGCCCAAAAGAGCTTGCAAAGCACCTGTTAACACAGTCGTATTTCAACCCTTCTCCCTGTGACAGTATCAACTCATGAGGCAAATCTGCCTGGTGTGATCAAATATTCAGTCAGCAGAGTTTATGCTGAACTAACATATAAAAACTGGGCCCAACCTCTACGTTCACGATTGGGATACAAGACTCATATCACAGGACTCCCACTTCAGTCCCATCTGAGGTTACTCTCTTACATTTCATTTCCCACTGGTCAAGTACTTCTCCTCAAAGCTCTTGAGGGCTTGCAGTAAGGGAGACAAGAGAGTTCCTTACCTCTTGTGCAGTCAGGGCATGTTCCCCTGCTAGAAGCAGCATACTCAGGCCTCCCATTTGTGTAGGATCTATTTAAAGAGAAAAACCAAGTCTTAAGTTTATTCATTTGCTTGTTTAAAGAACCTACCGTTTGCAGCATTAAACCCCCAGAAAACTACTTGTCGCAGACACTCTAAGCAAGCTGCCATAAAAGGCAGTTCAAGAGAATCACAAATAACCATTTCTGCACCCTCTGGGAGAGGCTTTCAAAGCTGTTTGAAGGATTTAATTGGATTTGTGTGCTTAACACCCCATTGCGTGGATTTACAATTTTACTGCCAAAGGTTTTATGTACTACAGAGATGGGTATCTTTAAAATAGCAACTGCAATGATCTCATACATAAATACACACAAAGATGCCCTAATATCCCACGTGTTAGTAATTCAACGGATGCTCCTACTGAAGAAGTGATTCCCTTTCTTAATCACTGAAAAAGGAAAAGGATGGAACAAAATGACATGATCTGAAGCAAAATTTCTATTTTCATTTAGCTTCAATTTAGAGCTGCATTTCGTGGTGAAAAGTGCCAGCCTGACAGCTCTGAAGCATGAAGCGCTTGATCCTCTGTGTCAGCACAGCACAGGCACGAGCCAGGCTAGCTGCCTGCCTACTTGTTGCCCTGCCAATACAATATATAATTGAGGAAAGTAAAATGGAAATACAAATGTTCTTTCTCCAACAATTTGATGCTGACAGCTTCTCGCCTCCAGCCTTCCTGCACCTCAGGAGCTTGGAAAAGGACAACAAGAAGTGAAAGCAAGGAATCCTGGCACTGCATTACTTACGGAGTGGCATTTCCGCTCAGAACAGTGGTTGCTGTTCATCATTATGAAGACTAATTGTCTGATTTTGGGGGAGTGCCTTGGAAGCAATGCAGGGGCTTGATTTAACAGTGTCATGCAGAGAGAGGAATACAGTCTGTGGCCCAAATGCCTTGCACAACATGACAGAAAGGGAAGCATTATCCTTGCTGTATTGCTGAGACACCAACTTCAGTAATGATCAGACACCGAAGATATGTAAGTTTCCTCAGGTTTCACTAAGGGTGCACTCACATTTCCCAATTTCCTTTCACTAAACTATACAAAAACTCTCCACAATAACAAATTACATGTGCACAGGGATCTCTGGAATGGAGGCCAACTGGCACAATTACCCTTGTCTATTAGGTGGCATTTTGTTATGCAAAATTTGGATACAGAATAGCTGCAAACAGAGTGCCTACTGGGAAATCCCTTGGCCCATTCCCACGCATGAGCGGTGTCAGGGAACTGGTTGAGCTTTTCAGCTGACATGGGCCAAACCTGTACCTGTAAATCTCCAAACGAATTAGTGCTACAAAGGATCAAGGTCCATTTCATGGGAATAGTCACTGGTGCTGTCTAATTCAATACCAGATGATACCAAAAATTCTCCCTCAGACAGCATCTCTCACTGACATTCAAAGGGTAAGTTTTCTCAATACTGTCTTAAAACTGCAGTCAATAGAAGCAGGGGAAAGCAATGTGAATAAAACAGGCTCACTCACTCAAGGATGGAAGAGTGGCTCATCATATTAAGAACACAGCCTGTACAGCATCTAGCTTCAAACCCGATGTTCAACTGGAATTAATTTTTTCCTTTACCATAATGAACAGGTAGAAGGTGTGTGGATATTTTTGTAGTTTTGTTTTTCACATTTAAAAAACAACAACTTTTTACTTTTAAATGAAGAAGTGAATAAAAGATACAAGGCATGATCAGAAGTATAGGATCTAGTAACAAGAAGTGGTTGAAGAAATGGAAACAGAAAATGAGAAAGGCCAGCAAGTACCTAAGTACAATTCGTAAGTGAAGCAATTCTCTCAGCACAGCACTTTTTGCCATAAAAATACTTGATCAGAAACTGTTCAGTCCTGCAAACAAGGACATCAGAGCAACTGAGAAGTGACAAGTGAAAATGGATCTTGAAAGATAATGCCTCAGCAGGTAGTTAATTTGGAGGAAGGAGAGATGGGAAGAGATCTCCAGACCCATCATAAACTTACTGAGCTCCACAT
This sequence comes from Eurystomus gularis, assembly GCA_013400335.1. Lineage (NCBI taxonomy): Eukaryota > Metazoa > Chordata > Aves > Coraciiformes > Coraciidae > Eurystomus > Eurystomus gularis. Next base: position 435,213 of record VZZY01002378.1, read on the forward strand.
TAAACAGCAAGGGCTTGGCTGGTTGCTTTCTACTTTTTGTCCCTACTGGAAGGCTGCTGCAGAACCCCTTGGGATTAAGCATTAAGAGTTTTCATCTTAAATTTGGTACACATTTTTTCTGGTGCCTGCATCTTTAACATTAAATAACTGTTCTACCTAAATGGTATTTCCTTCTTCTGTGTTAACAGGAGTCACCCCACTCTTCTTCCACTTGCTTTCCTAGCCTAAGAAAATCAAGATCTCCTGATGTCATCAAGCATGTCCATCTCCCACAGTCCCAGCGATCCCTGTAGCTCTTCTCTTCAGTTACTCCAGTTGAAGTTAATCTTTCTCATATGTTAATGACTAGCAGGGCAACCACATCAGATGAGCTGTGCTCTACTTCAATAGCATTAACTGGTCTCTACAGTTCCTGAAAACACTTTGCCTGACATGCTGCAATACAGCGCCTGCTTATGCCCACATCACACTGACAGCTCCCAGCTGCTCCACTTTACCTACCTGTGAGTCTTCTTCACCTTCCACACTTTTGTCCAACTGGAGAATACCCAGCTTATTCCCTTTCTTCTAAATATACCCTTGGTGGTTTCAGCTTTTTGCCCTCCAAATTAGTAGCTTATCATAACAGGACAAGGATAGGATTGTTTTCTCCACAAGTAAGCAAATACTTAAACTGTTTATTTAAATATAGAAATGAAGAAGAAGAAAAAAAATAACAGCTAAGTGGAAAGTGAAAATTTAATTTGGTGCTTAAACAACTCGAATAGTTATGTTGCAGCTGTAGCAGAGGGCTGGTGCTTAGGTATCTGATAATGATAAAAATCCTCCTACTGAATTTTCAAATTACAAAATAATTTCATCTAAGGGAAGAGAAAATGTGCATATGCAAACACTGCCATATGTTTATAGTGCCTCCTCAGCACAACAGTATTTCTTGTATGGCACTAAGAACTTACTGGTATGAAGAATTAGGAATTTTACGTGCTATTTTAAAGCAATTCACAGTTAAATCAACAGTAGTGATAAAACAGCACACACATGCAGAATGGGAGACGATTCATGACTTCCTCAAAAGCTTTTAATATTTATGAAACTTAAAACTATCTCACTATTTGGGAATGGCATAGTTTGTTAAAATTGGTCTGGTTAGATACTCTGCAGGCTGGCTTGTTCATCACTGCGACTTTTCAGTGAGAGGAAAGACAGAACAGGGGAAGAATCAAGCGTAAAGAAGGCCAGCAGTTACCAGTTTCAACTAACTTTTACCTGGGTGCAGAATTATGCTTATTTCTAAAAAACAAAACCTGCACCTTTATCAGGATATTTTCTACTCTAGGAACTGTCTTCTTCCACCCTTTTTTTCACTCAAAACCTTTTTTTGGCTGTTTTGATTTTCTTGTGGTACAGAAACATGAAAGCATTTTAAATCTTGCACATCTATATAGCAAAGCTGTTGCTCACTTAGCCCGGTAGTTGTGATGCTGCAGTGGTCGTGCTCACCTGTGAACAGCAGTTGTCTTTGTCTTACGCCTGACAACAGATCACAGATGAGCTATGTCATGAGAAAAACATGCTCAATTACAACTTCCAGGCTGCATGAGCAAGGACTCCACTAGAGGGTCTTGCAGGTCAGAAGCCCAGTGCTGGTGCCACACCTCAGGTTCAACACCATGATAAGTCAACGTAAGAGACTTAGAAGTGGGGTAGTTATTGTTGGAATGCCAAAAATAAAGGAGAGCTATAGCTTGTGTGGAACTTAAAGGAAGATGTTACTCTCTATATAGTACATTTTCCAGAATGAAATGTAATATGTAAGAAGCAATCAAGACAGGATTAACAACTACCAACGAGTAAAACAGATTTCCTGGAATTATTCTGGAATCATATAATCCCTGTCCCAAGGAAGCTATCTGCCTTGAAGATGTAACACAGTCAGTGGCATTTCAAAGGTAAAAGTGTTTCTAAGATGGTTCAGCTACACTTTAGTTCAGCAGCTAGGATACAGCCTGGATTTTAGAAGAGGTTGTGCTGGACAGAAGAATCAGAGTTGAATTGACCTATTACATGAAGTCAAGGAGTGAGGAACACAACACATTCAGCATGGACTGGTGTATAGTTGACGAAACAGTAATCCATTTGGCATGGTAGACCTGTCAGGATTTGTGTGGTGTTAACATCCCTGTCAGAATCATAGAATGTTTCAGGCTGGAAGGGACCTCCAGAGGTCATCTAGTCCAACCTCCCTACACAAGTAGGGACAGAAGTAGGGACAGAAGTTCTTGTTATTTTATGAGCTATTGTTATACTCAAGAAATAGCCAGCCTTCATTTGCTATGAGGACTGGGGCGAGACCCCTATGAATTACTGGCTCACTGACTCAGTCTGCAGTATTAAAAAAAAAAAAAAAATTAAAAAAAAAGAAAAAAATCACATGTAGCACAGGAGACACTTCTTCAGAAATGAATGCCTCTACAGATAATGGATTAGATTAGTTTCTAAATAATTCTTAGAAGTTCTCTGTGCTCTACTCTTACAGGTGTTGGTTCAAGAGCTCTCTGTACTCAGGAACTCTACATCTGGATAGCCCAGCAGGAGCGGTGGGGGATGGCAGGCAGGTAAACCAAAAACTATTACTTGTGTATAAGTCAATAAACCTTGAAGGAACATAGAAGTTACTCCTCTGATGGCAAAAGCAGAACAAGATGAAGATCTTTAGAACTGGTCTCGCTTATATCATAACTATGTAGCACAAAAAACTTTATTTTGGTCACATTTCACAGCTCCTTCATAGCTAGAAGGAATTTCTTTACAGGAATTTTCATACCACTATACTAGGAAAAAGGTAAACACGCCTTTTTATCCCTCTTTATCCTTTTACACTTGTTCCATAAAACCATTTTCCACTCTCCAGCTCATGATCTCTCTAAGCAGAAAAGTCCTATCTGCCACACACTTGTCATGAATTGGGTAGGATGCAACAAAGTTTCAAATATGTCAGTATTTGCAAAATTAGAAACTTTAAACTGCAAAAAAGGAAAGAAAGAAAAAAAAGAAGAGAAAAGGATGGTGTGTGAAAAATTATTTTCTACCTTGACTGTTAGGTCTTTAAGCTGCCAGTATTTAACATTAATGTGTCTGTACTTCAAGGTTACAATTACAACAGTTCTGCTATTTGTGGGTATCAGTGAGAGATTATCTGCCTTTCACCAGTTCAGGCACTCCACCTACACTTATTCACAGATTTTATATTTTTTTAAAAATGTTTAGAATGTTAGAATCTGCACCTCCAAGGTATAATGCATATTTTAAGTGAAATTAAATTATGCTTCTCTTGATTTAAATACAAAAAGTTAGCTCCACCAGTACATTCATCCCCAAGAAAGTTAACACCCCAAACTTCACAGACACCCATGAATTATTTTTGTAAACAGCGAACCACTGAACATAGTACAATGTTCTATGAAAAATAATTCACACAATCAGCATATTTCCTTTTTTGACTAGAAAATGAAAACCTCTAACAATAGGTAAACTGGAATTAAAAACCAGCCAAATCTGGACCCCAAATGGAGTATGGGTTATGACACCACAGATCTGGACTTGACTCTTGAAAGCAATCATTCACTAAGGACAATTCAGGAAGGTTATGCAGGGGTTTAATTAGCATCTTGGCAACTTAATTTGGGACATGAAAGGTATTTGCACTACAGTGCCATGTACAGTAGAGAACAATGGTTTCACAGTTCCATTTCAACACCACATCCTCAAACAAAACAAGGATGCTGTATCTGAGTAACATGGATGGAAATCTCACCTGCCATCCCGAAGTTAAGCTGTGGCATTTCTTCACTTTTTGTCCCTTTTCTTGGGCTTGGTAAATCTTTTGCAGATTCTGATGCAAAGGCCCATAGCTTTTTCCTGTTTGTAACAGTAGATGTCTGGGTTTTCACAGGTTTGTTTGTTGTTGGGCACCACTTGTACCCTGGATTTGCCTTCATAAATGCATCCTTGTACTAGAAATGAAAAGGAAAATCAGCGGTCATGCCGGTCATGTTATTATACTATCCACAGGGCAATAGAGTGCACGGTGCATAAGAGGATTTAATACGGTAAATAATCCTTAACTTTCTTGATTTTTTAACAGTTTAATCACATGCTTATAGTCTGACCACCAACACAATTTAGTAAGAAGAAACACTAAGATAAGTAGAGCTGTATTTTAAAAAGATGGGTTTTCTCCTTCCTCTCCTGAGTGTTTATCACCCAGAGCAGTCTGAAGTTCTGATCCTGCAAACTGCTTCACAGTGCTTGTATGCTTACTCTCTGAGAAACAAAGACAGCTATTTCAATTCTTTTGCAGGTACAATCTTTGTTTACCTTCTAGTTTGAATGAAATGAAAACATATTTAGCAATTTAGCAGCATGATGCTCCTTACTCTGCATTCACTTTTCCATAATAGTTCTGCATTTTGGAACATCTGAGTATATGCTTTCCCAAACCAGGCACCAAAAATAAACCACTGTCAGTATAATCTAATTTTCAGTAACTTCTGATATATCATCTCAGCGTTCCTTCCAAAATGTACCAAGCTTCGTGGCTGCACAAACTAAACTGGGACAATTTAAAAACTGTCTTTGGCCTTGAGCACACAGCACATGTATCAGTTGTTTGTTACATTCTTGGTATGAGGCAGCAAAAGGAACAAAGCCAGACTACGCATGGAAGGTGGAGGAAAGGTCTGGATTCTACACAAATTGGGTGTAGAGAAAAGGATAGTGACCTATTTTATTTACAAAATGCAGCAGTGACATTTTCCAAGTATCTTTCTGACGAGACCAAAGATTCTTGAACCTTAACAGCAATAAAAAGAGCACATTTCAATATTTTAAATGTGTTGCTATGCAAGGTAAAGAATGGGCAAACACGAGGAACATGCCACGCATTCCAGCTGCAAATGTTTGCTGAACAACTGATAGGGGCGTACAGCACTGGCTGCTGTGAGAGCCTACCCAGTACATACCAGTGCTTACCCCAGGGAACCCAATACCTCTTCACGCACTAGGTAGCTCTTGATGGCATCAAACGACCAAAAGAGCAGTTTGATCCTGAAGTACACGGCAGGGCAGCTGCAGGAAGTTTCTTCTGTGATTACCCACGTTCCCACCCACCCATCAGTCCCAGTTATGGCACAGAGAAGCACCTATGTTTCATGCACATGCCTGCACAGAAACATGCAGAGGGGAAAAAAATCCCTTGGGTATCAACTACAGAAATAGCACTGAAAACCTTGTCCTCTGATAAGAATCGCTGCAGTGTTTTCCCAGATCAATAAGCGGCACGCCTTGTGGCATGATCTGGTGATCGCACGTGTATCACTTACTTTCATTTCCACCTTAAACCCATCATCTGACACTTGCTACCCCCAGATTTCAGCAAAGACAAAAACATTGCAGTTTACAAGCAGCACAGCACTATGTGAGCCCACTGTGCAAAGTCCTGTATTTATAGAAATGGCTATAAATAATAAAAATCTGCAGGGACCGCTGACCCACATACAGGCTGTATTTTCTGAATAGGGTATATGTATTAAATCTGCAATATAAGGACCGCAACACCTCTCACCTCGCCCCTTCTCCCTTTCCCTCAGTTTGGTTTGGGAGGTCAGAATACTGCAAAAATAGCCTGGTGGAGGGAAGGGAAGGGGAGGGGGCAAGGGAAGAGGCGGAAAGGAAATACACAGAGGAGCAGCTTCGCCTTCCATTGTTAAAGCCACAGCCCACGCACAAATCATGTCTCCAGCCTGCAGAGTGAAAAGCACAGAATCGCTGGCAATGAGGCATGTAAGCTCTTCATATCGGCATTGCTGCTTTGGGTAATTGAATTATTCTGTGGAGTAATTTGACAAGCCGACAGGCTGCCCATCAAGTGAGAACCAGAATGTATGCCATTTGCAAGACGAGGCAGCAATAAGCTTTTAATCAGTTTCCAACAAGAGCAATTCAAGTGAGCTGGTGTATTAATGGATTTTTTCCTCTGCAAAGCCAAGAAGTGAACATTAACTGCACTCTCTGAAGGAGGAGGGAGCAAACCGAGGGAGGACAACCCATCAGCCCCTTTCAGGGTTTCAACATGCAAGATGAACAAAAATGAAATATAAAAAGTTGAACAATGGCCAAAAAGTAGTTTTATAAAAGGCATACAGAGGCCTGATCCAAATCTTAGAAAGACTTTCAGTATTGATCTTTGTGACTATTAGACAGAGGCCTAAAATGAAGTGATAGATTCTGCTTGCCAGGTCATGATAATTTAAATGAGCTACACAGTATTGGGAAAACGCCAAAGGCAATAGCAGAGCTCACTGTTTTCATCCATTTCACTAACTGTGCAGTAAACCAACAACACAGCCAGCCTGAGAACATCTCTCAAGTTACTTCTGGGAAAGAAAAAAACAAACAAACAAATTAAGTCCTTAACCTGGAATGCAAAGACACCACTTTGGTTGGCCAGTAGGGGCAGGGACAGCCTGGTAGGATCTTGTCATGAAGTTCCAGGTAAGAGAAAAACATCACAGGATAAGTTTGTAAGATTGGTCTGATATATCATTTATGTTCTGTGAAAGCCTAGGGAAGGACATGCATGTTATGCAGTGGGACTGGTGCCACTTTAGAGCTGAGCTTAAAAAAGGTGCTGTTCTTCAGTGCAACTCCACAAGTTGCCTTCATCACCAAATTAAAAAAAAAAAAAAAAATTTGCTTTCTGCAGTGTGGCAGGAACAGGAGCTCACAGGTGGATTCCAGCTACAACTCAGGGTAGCAGTTAGCACGTGCTTAACTTAAAACTCATGCTTAAATCCCACCAGCTGGCTATTAAATGTCACATGAATCCAGAGATCTAATGGGGAAAAAAAAAAAAATCCCCAGAAAACACCACACTGTGGTGTTCACTCCTGAAGGACGCAGGGTTCACATTACATGTTACAGTCCATACGTCACCCAGTGGGGTTGCCAGACCCTGGCCAGCAAGCCAGAACACTTGTCCCCTCCTACCCTGAGGTAGCTGCCAAAACAGTAGCATCACAAGGACAGAGAACTCGCAGTGGGGCAGACTGTACCTGTGAAACCACTGGCCAAGCACTTGCAGGGAGCGCTCAGCTCTGCCGCTGAAAGGCAGCGGCCTGGATTTATCAGCCTGCTCCCTACAGGAAACAATCCCGACTGCCTGGATCTTGCAGATGCAAAGACATATTTAAAAATGAAGTGTTTTCTAGCAAGGGAAACAGGACTTAAACAATAATAATCTCACTGGATATTTTCCAAGGCAGCTGAATATTCCCAGTAAGCACTGTAAGAGATAACAGAAGAACCTTTATTACTGTAGCAACTAAAAATTCTGGAGCGTATTTATAAGCAGCCAGAAATCATTTTCCCCTCAGCAAGGGGAATTGCTAACAAATGGGAGGAACACTTGGGGTTCTACTTGGAGTATTTACCAGCTACTGGTCTTATATCCTAGATAATGAAACTTTAAAAGTTAAATTGATCTAGGAAGTCTGCAAATAGAAAGCATGCTCCTAAAGAAAACACCAGCAGAAGATGACACCGCGTTCTGCAAGCACAGTGTGAGGTCTTCAGGGCAGGTTTCACTACAAAAGACCATAAACCACAAGATGGTGCGAGAGAGAGAGAGAGAGAGAGAGGAAGCATGGGGGCCAGTTTTTCCAGATAATTAAGGCAAACCCAAGGTGCAAAAAGGTACATAATGGGATTTTCTAAAAGCATCTAAATTAACTATAGACCTGATTATCGTCTTGAGGCAAATCAGGGATAGGTGTCCAAGCCTCGTAATTGCACTTGGCAAGAAGTTTGGGTGCCTCGCTGCCTTCCGAAATCCTGTATCTTGCATATAGCTAGATGTATATACATACACAAATGCCTTGATTTGCACACTGCTGAGACAGCATCACTGCTGGTAGTAAGCAGATAAGAAACTGAAAGTTTCCTGCTTGATGCATGAGCTAAGCTAAGTGGTTTTGTAAGCTATGGCCTCAAGAAGTAAAAACAGTCTTCAGACTGTAAAACAACAGGGGTTGTAGCCACTGCAGTAGATACCACTTCTGTCAGGCCCATTCATACCCCTGGAAAAATGATTCAGACACTCAGGGAACAAAAGACACATTGTGGGGTTAGTGGATACGACACAGGGTCCTTTGGGAGATGTGTGCCCTGCCAGAGCAGTGGCTAGAGGCCATTTGGTGAAAACTGGAAATCAATGGACACTGAAAAGCTGCATTTAAGAAACAGAAGCTCATCCACTTTAAACCTCAAGAAGCTTATACACACAGGTACTAAAACAGAAGATTATTTGTACGTTGGTAATTTTATGTCCTTCTAAAGGCATTCACCATCTTGACTTTTAAACACGCTCTCCTTAGGAAAAATGCCAATAAATAGTTTGCGCTAGAGCTGATGTTAACACCTTTTTGACAGTCTCTGCAGTAAGTCTAACTACAAAAGCAAGTGTTAAAGCTAAACAACCAATCCACACAGAGAATAGCCCTGTTTGTGAAGAAGGCCCAACTATATTCTATAGCACATTATAGCTGCCAATTATTGTTGTAACATACACCTTTTTAAAGAACAAAATTTATATGCTATCTCTGTTTTACACATTCTTGGAACTAGTTGTAATGATGTAGCCTACTTAGATTTATTGTTTTGCTTTGACATTGAATATGCAATTTGTTCTTCATGCCAAGAAAAATAAATAAATCACTATATGAATGATGATTTCTACAATATGATTAATCATTGCAGATCTATCACTTCATACAGAAGTTCTACAATTATTTTCCTTCTTAATGAATGAGTTTCCTTCACCAAGACAAAAGTCTAAGAAAAACAGTTACATTGGATTTGTTTCTTCGAAAGACTGTTTCTTTATTTTAATCTTTACTTCCCCTGTATCTGTACTGGATATCCTAACTGCTCATTTCCCACACATTTCAAGAAGCATCACTGATTTCTAAGTGGGAATGCAGAACAAATCAGGTATGGCTGGACAAAGCTGAGACAAGCATTGCAACACTGTCACAGATGGGGAACCGCAGATGTACTACAGACCCTTTTTCAAAAAGGGCCTGCCACGTAGAACACTTTTTTTCTTCTGGATCCCTCCACACTCACACAAACAGCCAGACCTTATAGACACACGTTAATAGTAGCGAACAACTTTGGGTGACAGGGCAGGTCTGAACAAATGTTTTCCCAATCGTTTCACAGCTATATGTACCTCTTGTAGTGTGCTAGCAGATGTTCCTCCTTCTCACTGGACCTCCATTATTTTTTCTAAGACTGAACTCAATGGCTACGCACAATCTACATCACACAGGTAATTACACAGATCTGTTTTTGAGTGATGTTATCAGCCTAAGTAACTGGCTGTCTTACTCACTCTGCTATTGATATCCGCAGACTTCTTGGAGTGAGCTTACCAAGCAAACTATTTCTTGAAAAGCCTTATTTACATTTTAAGTTGCCGTAAAGATACACTGTGAAATACTGCGATAAATCTCTTTTCCTTGCTCCCAGTTTAAGGACTCTATGCATTGCTCTCAGGTATTGGACTCTGTCTCACCAAAGGCTGCTCTGTCAGAAACTGGTTAACAATACATAGGGAGAATACTTTATGAACTTTTAAACTTTTTTGTATCAAAGGTAAAAAGGGACTACAGACCATGCTTTTGGTTTATAATAGCAATCTATATTATCAATAGCAAATGCACAGCTTGAGCTAAGTATCAGTAAGTCAGCTGACACTGAACTGTACCAATGTTTTCAATGGCCACTATCCATGTGTAATGCTTGTACTGCAGGAATTATCAGCTGGTATCTACCACGAAGTGCATGTATTTGCACCACTGACTACTATAGCCAGGTTTGTTTGTGTACACAGACCAATTTCTTTTCATTCTGGTCCAATGGACCAAGTGAATCAAAGCAAGAACAGCAGCTGCTCTGCGGACCATAATCCTGCTGGGGAAGCTGAGGAACTCGGGGACAGAAAGTATTTAATACACAGACAAATAAAAGACAGACAAATATGTAGAAAACTCCCTTTACATCCACCATTCAGAACATACCTCCTTAGCCATGTCAGTGTATTTCTGCTTTTCTTTTGGATCTAGAACAGACCACCAATCTGCCAAGATCTTGGTTGCGCCACGATTATCGAGCCGAGGGTGTTCTTTTCGCACGAGAGAGCGATGGCGTTTGCAGAACAAGAGAAATGCATTCATTGGTCGGCGCGCTCGTTGCTCTGAGGACTCGTCATCTTCGGTTTCATCAGCATCCTGCTCTAAACTATCAGCACCAAGGAGTGGTACCTAGCAAACCGAAAGGGAAGGGGTGTGAACTCAGTTATCCATGCTTCTTATGCGGACGGAGTCTGAGTGTGAACAAGGGAGAGGCACATGGATATACACAGCTAGACAGGCCATTCCTTCCACCCAGAAGAGCTGGAGTTCTACATCCAACCTCCTCACCTGAAGGTCCGAAGACTTAAACTCTGACTTGCAAGTGGAGCAGATTTCTAAGCTGAGGACCATTCTCCAGTAACAGTCTTACAGGGCCTGAATGGAGGAGATCCTTCCTACCCACTTCCTACAACTGAGAAATCATCTCAGTGGGATGAGGTGAGCAGAGCTACCTTGGGCCTCAATCATGTGTTTTTCCACCTAGAGAGTGCATAGGAATAGGTAATATAGGTACTACAACATAGGTAATAGTTGTCTCCCCATCTCCTGCCATTCATTACTCGGCCTGTGAGCTGTGCCACAGTGCAGCCACCACACAGCTACCCAGTCACAGACAGAGAGAAAATCTCAGCAAAAGACACTACCAAGATATGTTTTCTCCTCTCCTCCTCTTGTCTTTCATTTCTACAAGGGATGCACCAAAGAAGGCTAGTTCTGACTGAACAAAATGAATTACTGTATAAGAGAGTCCTACCTAACCATGTCCTACCTAACTGCAAAACTGCTACTTTATAGCACACTGTGAAAGTGACCTGTGAGGTCAATAGAAAGCACTGTCAGAGTATCAGGCTCCTCCTTGTTGCTCCTTATCTAGTCAAGGTCACTCCTCTTTATCAGTACCTGGCTCAAGGCAGTCTCCTCAGCACCGACCTCTCCCTATCTGCCTTAGAAAGGCAACAAGGAGATGCAGGTATGACCATTATCCACATGATGAAAACATCACATCTCCATAACTTATTCCCACTTCTTATAGAAGTGAGAAGAGAATGAGTGTAACTGTACATTTGTGAGGTGCTACATTGTGGGGTCTTTACCAAAAAAGGGTAAGGCCAGCAGCATTGAACAATACCAAAAATACCCAGTGTTAAACCAGAGACAATTATTCCAACTGCACTCTCAATATTCTGGAGGATAAGTTTAATTTCACATGCAAAGACAGTAAAAACTGTTGACAGCTTTTTCCTTCTTTTTCCTTTCTAATCTTCGTATTTTTTTAATCTTTAAAAAAAGAAAACCATTAGCTTGGTATGTTCTCAGAGCCAATAAAAGCAGATACTAAGCCTAGTCTAGTTTCATGTATAAAATAAACAAGCCATGTCAAAAACTCATCTTGACTAATTAAGATTGAGATGCGCAACACATTATTAGAACAACCATTTTAAAACTCCTACAGTCTACCTTTAAAAAAGTTTTGCACAAGGTTTTAAAAGCATGATTGACAATTCACTTCTCTGTGTTATTTGCTGCTTGCCTTTACAGCTTTATGGGTACAGTATAACTTCTTTTTATTGGCTGTGTTTGCTCACAAAAGAAAGCAGCAAGAAGCAAACAAGATAAAAACACAGCTAGGGAGAACCTGACCCACCATTAACCTTCTACAGTCAAAGCATCCAATTAAGTCTACCTTATCAATATCTTCCTCCTCTTCTTCCTCCTCCTCCTCTTCAGAGAAGTCAAGGAGTTTCTTGGCAAGCAGGGGATGCCACTGAAGACACTTCCTTTTTGGTCGCTTCCCAGTTCCTTCTTCTGTCGAATGATCCTTATTCCTACTACTGCCTTTCATTACTGTGACCTGTCATGCAAAAATAGTCGTAAAATCACAACAAACCCTTAGGCATAAATGGCCATCATACAGATACTTAAACCAGTGACAAATACAAAGGGCACTAACAGAAGACTCTCAAAAGTTTTTGGCAAGGTATGAGATAGTTTTATTCCCATTATCAACAACAGCATAGATGTACATTTCCCAATCTTAACATTTCCACCTCATGTCCAGATTAACTAGCAACATACAATTTAAGAGCATGAAGCAAGGACACCAGCTAGTCCAGCTCTCAAATGTGCTCCTGTCTCCAGGACAGCAGAAAAGCCCTCACACCTTCCTAGTCAAGTGAAAAGACTCTGCAGCTCTCCTACGTCTGTGTCTACTGTAGTTTTTAATATTTTGCCACTGAAAATGCCAGGATATCACCCTTTTTAGCAGTGGAACATATTGCCAGCCACTCATCTGTTAATTATGCACTTTATATGTAGCAACGTTGCTGCAAAATCCCATGACACTATGAACTAGGATTTCTTTCCCAAGTAGCATTAAAAGGTGCAATCAGGAAATGTGACTCCCTAAGAGAAGTGAATTTTAATACACAAATCTGAAGCAACCAACCAGAAGTAGTTACCCTGACAATTCCAAAGTATTCGCCAACAAGAGCCCCCCCACAGCAAAAAGAACAAACCACCTGCTGAACCAAGTGCATGTAGAAGGTAAATCATATTTACTTACACATCTGTATTGTGTGTATGCCCTCATCTAAAAAATTCCTCAGAACTACCTCTCAGTAAAAATATATGCTTAACACATGCTAACTACCAATTTAAGGGATGGCTTACGAGATCTGCTGCCCAAGCAAGGGGCAAATAAATATATAAATACATAAAACCAGCACATCACATCTGAGTACTGAAGCCCACAGCAAGCAAGCGCTGCTGGCACACGATCTAGTCCCTTGCAGCCTTCTGTTTACACTCTGTAATATCAATGATAATCCTGACAGGAGCATGGTTGGCTTTCCAAGAAAACAATGCAAACATCAAAACAAACTGAACCTGGAGAGTGGTCAGCCAGCTGCATCTTTACAAAGCCAACAAAAATTGATGAAGTCTCACAGGGGCTTCTTGCCAGCAGGATAAAGAAGCTGGGCTAAGTCCTGGCCCCACAGGCAAAGCCAGAAGAAGCTCTGTTGTTAACTCTCAGCAGAAGGGCATGAAAAGAGGGCAAGCCTTGTAACTGCAAGGCCACATCACATTTTAGGATGCTGCTTTCTACAAGATGCCTGTTGGAGCGCTAATGCTTCAACCTACAGAGGCAGAAGGGAATGCTGCAACATCTGTACTTACACCAGTTGTCTGAGCCCTTGGTGCCATCACTGGGGCAAGTGCCTCCTCAGAACCATCTCACACAACAGCTATGGCCCATACAGCTCCGGCCACACTCCTATGTATTCTACTTGTTTAGTGATCACTAATTCTGTTTTCGGCTGAGTTGTTCCATGCATGTTTCTTGTTGGTTACCTCACTGGCATTTTGACAGTACAACCTGGTTTGCACTACAAGTGTGTGTAACCAGCTGCTTCCCCCACAGACCAGTAACGCAAAAAGCTGAAGGACTCTGAGAAACTGCTTCCTGGAGGAAACAACTGAACCTTGAAGAAAGCAGGTTCAGAAATTTTAACCTACCTTTAAAAATAGCATTTTCCTGGATGTGTATTAGATTTTGCTAGTTGCTCCCCACTTCCCAGCCATACCTGGGCCCCATCAGTTAAGGATGCCCTGTAACTTGGCAGCAGCTTTCCGTTAAAGCTTTATACTTTGCTGTCCCCATCACGTCTCTTCTACCCAGAGCACATTTAAACTCTGATTTCATTGCATCCACTCCTCTGTTAATTGTCTAGTAACCAACTCCTGTATTTTCAGCAAGTATCATATGGCACATAATCATGCACCATTTCACCTAAATCTTTGTCCATGACTTGCAAAGTGGATCCAAATACACAGAAACAACTTTGGCTTATAAAAGAACACTGAAGTGCAGACGATCAAGCAGCAATCCAGTATCATGAAATGCAAATTTGAAATTGTTTCTATCCCACCGTGACCTTCGTCATGTACTGCACTGCACCACGCTCCCCATCTGTGTCTCTTCCTCAAGTGCTGAAGCACCATTTGCTTTTGTTTGTGGTATTTTTGGACACAAATCAACAAAGTAGCTGAGCTACCATTCAAGCAGAAACTTCAGCTCCTGTGGGCAGCAGAGATTTGTTAAGTCTGAGAATTTTTTAAATGATAGAGATCTGCCTATTACTGTAGTCTATAAAGTACATGCCCTATTTCTAAGCAGGATAAATGCTCTAAATGCATGATGGGGAGTCAGCTCCTCCAGCCCTCACTGCTGACTTACCTAGGCAAGCTAATCATATGGTTTCCTACTACAGTTAGTCCTATGTAAGATGAGTATTACTGGTAGCCTTCTACCTTGCTAGTGTGAAACTCATGTTTGAAGGGTGCTCCATGACTCTCCTTAACATGAACTTCAGCTGAGCTTTGTAATTTCAAGAACAGCATTGCCTTTAGCTTGCACCTCTCTGCCTGTTGTCCTTCAAAAGATGAGCAAGAGAAAAACTTCATAGGACTTAAGTGATCCCACAGTGTATTTTACATATGTTCTTCATCACTCAAGGCCCTGCTTATGTTCTACACTGAGCTCAGCAAGGCAGCATAGACCCTAAGCACCAGTCACCTTGCAAATCCCAAAGAGGCTCTCAGTACATTATATCTCTTTAGTGCTATCCAGCTCACAAATAATTTTAGTTTTCCATGCATGAAGGTTAGGTATTGAGCACCCAGTTATCCCAAAAATAAATTAACCAAAATTAACTAAAGCTTACTGGACATTAGTGCTGAAATAGGAATGTACACTAAGCCCCAGGAATTCAAGTGATGCTCATTACGTTGCTTTCTTAAATTGTGAACCATTTTACCCCAGTCATCACCATGAAGCAGCAATTTTACTATAAAGAGGTTTTTTAGCAAGGTGGGTTGTTACTCTATCAGCTGAACAAGCATTTATGAGACCAAGACACAGAGTAAGTCAGATCCTGGCTGTTATACAGGCACCATTTACTGCCACAAGACACACAGCTGCTCTTTGCTTCCACCTTCAAGTGAATCTCTGCAATGGTCAGCAATAAAAATCCTCCTGATTTAACCCTGCCAATGGAAGGAGCCACAGACTGATTTCAAACCTTATTTTTACAGCATGTCCTGGAAGCCTCCCCATCCCTTAAGTATGTCAAGCTATATACTCTATCCTCTATGCCCTCTCTTATTTCCTATAGAATTCATAATATGAACAGATAAACTATTTCAGGCCCAATTTTTTAATATTTCTGTGTTTAAAAATCCTTTTTCCCCATTTTTGCTTATTCAAGTTGTCATAAGCTTTGACCCACATTTCAAGAGACATTTTTGTTGGTGTTCACATTTTGCTGATGCCTCTCAGTCAAATGTAGAGCTGGCATAATGAAAACCATTCTAATTCTCTATTACATCGCATAACACTTTTCCCCTTAAAAACTGGATGCTGACATAGTGTGACAAACTTGTTTTCCTTTGGATTGCTTCATCTTCCATATTACTACCACCACACTTCATGGACATTCTGTCATAATTGTTGATACATTCACGTACAATTACATAATTATGAGAGAAGCTGTCCTATAACAAACACTCAAATGCAAAACAGCTAGCATGGACACTTTCATTCATTTTTTTTGAATGGAGGATTTTGGCAAGACACAGCATAACTACTTAGACAAGACACTCCATGGTCAAGTGAATGCACGCATGATTAAACAACAGCACAAGTTTTACTGGCATTATTTACTTGTTGAATGGCAAAACATCAATAGAATCCATTTAGCAGACTCTTCAGATTCTATTTAGTTATCTGATTTTTTTTCCCCTTGACACATCATCAATAGCATGTTAGTTGCTCATTTTGTATGGGAGACGGGAAGTTGGCAGACAGAAGCAAGCAAAAATACCAGTTTCTTCGCTCCCTCTCAGGGATCCCCGAGTGCTGGCAAGCATCCTCACCAGCAAGCTTTTGAAAGGAGAGCTGGACTTGAACCCTACAAGAACTGAAGCATGTGTTTAAGCTTGGCAATTAAATAGTTCCATAGAAAGTCACTGAACAAGTCACAGATGGTCTTTGGGGCTTAAAAATATCGAAGATTCAGAGCACCCAAAGTGCAGTATTTGCATAAACAGTATTTGTGAATCTATCACAAAAATGCAATTTTTTTCTACAGTACCAGCAAAAACATAATGGATCTTTTAATGTAATAGCTTTTAGAAATTAGCAAGAAGAAATACAATTAAAACCAGCTAACAAGATTTTGGAAGGTATTTCTCAGCTTAAGGATGACAAAAAAGTGACAGACTCTAGGGGGTAAACGGGAATATTCCGACAAGACAGAAGTATGGACAACTTTGCTTAAAATATACCACATATGCTTTATAACATCACCAGAGAATACCTGTCAAGGCTGGCATTCCTGATCCACTGACTGTAAGAGATACCTTCAGGGTGATGTTCTACACCTGCTTTTAGTGCAGATACAGATAAAACATTACGGAGTTATTACACCAGTAATTTTTTTTCCTTTTTTTTTGTGTGTGTGTGCTAGTTGTATTATTTCCTTTCTGGTCCTGGAGATAACCAAAGAATTACAGTTTTCTTTGATACCTTATATACGTATACTATATAGGTATACCTAGTAGTACTTCAGAGGGAAAAAAAAAAACCAAACCCAAATTACATTCCTTAAGAAAAGAGCTGGATGGTGTTGGGATCCTTCTCACAGTTTAGCTTTTTATGGTATACATTTCTATTTCAAATACACAACTGTATGCTAGTCTTAATTTTATAAGCGTTAAGGAACAAGTGTTTGATTACCTTCAATGCTGTTAAGTTTTGTTTTCCTCCCATCTTCCTCTTATTTACAAAACCTGATGCAGACAGTTGACCAATTTCTGCAGTCCTAATTTTGGGACTATCTTACCCCACATTCTGTCACCAAGAATGCTGCCAGTGCTTGTGCTGAACAAGCTGCACTCACCAAGTATTCCCCAAACTATGTCCTAACACTGAAATCCTTATGAAGGTCTTCAAAAATAACCAAGCACTGTAAGGCACACATAATATAGGCTAGAAAGAAATCCAAGACCTGCAAAAGCAGAACCCCACAGATGTGAAGAGTGGCTATGGTGCAGTCCCTGTTGGAAGGTTCTCCATGGAAGAATGTCTGAACTTCAACAACACTCATTTCCATGAGGATAATTCAGAAATGAATTTCTGTTTTCCTGTAACCTTAAAACCACATTTTCTGGAGTCCAGCTAGGCCCTCAGCAGACTCCATGCAGATAACTGGTACAAAGGAGCAAAGGGAAAGTTTCAAGTGGATTTTCCACACTTTCTGCTCTGCTTTACACTATCTAAATTCTCTACTGCTTTACAAAAACAAAACACCAAAGAGAGAAAAATAAGGACTGAACTATGACACTAATGGCTCAGTGTTTTGGGGGCTACTGAGTCAGTGACCTGAGCTGTTTCAACAAAGCAGCAGGAGACTGGGAAATGAGTTCATGTTCTCACAGGTCTAGTGGACTGAAGAGGTATCTGAATTTTCAGATAAAAGCAGGAGATTGCTGGCAGTAAAATACACCTACATGAATACAAAAGGTTGGTTGTTTTGTTTGTTTTTAATGCCTTTTTGCTCTGGAATAACTGAACCAGAATATTTCTATAATGAAGGAGAAAACCTAGTTGGCACTAATTACTGACCAGTCAGTGAATATATTCTTTATTGTTTCACAGCAGAAAGCCATTAATGAGCTTTCTAATTTTCAGAGACACGATGGTTTAATGGGGACCATGCTGAGACTCAATGGAGTTCTGTTTGCTAGCAGACATTTGGGATAGACTGTCACCACACAAAACGCTTAGCAACACAGCAACAAGTCTTAATTAATTTTTAATGACACACGTTTCCATCTTCATAAACTACTTTATTCCTTATTCTCTTAAATTCAGATCTGAGTTGCTTGCTTGCTTTGTTCTCTAATACATAAAATTGAACCCCGAGATCATCAAAAGAATGTCAACAGTACTTTTTTGAATTTTGGGGGTTCTAAGTGAATTTTTCATGCCTATCAAAGAGGAATAAAAGCAACATATAATAAAAGTCAACAGATTTTAAACATCCACTCTCTCTGCTCATCCACATATGCACAAAAAAAAAAAGATGTTCTTTGGAGTTTTTTAGTGCAAGGAAATCTACAAGGTTTTATCTAGTACAAAAAGCACTCCATGTTGAACTGTACTTGCCATAAGCATGATTACCAGGATGCTTCCACTTGAAAAAAAAAAAGGGGGGGGGGACACAAGGGGCAGACTAGTGTCCACTTGCCTTTTCTTGTGTGCATATTATTTAGTTTTGCTGTTGGTTAATACTGTTGTAGTTAATTCTTCAGAGCTATTGGTAAGAACAGTTGTCAGGGCATTTTGAAAACTAGCTCCCTCCAAATTTGCTTCTAAAGTGGAAACCACACAGACAGCAAGTGCAGAGGATGGCACAAGAAAACCTCAGGCATTCAATAAATAGAAAAAACTTGCCTATTCTGTGCAAGGAATACTCTGCTCAGATGTGCTTGTGCCACCATTTCAGGCAAGAATGTTTTAAAGGATACCAAATAAACATGAATCTTTCCATGAGACCTCAGCCTAATATAAGAAACAAAGCCTGAAAAGTCATGAGGAGATATGTAATGTACTGCAAAGTCTTGTAATGATGGCCAATTTTAAATAACGATTTCTCATTTTTCTTTCCTGTTCACTTTTTTTCCTCTTCATTTATAGAGGACAATATGAAGAAATATAATAATACAATACTTTACTTTGTAGGGAGTTCTCTGCCTTTAGGAATGTTCTCATTAAAGCAAGTTAAAAGACAGGCAAACCCTGCCTGTTAAAAAATTGCCCTCAAGAGACACACTGAGGAACTGGGTGCCGTCATTACAGCGCATGAGTAAACTGATCAGGAAATTAAAAAGACAAAACTTAGCACAGAGCTGTCTATTGGGTTTTCTTTATGCCCCTGTCAGAGAATAAACACAGCCGACTGGACTTTACTTGGCCAAATGAGTATTTAAACCAACACTCAGCCTGGAATTCAAGTATGTAACTCAAACTTGGCAGTGCAACATTAGCCACGGTACTGTAAAACCAACCTCAGAGTGTACCATGGTTAGGCTGTCAGCAAGTGCTGGCCATCAGCAGGGGAAACTACTTGTTAAACTACAAATTGGTAGTTGTAGTCTATAAAATTACACACTGAAAATTTAAAAAAAAAAAAAGAAAAAAGGAGAACAGTAATAAGATGGGGGAAGACAGAAAGGGTGAAAAAAGGGCAAAGAAAAAACAAGGAAAAGCTCTGTGAAAACTACTGGTTGCCAAAGACAAAATAACAGGTTTTGAATACATAAAAGACATAAGCAAATAATCCATTTTGCGCATCCATAATGCAGAGCTCAAGTGGGCAGCCTCTGCTGTGGCAAGGAGGGCAACAGCACCACTGAACAAACTGCCCAAGTCATCATGCGTCATCTTCCCTACTCCATACACTTAACATGACAAAATTTAATCTAATTATGAAAACTAAGTGGTGCGTAGTATTTCATATATGTAACCAAAAAAGTATTTTAAAAATGTACTCCAAATATACTGAATGCGAGTAGGATGGTTGGATAGAAGTCTGGACAATCTTTACAAAAAAAACCACCCCCTCAACTCTCTAAAGTCTTTCATCTTGTTGTTGTTAGGGTTTTTTTCCCCTCCATTTGGATATTCATTCCCTAGTCTGAATACCAGGTAACAACCTGGTAGAATGAAGAGAGTACACTTATCTTAAACTTATCAGTGCTGGAAGGCACCAAACACCAGGGTTGTAGGAATCAGCCCCTGGACCTACAAAAATAACATTTATAAAGTTGAAAATGGTTTAGGAAATGGTCAAGCTTATTTTCTACTATGCTTTACCCTAAATAAACCTCGTATCTGAAAAAAAGTTAGGACTTCAAACACTAATTATTAATTTTTTTAAAATAAGAAAGTGGTCAGCACTTTCTAAACAAACTTGCTGAGGCTGGGCGTAACAGGGAGGGGGAAGGAAGCTTGTGCCTAAAGCTTACCCTTTTAAAAGTAAACTTAGGAAAAACCCCCAACAACAAGTACCACACACCATGGAAATAAAACACCAGCCACCCCACCCAATCCTGCTGGTACAGTTGAGGGGAAAGCTGCTCGTCTCCCCTGTGACACAGAGAGCACGTCTTTGGTAGAAGAGTTTGCCTTGCAGAAAAAGGTTTGAGGGTGTTAAGTCACTAACATCTCTACTCGAATTAATGTCTCCAAAGGAGGATGCAATTTAAAGAGTTTGAAGTAACCAGCCATAACTCTTTTGTATGAACACCTTTTTTCAGATTGCGTGGCTTTCTTCCAGAGTCACTTCAAAAAAAGCAGTTATCTGAAGACTCAGGTCTTAACGAAAACAAGACTTTTTTTTTTTTTCACCTTGAATTTCAGTTACAGTAGGACATTTGCTATTGCAGGATTTGTTTCAGCCTTCAGCAGATGCAGAGGCTTTTTCTGGCTCTGCAGAAAAAAAGAAACCCTGCAAGTCACAGGCCACAGCTACACTTATTTAACTGAAAAGCTCATGAGACTCCAGTGGTACACTCTGCTAGCAAGAATTCCTGGGTCTTGAAGTGTAGAAGACAAGCATTTGTTAGGGTGAAAGCCTAACCAGACGCCCCAGGTGCCAGCCAACAGCCACTGCAGTCCTGCCCACAGCCACGCACATCCCCTGGGAAAATCCACCTGGACTAGCACGGCAGCTTCCTTTGCCTGGAGCTCCTGAAGAGCAGGCAGAGGTTTCCCATGTGGCAGCGCAAATGCAAAGGAGCCTCCTGCACATGTAGGTGAGGTCAGTCACCCAGGGATAGATACACTGGGACATCTGTGCTACTAAAGCTGGACCTGCTCCTAAGTGAAGAAGAAGCGAACCACCCAGTCAGAAAGCTCTGGCATCCTTTTGCTCCAAAGCAGCATTTCTTTTTGCTTCTACATCTGCAGCCACAACAGGAGAGAGCATCAACAGACCCTGAAGGTTAGCAGAATAAATGCCTGGGATGCAAAACACAGAGGGCAGAGCCCAACCTACTTTGCAATGCTTCCTCCCATGGAGATGGAGGATAGTGACACCACCCACTGCAAAAGCCCACTGCTGACCCCAGAGCAATTCATCAAGATCACGTTTTTCCTCCAGGAACACACAGTAGACTGTGAAACACAACCACCTTGTGTTGACAAGAGAAAAGTGCTTGTATGCAGAACATCATAGACCATAACAACAGCACAATGCAAAAAAAAACCAATGACTTCTAGCAAATTAAAGCAGTGGAGAAATTTTGGCAGACTTAGTGCCTGACAGTAATGGAAACAAAGGTCTGGAACATTCACACACACACACCCACCCCTGAAAAATTTGACTTTGTGCTCCTGTGTGATCAGGGCTACCTGAGCCTGCATGAAGAGCAGCTTTTCTAGACAGCTGTCATTCCTGTGTTTTGTTGTCATTTTAATAGTGTCCTAAAATGAAAATCTTTAAGATTTGTTAACTGGATCACTGGGATTCCCTCTAGATTCCACAAGTCACTAAATAGTTAAATCTCAGCATAAAGTGCTTTAGAGCCAGCGAGATCACAGGGAAGATTGCCACAGGAAATACTTAATGAATTTTAGTGCATGGGTACTCCTATGGCTCATTCCCAAAAGAGCATCTGCAGTTCAGCAACAGCTTCCTTACTCGAAGGGCCTATAGTTAAGGACTCAAACTGAAATGTTTTGTGAACAAGAGGGATGACCTGGAGTTCTGCTCACAGCCTTCAGAGGATGAGATTCTCTGAATGGCCAAGAAAAAAGAAAAAGTCCATCTTTTTGACTTGCCACTCACAAAGAGTCATTTTTATCTTTGATCAGTAGGCATAAAAACCGCGGTATGGTCCAGCCACAGCAGAAACACAGCCAAGTGCTCTTGCACAGCGCAGGAGACGACGTTCCTGCAGCAGACATCGCAGGGTGAGCGCAGCTGAATAGGAAAATTGTTCAACTCTCCTTTTCACCTCTTGTTGACTGGGTCCTAGTGTCTTCTGCAGAACCAGGACAATGCGGCTGTGTCCATTGCTACTGTAACCCATTCTAAGGTTCACCATGTGTGTAGCAAAGCTTTCACAATAAAATTCAGTCATAATTACTACCAGTGTCAGGGGAATCATAAACAGCTGTATGAGCAAATGAAAGAATTAGTCCCTTAATACATACTTAATAGGCCATAAAATACCCTTGCACAAACCAGTATTATGGTTTGTCTGCTTTCATTCTGTTCAACTCAAGTACGACAGGCTAAGATAGTTGTCCAAACGACCCCCTGAAACAGCCACTACCCACTAGAATCAAATTCATGGCTACAGACAGAATTTTCTCAGCTCTGCTCATCTTCAACATTATTAGCTTATAAATCATGGTAATGTAACTCTTATGCATCTCAGAGACAACAAAGAGGCTACATGAAAATTTAAAATAAAATAGGTTTGTGCAATGATCACTGACAGAAATATCACAGGGCTGACTTGATAATAAATTCCTAGCTACTATTGTATTTTCTGCAGAATCAAATTGTCACAATCTTGTTCCATCCTCTCCCCCATCCAAGAGATAAAGTGAGTGAAGGAAAAAAAATAGTGACAAGTAAACCCTTGGAGTCTGCTCCGTGTCTGAACCCTCCCCTACCAAACTCTGGGTTAATTTCCAAGCTATTTATCTACAATAGTATTAAAAGAAATAAAGCAGCAACAATTTGTCAGAATACATTGCATCTCAAATTAAGCATAACCCATGAAGATAAACAGAATGCTAGGGCAGAGACAAATTTTGTTAAAAAGCTGTATATAAATAAACATATGTGGAAAACAAACACAATTGCACGTATTTATCAGTTATACCTGCGTTTCTCTTCTTTCTAAAGGCAGCATTTTAAGCATCAGGAAAGAACTTTTAATGCAGACTAGATTCGTAGTGCACTGCTTTAGATTGATCACAGAAGAAGGAGATACAGCTAAAGGAACTTTGACTCTGTTTTTCAAAATTACCACCTCTCAGAACTATGCAGATTCATATACAATCCTTTTTGGTCTATCAAAATTTGTAATGATTTTGAAAGCAGATGTAAGATCTCAATACACAATTTTCAAGTGCCATCTAGTGGTTATTTTCATTTTTATTTCAATTCGGTATTTAAAAATAACTTTCCCCACTTTTTAAATTTTAAAAACAGTTTGTTATTTATATCACTTACTATTATTTTACTACTGCATGACCAAGAGTTGCGTAATAAGTAAACATTTAAATTAAGCCTAAATTTAAGCAGTCTGCTGGACTAATTTTGGGTCAGAAGACAGCTGATTTCAGGAAGAATCAGAAGAAAAAGGAAAAAAAAAATCTTGTCTATCTTCTCTATAGAAACAAACCAAGGCATGGAGCTTTTTCAGTACAACTTAATGACTTATCAGGAGAAAATTCTGACATGTTACAGTCCATAAGTAATGAGGGCCTCAACTGAACGTATGAGAAAATCCTGGAGAACAAAGCATGTTCTAAGCATTCTTCACACCAGATAAAGCCAAAAATCCACAGTGCCCTATCAAGAGGTTTCCGTTTTACACTCAGCCCGACTTGTGATCTTACACAGGCCCAAAACTTTGATACTCAGCTAAGTTTGGTGACTTTTTTAAAGTCTCATAACGGGAACAAGTACTTCAGCTCTTTGGTCTTCCACCTCAAATACCCTCTTATTCTCCAAGTATAAGGACCTGGACTGATTAAGTATCCTGAAAAATGGCTAAACATGCACATGCAATACAGCGTGCCCAAGAAGGCATCAAACCTGTGGTGCATGCCATACAGCCACTCTGTGCAAAACATGCAGAGCTCGTGAAATCCTGAGTTCAGTGTCTATGTAAAGACACGTATGTGGCTTGTATCTCCATCTGGAAATGCCCAGGCACAAATACGGAAACCAGTGTCAGGTAGCCAACCAACCAATGAAACTATCCAGGCTTCTTTACAATGGGCCTCTGAGAGCTTAAAAGGAAGACATTTTCTACTTCCATAACATACTTCCATGACACACTTTGATAGAGATACAACACTATAATATAATTTTGTGCCTATCTATCTCGGTAGAGAAACTATTAGAACACAGAGATTGAGACAGAGCCAAAGTTAAAAACATCATTATCTTACCAAACATCATCATCTATTCTTTTTCTGCTGAATGGCTTGTTAGCTACCTTACTGTGGCATTATCAAATTCACTGAAAAAACTCCAAAACTAA
Organism: Eurystomus gularis; assembly: GCA_013400335.1. Lineage (NCBI taxonomy): Eukaryota > Metazoa > Chordata > Aves > Coraciiformes > Coraciidae > Eurystomus > Eurystomus gularis. The sequence goes on from VZZY01002378.1 coordinate 459,818, forward strand.
AAAACAACCCAAAAAAACCCCATGCTTAGGTCTTACTCATTCTGTCTGGAATCCACATTTCAAAGCACTTTAATAACAGATGGGAACATTGTTATCTTCCTGATTTTTCAAGTTAGGAAAGAGCCTGAGAGATGAAATCTCTTGAAGAAGGTCAGAGACAAATTCAGGGTCAAACTAGGAAGAGAGCTTGTAACTCCAACCCCAGCCCTTGCTCCCCTCTGCCATCTCTGCCTTCCAGAAGACATAAGATGAAGAAACTGAAGAGAAAACTTGCACATTCAGCAATCTTTTTGTGTGTAATTAGAGACACTAAACATCCTCAGTGAGGCACGCTTTCAATCCACCTCCAGGTGGGCCTCCATGGAGCTGCAGAATTCAGGCAGTGAAGTGCACATGCAGGTACCACTGTTGCCCATGCACTGCACGGCCCGTGCTACCCCACCCATGTGACAGACCATGAGCAAGCCAGGTACCTCACCCCACCATGATACAGTGGCAGGGAGAAGTCTGCTGGGCTACCCAAATTGCTTGTGCTGACAAAACTCTATGTGGTCAAATCTGTAAGCTCCTTACTTTAGACCTGACCACAGTCTCCCATTTGTAATGTACACAAGCCCTTAAACACACCGTGAAACGTGTCTTACTGATTTGGGGCTTATCCAACATCCCCAGCGTAATAATCCCCATACAGGTCCTGGAACGCTTATAGAATAGTGAAACTACCTCTGGGCAATTAGATAAAAAAGCAATGCAAAGATGTGGAGAGGCAGGAAATCACAAAGCTGTCCCTGAATACAAGAACAGAGCATATACAATGCCAGAAAGAGTAATAAAATTTCATAGTGCATGGATTTAAAAAAAAAGAATAAAGAACGTTATTTTAAAAACCCTCAGAAGGAAGAGTATTCTATTACTTGCACATCCAGCCTCAAAAATGCAGCCTCAGCTACTCAGCACAACAAATTTCCCATTCATTTCCTGAAATAATCAAAATTTAAGTCCCATAGTTTCATATCTCATTGTCTAAATTGTTGTGCTTCACTGTTCAACTAATTCATTAAATAAAAATGTGCATTTAATTTGGAAAGCATGAAAGTTTTGGCCTACGTGGCTGCTAGCCCTTTTTGAGTACTTTGTGTGTTCTCTCAGCTGTGTGCCCACTCAGATCTCACAGATCAAAGTAACCTGAGCCAAGTTAGCGAAGAATTTCACCCAGAATACCACACACAACACCACCCCAGGTCTACTGCTTTCTTTTACAGGAGAAACGTAGGTGAAATGTAAGGTAAAATTCTGCATGCTGTCTTAAGCTACTTCATTTGATGGAAAGGGTCTAAAGGTCAAACCCCCCAGTTTAAGTAAATAAAGAAGAAAAAGGAATATTTTTCATGTCTTCCACACAATTTTTAAAATTGCTTTAATTGAAAGCTGCATGAATTAGAAAATCCTGTGTAGTGGTAAACAATATTCACAAAGATCCTAAGTGCATAACTGAATGCACCTATATGTAATGGTTAGCATTTCACTGTAGCATCACAGCCACACCTCCCTGAAGCTCAATCGATGTTGGGCATGAATGACTTCAAACTCCAGGAAGAAAGCAAGCTACCAAGAAAATCTGTTCTTTGACAGGGAGGTAGCTTTATCCTGTAAGACAGAGTTTTCAGAGTTTTTCCCTAAAAATATCTTTCTCTCAAACAAGCTTCAAGCTAAACCATCAAAACTAAGCAGGGCTGTAAGACAATGCTCCCATTCTTAAGCCAAATGCACGCTCACTAATGTTGCAAAAATGCATCACCACCTCGAGCTCTGCTGAACAGAACAGTCTCTTTTAAGGAGAAAGACTTGGCTTATTTTTAATTCATGGAAAGACAATCACATGATTCAGCGATGTCCACTTCAAAAGATCTAAAGCTAGGAATTTGACATGAGCTGCATGTGAAGGATTTAGGGGAAATATTTTTGCATTGTTCCCCTTAAAACTAGACAATGTAATCACTAATTTTCAAGCACTAACAAACCATTACTTCAGGAAAAGAGAAATATTAAAGACTACATTCACAGCACTTGCTCAAGGCAGGCCTAGCTTCAAAGCTGGATCATGCTTATCAGAAGCTTGCCCACAGATGTAGAATCCACTATCTCTTTTGGCACCTGCTCTACCACCTTCACAGCGGAGGATACTTTTCTTTATGCTCAACCAGAATTCACCCTGTTGCAATATACAACTACTGCCTCTTGCCTGTTCTCTCACTGTGCACCTCTACAAGCAGTCTAGCTCCATCTTCTTCATAACTGTCTTACAGATAGTTGGGAGTCCCTCAGCCTTCTCAGCTGGAACACCACCAGCTCTTGCAGCCTTTCCTGATATGTCATGTGCTCCAGACCCATCCACCTCAGTGGTCCTTGACTGGGCTCCCTCCAGTTCTTTGGGGTCCAGAGTCTCAGAAGCGCAGAGCGGGAAAACCCCTTCTCTCAGCGTGCTGGCTACGTTCTTGCTCACACAGCCCAGCCTTTAGTTTGCTTTTGTGGCTATAAGGTCATGCTGCCAATTCTTATTCAACTTACTGCCCATTAAGATCCCCAGGTCTTCTCTGCAAAACTGTTTTCTGCCTTTTTGTTGAACTTCATGAGGTTCCTGTTAGCCCACTCCAAGTCCCTTGGAACGGCAGCTCTGCCCTCCTGCATATCCATGACTCCACCAATGTGGTGTCATCTTTGACTTTCTAAGGGTGCACTCCATCCATATTTAATGAAAATATTAAATTACTCCGACACCAGTATCAGCCCCCAAGGAGTACCACCAGTAACTCTGCCAGTTTAATGCTGAGCCACTGGTTCAACCAATTTTTCATACACTGTGTAATCCATCCAACCGTGCATCCAGTCTGTATCCAGTTTGGCTCCAGAGATGCCAATGGAAGTGTCAAAAGCCTTTTTATCAACAAAGTAAGGCTTTCTGCTCTTTCCTTGCCCACAGCATCTTGTCTCCGTCACTTCATCATGTTGATCAGGCACAATATGCCCATGGTCAATCCATGCTTGACTGTTCACAGTCATCTTCTTGTCCTTTACGTGCCTGGGAATGACTTCCATGAGGATCAGTGCCACAATCCTCCCAGGGACTGAGCCGGGGTCAGCCAGCCTGCTGACTCCCAGATGTTTCTTTGTGCCTTACAGCACAATTAAATACCTCAAGGTTTGAAGGCTTTCTCTTGCATGATCCATAAGAATGAGATACTGTTTCATTTGATGTGCAGTAACCTGAGATTACAACTACGTTGCCATACATGCCAACAATTCTGGACCCAGAAGACCTGGAAATACCTGTAACTAGAGAATAGGTAGCACAGCTTGTTTGGCTCAGCCATTCCTCTTATTTCTTCAGAATGCCACCCAATACTACAAATATAAGTTAGCAAACACCTCTCCCAGCTCATAAATAAATAAGTGAATAAATAAATCCATGAGATTTAAACAGAGCATGGTATTTTCAATGTGTTTGGAAATTTAAGTCCAATTTAGTCCAAGCTTTCCTTCACATTTTGATTTTTCAAGAAGAAGTTTGTTTTTCAGTAGGGGGAAGAGCATAAAGTTACCATGATTCTAAGGAAAGCCTTAAAAAAACCCAACAAGCAAGAAAGCAAGGGCAAGCAAACGTGCTTCCTGGTCAAGTAATGTGTGCAATTTAAGAATAAGATAAGAGTGCTTGGCACCTAATGCACAAATTCTTCCTAAAATCTTTCTAAAAAATGTTTGACATCCTCAGAGACCTGCTGTGGACAGGGCAGTTCAGAAGCCTGTTGGTCTGTGCCCAAGGGCCTAAACACAAATAAGTCTTCCCTGAAAGTCTAGGTCCCTGATTACCTGGTAAGCAACCGGACAGACCAACCCCACATGATCTGCCAATCAAAAGCTTACTGGAAACAGTGAGGATGCCTGAGGACTTCAATATGCTTGGACAGGACATTCCAGTTCAAGTTTCAAAAAATAACTTAACTTGATCAGTCTTCCAGTGTTTGGAGTTTAGGAGAAAACAGGGGGAAGGTCTTTTAAATACCCTAGAATTGCTGTGGCATGCATTAATTTGCCAGCAATCTCTTGTGATACATGGGCCTTCCACAAGCCTTAAGTGGTGACATATATATCATCTCATTGCAAGAGACTGATGTCAGCCCATCAAAGATTCAAATACTTAAAATCAACTTCAAACAGTTCGTTCAGATTTGCACTGAAACCTCCTCAGGAAGGGTTTTTCTGTTCTTTTAAAAACATTTTAAGTGGAGAGGCACTTTGGAACACAGAAAACCTCTTGAACCTGGCTGTGGATCCTTGCTTATTCAATTCTGGGCTCTTAATGAAGCCCTCTCAGAATGGATGGATTTCATGCATATGTGAATGCAAACACATACCACTCATTAAGCAGTAGCTCAGAAACCTCTGTCTTTGAAACACTGAGTGGTCCTTTATCTTCTGATGCCCATTCACAATGCGATACAACTCAAAGCTGGACACTTTTTACCATTTAATAAACTGAGATCTTAAGTCTCAGTTTAGAAAAATAGCTCTTAAAATACCAGCCAACAAGCCACAACTCATTCAGGCTCTCCTAAGTCTCAAACAAATTATCCTCATGTGTATCCAATGTTTTCAAAAGCCTAGGGAAACAGGTAAGTTTCTCCTGACACTTTGGGTATCAATAAAGGCAGGCTACTGTGGACAAGGAAATACTTGTTACACAGCCTACTGTTTCTCGTGTTCCTTAGAGAGTCCATCCTACCACCCATGCCAAGTTCATTATCTGTGACCTGAGTTCCTCTGCTTATCTAAACTGCAACATCATGGTAAGGGAAAGCAGCGGCCTTAACTGTGGATGTGCCAGGTTATTTGATCAATCCTACCTTCTTCAGGCTACTATGTGAACTCATCCGGGGGACTCCATTAGTTCAGTGGACTCTAAGGACAATTTTTCCCCCATCAACAGTAACAGAGTCCTGAATTCCTGCTCTTTTGGAAAGACCACAGCATCTTCAGGAAGATAAACTGCAGACTGCTTAAAAATTTCCTCCTGATTGAAAACATTTTCTCTGGAACATAAAAAGTGGAAGATGAACTGGCACCTCTGTGCTTCAACATCTTTCCTGCTTTTTCTCTTTTCATTGCATCAGATTAAATGACTCATCCCAGTCGTAAAGACTAAAACTGCGTTTGTGAAAACTGGCTCTTGGTAACTCTTTCTGACACCGGCATTAAACACCTCAGTTTGCCTTATATCATAGTTAAATTATGACAAGTCAAACATTTGGCTAGAGCTTAGGAAGAACAAATGAGTTCTCATCACTGTAAATATTCTTGGTTCAAGGGCAACATCAGCTCAGAGGAAAACATTCACCATTTCCAAAGTCAATTATCTTTAATTCACACTTCAACTGCACAGGCCTTCCACTGAAGAAGAAACCCACAGAGACAGACAGCACAGATTCCCAAAATGTAAAGGCAAAGTACTCAGCAAAACATTTACACTCTGAATATTTTCTTGAAAAGAAGGACATCTCAAGACCACCCATGGCAGCAACAACAGCTTCCAGTAACAACATAACCAGCCAGAAAGTTGATTTAAAGAAAAAAAGCATAAGAAAAAACCCGAAACCATAGGAAAATGTCTTACATTGGCACCAATACTGAAGTCTGGAAAGAGAGTGCTAACACATAAAACACAAGTTCCCTTTGCTGCCAAGTCCCATGGCCTGGGATTCAGCTCTTTGTGTTCATTATGAATATAAAAAAAAAAAGTGTGGGAAAACAGCTGCCTTTTCATTCAGAGTTTTGTTGTTGTCAGCTATTCTTTTTTAATAAAGCTTGTACACCTTGAAAATATAGGTTAAAACTGTAAACTGGAAGAGCTACAGTCAAAAAACAGTGTTGCCACAAGTAGAGGATCTCAGCATGCGCTGTTTCATGACATCTCCCCTTTTGGCAAGGTTTTCTGGAGAACCACCAAGAAAGTACCAGAGGCCCATAAAAACTGAAAGGAGAAGTCCTCTTAGTACAATAGATTACTTAAACTTTGGGTTGTCATTTTGTTTGCATTGTCATCTATTTAAAACTCACATTTTTTAACTGACAAAGAAGTGCCTTCACAAAAAAAAAACCCCTCCAACGGTCTGGCTCCAGCTGGGTGATGAAAACTGCTTCTGTAGTTCTCCAGCAGAAAAACACAAAACAATAAACCTCCAGCCAACATAAAAAAGCCACTTCACAACTAAGCCATACCTCAAACAAGATTGGGTAGTTAAGATTACAGGTAAGCATTATGGTTTTTATCTTCATATCTTTATGACCACAAAGAAACAAAGATGGAAATATTGGTTTTCCCCATTCTTTTGATCACTACTTGGGATCTTTGTTGATTGTTTAACACATGTAAAATTGAGTTTTTGTGAATGCCTCCAAAGTTTTTATGAGCTTTACAAAATGTGTTATTATGCCTATGCATATATTCCTAGGTGGAAATAGAGATACATGTTTAGACAAGATATATCTACAACTAACTATGTATACATGTTAGGTCATAAACTCAAGGTTTTACATCTAGTTACTCTGCCACCAGCAGAGGAGAAACTGCAGCTGTGCCCACAGATAAGTCAAAATAGAGTTGTTACTGAAATGAAACTATCAATACAAAACTATTTCTGTAAAGGGAACAATTGCTGATGAAGTTTGTTCCTCTAGGGTTAAGGACTGGATCTCTTCGAGTGGAGGGGAATTTCCTGTTTATTTGCAGTAATTTTGGTTTACTCAAAAGTGATAAATCTCCCTTCATTTTTTCTCCAAAGCCAATCAAACTCCCTTTTCCATTTCTATCACAAACCAAAGGAAGTAGTTGTAAACTAATGTGCAGAACAGTAAAAGCCACCTCCACCCTTTCACCTTCCTGCAGTGAACTCACTTGTTGCAGCAGGATGACTATTTGACCATCAACCCACCCCCAAACTTTGCCTTGCCCAGAACATTTACCCATCCCCTGGAACAGAGGGGAGCAGTGGCCAAAAGGACGGGACACTGACTATCTGGTGCTGAAAAGGAAAGAAGTAACATCCCACACTGCATCCAAACAATAACCAAGTCCTCCTCACTCCTGCTGCGTCCTTATGAATACAGCTTTCTTTGAGAACACCCGGGTCAAGTGCAGTAGTCACCACCTCATAGAATTCCTTTAATCGCACTACCTCGTGGCAGCCAAGTGGCTTTGGCCACTCACATTCCTACCTGCAGCTACCACAGGGCAACAGACCATGTTAGAGCCACCAGGACAGCTGAACAGCATCTTGAGTCCTCCACACTGCACGTGAGGGGCCACAGGAAGGTGAAAGTGGGTGACCCTCTGATGTCCAAGGAAGACAACTGGTGTGGCAGGGCTAACAACTGCTTCCAGCCAAAGGATTAACCTCAAGACATGTTTTTTTACGCTATGCTTCTGCACTACATAACTCAATGCTCTTCCAATGTCACCAAAGACAGCAGAGATTGGCAGACAACTGAGCCAGCAGTGTGCCCTCGTGGCCAAGAAGGCCAATGGCATCCTGGGGTGTATTGCAAGGGGAGTAGCAAGTAGGTCAAGAGAGGTCCTCCTGCCCCTCTACTCTGCCCTGGTGAGGCCACATCTGGAGTATTGTGTCCAGTTCGGGGCCCCTCAGCTCAAGAGAGACAGGGAACTGCTTGAGAGTCCAGCGCAGAGCCACCAAGATGATTAAGGGAGTGGAACATCTCCCTTATGAGGAAAGGCTGAGGGGGCTGGGTCTCTTTAGCTTGGAGAAGAGGAGACTGAGGGTGTAACCTCATAAATGTCAATAAATATGTCAAGGGCGAGTGTCAGGAGGATGGAGCCAGGCTCTTTTCAGTGACGTCCAATGACAGGACAAGGGGCAATGGGTACAAGTTGGAACATAAGAGATTCCATAAAAATATTAGAAAAAACTTTTTCACGGTGAGGGTGACAGAGCACTGGAACAGGCTGCCCAGGGGGGTTGTGGAGTCTCCTTCTTTGGAGACATTCAAAAGCCGCCGCATTCCTGTGTAATCTATTGTAGGTGATCCTGCTCTGGCAAGGGGGCTGGACTAGATGATCTTTGAGGCCCCTTTCAACCCCTAACATTCCGTAATCTGTGATTTCACTTTTAACAGACCTAGCTCCCTCAGAGGGGCAACAAGCTCAGGACTGTACACGGCCTCATCCACTCCAAAGCTCACTCCTGGTCCACAGCCAGCCTCCTCTCCAAGGACTTGAAAGTTAGAACTTCTGTGTACCTTCTCATCTGCAAGACTCACACCTGCAACAGTGGCAAACTGACTACAAAACAGCTTAAAATCATTAGGAGAGAAGGGGCTGCATAGTGAATAAGCAGCCAAAATGGGCCTAAAGACCTGTACCTCCCAGCTGTTATTATTTAGGTGTTCTCTCTAAGAGTGCATGCGTGTGGACAGAGGACGGTCAGTACAGCAGACATATTAAGACAGCATACCCTGGAGGTCATCTTTTCTGTAATAAAACCTGCCATCCGTTTTTTGTTATGCAAGTAACAGCACACCAACTATAAGTATCTGCTAGTACTCAAGCCAACTCCGGGCACAACTACAGAGGATGTTTCCTGAAGTCCCAAAATTATGTTAGGTCTTTGCCTTACACAGAATTGTAGACTTGAATTTACTCTGTCCAGCCTCAAAAACATCTTTAGAAAGCAGTGTAATGCCTAAGAAAACATCTCTTCTTATTAAAAACACTGTGTATCTATTTTTTTTCCTTGACACTCATTAAAAGAGAACAGTAGACTCACACACAAAATCATAAACAAACTGTGTCTGCAAAAATCCAACCTTACACAAGGTATCTCTCTAGAGAAGAGATAAGGGACCAAAACAAATAAAAATCCCAAGTTCCCCCCACCCCCCATATCTTTTTTAGGAAGCCCTGAAGTCTCTTTTAAAAAAAAAAAGTAAGGTAACACCAAGCTTAGACTCAAACATAATGTAAATCAGCATGAACGAGAGATGGGAATACCAACAGACCATTACTGAACCACTGACACCCTTGTATTCAAAGGATTTTCTTACTCATCCTCAGATAATTTGAGATTGTGCCTTCCCTGTGGCATGGAAAAGCAGATTTTATAATTCAGGTAATGACTTACAATATCTATGCCAGGCAATGGAAATCAAATCTTATTGAAGGAGAAAGATCCAGGAAGAGTGAAAACAAACTGACAACTTCTATGATGCCTGAAGACCTCTTCTGAATCATTCTATGACATTATTCTGGAGCATCTCTTCACCACACAGAGACCCCAGCAAAGTCAACAGAAAGTAAGATAGACAAGACAGGACAAATAAGATCAACATATTCAAGTCTGTAATTTCATATTTTGTAGACTCTATAACGTAACTGAGCATTGTGTATGCATTGTTACTGCCTTGAACTGGTATTTAGTGATGAAAAACTGACTTCTGGTTTTTTTTTAACTCCTACCTGATAAAGTTCTAATGCAGTTATTGCTTTGCACAATAAAAGCACACAGGATTGCAGAAAGTGTTTTAAAACCGTCTCACTGGAGGAAACATACAATAAGAAATTTGCCAGAAATCACACTTTTTGTTCTGTTGTATTATACATACAGTGAAAGAATGTTTAAATTGAACTAGTTGAGGTACAGTTTAACACGTGCAACTTTTGGATTTTGTGGCTCTATCAAACTTGTTTATTTTACTGTACATATTTACAAGAACCAGGAAAGGGGATTTTTACTTTTGCTGGGAGAGAAACTCCTCTGAATTATGAATTGCTTTATGACAGTAATGCCTAGCAAGATGCATCTCAGAAGACCATTTATGCTGCAGCCTGCTAGGGCTCAGTGACAAGACATGCTGTGTGCAAGCTCCGCATCAAATTAGAAGCCAGTTACATCACTCAGCGAGTGTTTGGTATTTGGCATTTTGCTTTCTCTGGATTACCTGTGCCACATAACTTTTCACAGGCCGTTATGGAAATTCAAATCAGCATTCTAAAATTTCCTACTCATTTAGACTAGGAAAGTTACAGTACATATACAAGAATAAGCCCTTATTTATGCAAAAACTCACATTAGTGAATTTAAACCAACTTGGATGCTTCCAGTTCTTATTTCAGTCTAAGAGCCTTTTATTCTCAGTTAGTTGAGGCTGGCTTCTTAACACCATGAAGCTCAGAGGATGCCAGAGGAATAAAGCTGTACTAAGCATTGGAATTTACATCCACGACATGTTACTGTCAGTGTGTCACAAAAACCGGACCAATTTCTGATGAAAGAAGCCACAAAGCTGAAGCCTCATAAGACAAATCATTTAGAGAGTTCACTACTTTGATTTAGGTCAAACGGATTTATGAGCTTAGAAACAGGACTAAGTTACTGCAATTTGAGTAGTTGAGCTGTGTAGCTGACAGACACATGCACTTTAACCTATAGCAAAAGCCTGGTCAAGCACATTTTTGTCTTACGAAAGTCAAATGATAGCTGATTTCAAAGGAGAAAATTCAATGAAAGGCAGTTTGTGGAGTCTACCTACTTTACCTCAGCACTGGGACAAGAGCATTCCCAGCAGAAGCTGCAGCTACTCAGTTATCAAAACTTTCTGCTAAAACATACCCTCAACCAGTGGTCTGCTGCACGGTCCATCCCACCAGAGCATCAGACTGGTGTTCACACCGCAACATGCACCAGGTGTCCACATTCCGGAGACCACTGGGACCACACGGAAGTCTCCATGTGTGAAAACAACGTGCATGTGTGTCCTACTACAGGCCTGGCCATGTGCCCAACATGTAACAGCCAGCTCTTAATACATCTCTGATGATAAAGAAGAGGACAGAGCAGCAGCTGGCAAGTGACTGGAGAAGGCTGGCCACCACTACAGTAATGGAAAACTATCCTACAACAGCCAGAAATTTGAGGTTCAGGTTTGCAGATCAGTGACATTACACAATCCATTTGTTCACGACTGAACACACTATTAAAAGGCCCAGACTGAATCAGATGCTGGCGAGATACAGGTTATCCAACAAAGCTGCTGCCCAGCATCAAATGCAAACAAGGATTGTCTGGAGCTCAACACATGCCCTGCATTCATCAATTTCTACATGACAGAAACAGCACAATACCAGATTCGCTGAGGCTTAACCTAAGACAATATTAAAGATATAAATATCAGCCTGAGTTGGAGGAAAATGGGGAAGCAGGCATCTTCCTGAACAGTGAGATAGTATCAGATGCCACAGCTAAACACCACACTCTTGAATCTTGTTACCTCTTTTAAGTCACAACCTCAGCAAGCCCACTTTCTTCAGCTGACTACGCTGATTCACAGTACCTAAAGGATCTGCCCCATATTATCAATGAACTCCTTTGTACCCCCTGAGCTCTACAAACCACTACCTCTGGCTTGACAGGAGTAAAATTTACCCTCCTTCTTATCAGGTCTCCTGGATGAACAGCAACTGCTGCTAAAACCAGCACTAGCTAGAGAGAAGAAATATGTCAAGATTTTCAAGTATTCACCTAATCTCTAGCAAAGAGATTATTCCTGGTGAAGATGTTATAGTCTGGAAGCACTGGAGGCTGGAGCTCCCTGCCCAAGCCAGAAGACACAGGCTCAGAAGTGCCCCAGGTCTCAGGTGGCCACCATCTCCATGGTAAACAGAAGCATCACGGAGACACAAGTAAGTGAAAACTGAACGGCCACTCCCAGTGCTCATGAGGATACTGCTTACCTGTTCATTTAGTGACTGCTAACACTTCAGTTACTCTCTCCTTTTGAAGGGATGAAGTTTGAGAAAAGCTACCAAGCAAGCAGAAACTGCAACCAAACCTGCACGTGTACCCCTACAACTCACAACAGCCAACTGCACAGCAGTGCCTCAGTTTCATTTACCAGCTCAGTAAGAGCTGGTGAAACAAACTGTTTCACTGATGAAACAAACATCATTCACTAGGAAAAAGCTTTTTCAGGAGAGTTGTATGATAAAAAACTTCCTATTTTTCACATACAGCCTTTTCTAAATACTCAAGCAACGTAACCCTTGGCCTAAGGACCTCACACCTAAAGAGTACCTGATACAGGCAGCTATACAAAACTGCGACCCACCTCTGAATTGGAAAAGGCTTTCAGAGAAGATCTGAAAACTCTCCCGACTAATCACGTTATATGTTATGATCCTGAGTATTGTTCATAATTACACAAACCAGAAAATGCAGTCTTCCCCCCAGCTTGTCAGGTGCTTATTCACAGTCTGAAAATCAAACAAAGGGTGACACAAGCATGGAAAGTGCTCTTCATCATCACCTCTCAACAGATTCCAAGTCTTGCCTGTTAACTCCTAAGAGACTCCAGTTCTAAGAGGCTGGGGTGGGGGGGGGCAAAACAAGAAAATGACACAGAGGTATCCCATATGAACACCTACTGACATGCCCATGCATGTCCCAAAATTAGGACAGGTTATTGCTACCTGCTTTACACTGGCTGAAGAGAGAAGGGGAGACAGGACTGCAAAGAGAATGAGTTTGTCCTGAGTTTCAAAAGAAATTTTCCTCCTTCTGTCTCCATGGCTTCCTCTTTGGAGGGAACAGGGTGAATAATAAAAGGGCTGATCTGATGATATCCAATGAAACAAGTTCCTGCACAGTGGCAATGGAGTTAGTGAGACCAGGAAGATGCCTGAGCACAGACATCTGAAGCATGGGAGTATCAGTCCTGAGGGTGTGTCAGTCTAATTCCAATACACCTAACATGCTCACTTATGTCCACCCCAGTCTAAAATATCTCTGTAATCTTGGTACAGTACCTGATACTAATTTAGTACCACATACACAATATACTACTGTTCAATGAAAAGCTTCTGGGAACTATTAACAGACAACTGTCAGCCAGAGTAAGGCCAATTTTAGTTCAATTTAACCAATTCTATTAATTCCCCAAGTGTTCCCAAAAAGGCATCCATCACAAGCAGCTGTCTATCATCAGCATAATCTGTAGTCCAACATATTTTGCACTGAAAAAATGTTTACCTAGAACATGAAATGTTCTGAATACCTGAATGTAATGATATTGCTTGACTCCCTGAGCAGAATTTCTTTAAAATGCATTAAATGGGTAAGAAAAGAAACTTGTTCTATTTTAGGCCCTGATTCACCCAAGTTTAATCATTCCTTAGAAATATTCAGGAAAACTAGAAAGAATAAGCAAAAATTAGAGCCAAGTCTTCAGTAAGGAGGACAGAAGCACACACCCAGCTTCTTGTAGCTGCAAAGAGGGCAGTCAGAACAAGGCAAGTGAACACAACCATCTGTAAAGCAAGAGCTGAGCAGGTCACACAACCACAAAGCAGAGAAAAAAAGGAAGACAAGAAAGGGAGACAAGGAGATCTAGAATAGGCAGGCTGAAATGTGAGGGTCAATTAATCTTCAAAAGCCTTTGTGACTTCTCAAGTGTTATTCAAATTAAGGTGTCTTCATGATATGTCTCCCAACGGTCAGCCTCTTCAGGAAACATCTTCTGAAGGCTGCCATGGCAGCTCTTATCGGCCAAGCACAATGCTGCAGTCTACGATCACCTTCAAGTATCATAACTTTGATCTGAGTATGCTGTATCTGCTACTGTTACAGGCAACTGGTAACATGCTCCTAAGTGAGAGGAGGTAGGAAAATATCTTCCCTTTGCATATATTCTGCTTAACTATTATCAATATTACATTTTAGACCATATCAATGAGCCACGCAAATTTAGTGTCCATTCACCCCAGCTGCAGGAATTATTCAGCTGAGAAACAAAGACAGAAAACAGAGGACATTGAAAGACTTCTTTATACTAAAAGGAAGAAATCCTACTGCACTTGAAATCTTATGTGTGAGCAACGTGCCTGTCCTTTGCTTTGGCTCTGTTGAACACTGCAAGTCACAACAGGTCTCTGCCAAACTGAGAGGTACGTTTGTGCATAATTGAGGTCACTGCTCTTTTCTCAGGGCCTGCGTAGGGGGACGTTTACCAGTCGTCACACTAGAGCAGCTGAAAACAAAAATGCACCAATAGAGAGTGAGCTCAGGGAAAAAGAAAGATAAGAAAGGGCCCTTTCAGTGCTGTTGCTCTCATCTATCAAGATACTTTTACTATTAATAAGGTAAGTAGAAGATATAATCTTGCAGAGGGAACATTGTAAGACCAGAGGAAATTCCAGGTAACTGGGACTGAGTCAACAACTGTATGATTTCAAATAAAAGACACCAAACTACAGAGTTCATAATTGCTAACTCTGAAGTTTTAACAACTTGATTTTTTTTTTTTCCTTCAAAATCAGAATCATCAGGGGGCTGAAGTCAGGAATTTTAAAGTCAAGAACTTAAATATAATTTTAAGAGCTGAACCTTTAAAACAGTGATTAGATAGCATGCAACCCATGAAAGGAGGAGCTGTTAACAGCAACATCTCTTTGAAGACTATTCTTATAAATTCTTCTGTATGAAAAGGAATTTTATCACAAAATTTAGCTGATAATTCCTCTCCACTGGCATTCTTATGCCAAGAATTAGCATACTTACAAGTCTCTATCAACTAATCAAACTGCTAGCACCATTGCTAAACAAACCTTCTTTTACAGGTAGGCAGATCCCCTGTGTTCTCTTGCCGTTTTTGAAATCTGAGATAACAAGCAGTAAAACAGTTACGTTTATGATCCATGAGACAGTGTTGAGCAAATAAATTGTTACTGTATTTTATTAACATACCATATATTGCAGGATAAAAAAGGTAAAGAACAGCCAAGACATAAGTGGGCATTAAATTCTGAGACCAGGAAAAGGCTGACATATTAATCTCAATATCATTTAAAAGAAAATTACTAAAGCCATTTATTGTAAGGCATTACAATCCCTACATCTGTGTTATATCTTAAAAAGGCAAACTTGGGCTTTATTATCTGTTGGTGCACGTCATCTCTTATACCAGTGCAAAACGTTTCCCACTTGCAGTCTTCAAAGTTGATACTGGGAAAAGAATTACAGAGATGTAGTGCAAGAACAGTGATTTTGGCCTCAAATATCAGGTGACTCATTTCTGTCTGCAACATTATTTTTTGTTAGTTCACTGAAAGGACAGTTTAACGGACTCAGTAGACTGAGCACAGAACATACGCCTATACACAGTTTCTATGAGGCAATGTACATAGAAAGTGGGAAACTTAAGGGAATCAAGCTTACCCACCAATCATGTCAACATTATTTCAAACAAAACAGAGCAAGTAAATTTCATAGCACTTAAGAAATTCAGAAAACACAGCAACAATGAAATCCTTAACAAAGCATCTTTAACCAAAACTAAGATAGAAAAATTACCATTTGCTTTATTAAAAAGCCCAATGCATCAAAAATGTTTCTTTTCATTAGGCAATTATTTCTGCTTCTTTCGATCTAATTAATTATTAGTTAGCAGTCGCTAATTTATTCAGATAAGTACAAGTCTGCCCTCTAGTGACTAAAATATGAAAACAGTGATTTTAAAGCAGTATCTTCCCCACTCCGTTTTGAGCATTAAAACGTTTAAATCCTGATGTTTTCTGCTTGTAAGGTAAGGTGCAACAGACTAAAAAGCACGGAAGAAGGTTGGATTCATACCATAAACTGACCTGTGGAGTTTATTAAACTTGTTCTCATCAAGAACAAATTAAGTCAGTCTGATTTGGTTTTCTTTGGCACCATGGAAACCACATGGTTTGCTAGAGGAAGGCAAACAAACAGTAAACCTGGATCTTACAGGAAAGTCTTGGCTGCATGGAATCCTAAAGATGTGTAAACAGAGGCAGAGAAGTAAATGACACAAAAATAAAACAAACAAAAAAACAACCACCCAAAAAACCCCAAACATACCACACACAAAACCCACAAATAAACCCCACCAACCTGCAATTGGGATTTGCTCTTTTTTTTGAGATCTGAAAAGAAACACAAATTTAAACACCAAAAAAGGACATCAGAGGAACTGGGGTTTCTAAGGGAGTGTATGTTGGATTTGAGGTTGAATTAATTGGGGAAAAAGAAGTTATTTCTTCACAAATAACTGTATTGCAAAAGCCAACATTTGGCATCCCTAAGTTACAGGTTAAGGCCAAGAATGTTAAAGCACAACTGGACAAGTCATTTCTTCAGGTGTCCTACAGGAGATTACTGAGGAAACCATTCCTGAACCCTGATCCTCTTAAGATCCTCCTCATGTGATGGAATACACTTGGAAGACTGAAAAGTCACCCTGTGATTGGAAACAGAAACACCTGAACCCATGCTGTCATATTAGATGGCTTTATAGCCCACTGTGTGGTATTTGGGGAAATAGTCCTTCATACCTCCAAATCATATTCTGTATTCAACTCAGGAACACAGATACAGAAAGTTAAATGGTGTGATTTTTCCATTAGCATGCTGCAAATTCTTAAAATCCAATGGTTTTTGCTTTCCTTCAGAGGAAAAGATGACAAAACTCAAAGGTTCAGAGGAATGCTTAAAAATGTAAGTCGCATACGTGGCAATCAAAAACCACAAAGTTGGAAAGCATCCTTGCCCAACTTCATTAAAAAGGAGGACACATAGGTAATCAACCACCATTCTTGGATGCCTTGGGTTTTTCTGCGTTGTGGTTTCTTTTCAATGGTTGGAATTGACCCTGTGCTAGAACAAGAAGGTTCAGCTGCCCACTGTATTACTATGACATTTAGAGTTTAGGATGAAGGTATAATACAGCTTACAAACTATTTTCATTATTGCACCCCCACCCACTTCTAATAACATTCTCCAGGTAGCTGAAACTCCTCTTCTTATCTGCTGAGGAAGGACCAGCACATATCAAAGGATGACATGAAAGCTCTTGGCCTCCTGCTATAGTAAAAAGTGCTGGCAAACTCCCTGGTCAGAGTTTGATGGAACCACCAAGCTATTTAGAGAAAAGGACTGGGAAGGGTTCAGATTTCATGTCTATAAGCTCAGCACCCAGAAGGGAATTTTCAAGCCATGTATTTAGTATGTGATATACAAAATATACCAAGTTATTTACCACATGTATGCTGGTTATATATATGCACACACACACACACACAACTTGAACAGACTGCAAAAGAACAAAATTTAAGCTTTCAGCAAAGTTTGTTACACTGCTACTTTATATAGCACAAGTTTTTTTTACACTGTCCAGTTCTCCTACATAGAATCCAATCTACAGGTTATGTTAAAAATAAATCAATTAATACACTGATGGCTCATTAATTCTGCGAACAGTAGTAATGAGGGACATTTCAACTCCAGCACAGATGCACTTTATTATTCTGAACAATACTCATTACAAAATCTCATCTGGATTTCTTTAACTACATACATTTTAACTGGATTGTCCCAAATTAAAAACTCTGAATAGCAGTTTGGCAGCGCAAACAAAATGGAGAAAGAATATGTACACAAAATTGCACTACGAGTAAATACCATGCCTAAGTACACGCTCCTAAAAGCAGTGGTGTAAAACTGACATTTTCTGACTCAGCAGATAATCTCCCCGTCAGCACTCACTTTAATGACAGAATGAGTTTTATTAGTTCTTAGTCCTATTACCACCACCGAGGCACCAGAACAACAAGCGGATAAACAGATCGCAGCCTCAGCTCTGTGTCACCAAAGCTACCCAACCAGGTTTTGTCTGCAAGACCAGTTCCTGCGCATGTGACCCATCTCCCTTTCTCCCACACTCAGCCCAACAGAACAGCAGAGCTACCAGATGAGGCGGAATCACGCCTAAAATTAACTTTATCAAGCAGAGTAAAACCCCAGAAGAACCCAATTAACTCTGCTATCCTAGGCCGAGTTGGGCAGGACAAACAATGCGCATTCCTATCATTCTTCCAGCTTTTTCATTCAGCAGATTTGTCACAGAAACCCTACAACTAGCCTGCAGCCTGACCGGCCTTTTTCATATAATAACATTGAATTTGTCGGGAATTCCTGAGCTCTCTCTTCCACCTCCCTCTGTCCTGCTTCCTGAGGTAGTCCCACACACCAGCCACCTCTAAGCCGCATTTCTAGCTTCAAAGAGGTGCTTTGGTGGAATGGATGGATGGATAGACAGATGTGCAAAATCACTGCACCACTCCTACACCTGGAATTATAACCATGCCTTTTAATAAGTTAAAGTAACTGTGAGCCTTGATGGTTAGTGCTTGGGAGTACAATTTATCTTTCAAAGCCCATTTGTGCTATGTTCAGCTCAACAGGGTCCTTATCCTTACTTAATTGTCTTTAATGCCGAAAATAAAATGGGAAAGTATGAATATGCCCTCAAAAGAAAGAAAGAAAATTATGATAAAATCTTCTCTATTGTTTTGTTTTAAATAATCTGACAGACTTAAGAATTAAAAAATTACAGCTCTTTCAGAAGAGTGGAAAACTGTATGGCAAAGAGAAAATTATGACTGTTAATTCTTCTTAATCCTGCAGAACACTATTAAGTACTGAATGATGATGCTTCCTTTTTCTCTCATACATCAAAAAACTGTTAAATTCTCTCACTCTATAAAACCTTGAAGAAAATGACAAAACACCAACCCAACTACCAAAAACACCAAACAACCCACCCCACAAACCATAGTGCAGCAAAATATTCAACACTAAAATACCTTTTCCTACATTGCAGCTATCAGTTTAAAAAAACAAGTAGAGTGGCTACTTCTGCTTTCATACCTTATGATCCACCAGATAATAAAAGTCTAAATAGTGGGCCCAGATATTAAAAATATCTATATACACACACCTGCAATGTAGCATTAAGAAACTATTTTGCCCCCAACACACCATTCCAGCATCAGCCAATAGCTTTGTAGACTCTTATTTCCTGGTGTACAAAAATAAATAAAACCTTTGAAGTGTTGCCCTAACAGTTATCTTCAAGTTTTACCAGATCAACTTCCCACAGAAGGCCTAAAGTAGAAAAAAATGTGAAAATGAAAGTGTAAAACTAAGATACTAGGCACTGAGAATCTGCAACAGCACAGAAATATGTACAAATAAATTGCAGGAAAATATTTTTCCTAGTTAGTTTAGACAAGACTTGTTTTTCATGAGCTCTAAATTTACACACATTGTACATATTTAGAGAACTGTGCATACCCTCTATCAGGCTTTCTATGAAAGTCAGTAGCTATTCACACTGCGAGCAGCAGGATTAACCTACTTACAAGTAGGTTACAATCAAGGTAAATGGCAGGAAAAGAAAACAATCCTTCTCCAAACATACCTGGTGTGTTTCTATCCATACACATTTCCAGTATACCAGCTCTGACAGAGCCAATGATCTTACTAAAGAACAACACCCAAGTAAGATTTCTGATCCAAAATTTGAAGGCAAGCAGGGACTGTCACAGTGAGGCTGCCTTCTTCACAACCCCTCTCCAGTCCAATTGTTTTAAAATGGGAGGCACTGCATTTAATTTAAGCAATTACCGATTTTCTAAGTATCATTACAAGTCCACAAAGAGTTATTTAAACACAGACTTACAAGAGTTCTAGAACAAAGCTGGGTTTTTTACAAGGTAAAAAATAATCCTAGTTGCTTTTGCTGTTTCATCTCAAGAATACAACATTAATTACACTGCAGTACAAAGTGTTACACACAGATTACATAAACTTGCTATAAATATATAGATTGCGATGCTCTGTGATCTTTGATAGTTTTCATCCAAGTGTGCCTTCAGTTACATTTTCAGTCTTTCTGTTCCTCTTCAGGTCCATGGAACTTAAGCAGAAGTTCCATGGACATGAAGGCTCAACTTTCAAGGCAGCCCTCACAGAAGCTCTCAAATACAACCAATGTTGAAATTAAAACAATAAAAACAACAAACTGTGAGGACTGTGGAAAGAAAGAGATGTCCGCCTGTCCTTACTGATTCAGGTTCCTGTTGTAAAGCATCTTGCAATTCTGCAAGACAGACACTGACCATGGAACAAAGTCATATGGGATATGAAAATACATACCTTTCTAGGTATGAGGTGCCTTTTAGGAATATCCCTCATATCTAAATTCTGGTGCAACAAAAGAGAGATGTGCTGGGATAGGAAAATCATCTCATCATGGATCAAGTGGAGCTTTGCTGGCAAGAAGTCAGGTAGGCCATATGCCTATGTAAGGTCTTATGGCTTTCTCAAAAGCTTTTCCTATTTAGATTCCTGAACATCGTCTGGATGCTGGTCATTCCAGCATTGTCTGGATGCTGGTCAGTGATGGCATCCACCCCTTTGAGGAATCAGCTGTATGAGGACAATCTTTGCACACAGGAATCCTCAAGGAAGTGTACCCTCTCAGTAGGGATTACTCCACAGTCCTTCCCAAATTCTGGACATTAATTAGGGAAGTTTATGTTTAGTGCTGCAAGTCATAATTGGCTTTTCCTGTAAAAAAAAAATCAATAGGCCATGGGAGACTGGACATAGCGTTTGAGCTGTTGAGAGGGCTCTACGCCACTATTTATCCAGCTGGCACCCCAGGACATCCATCCTATTCCAGCTTTCTGGAAAACAAGAGGCAACACCAGTTAATTCCTCTGTGAGGAGTCCCAGTAATGCAGTAATAAAGAGCACTAAGTGTCATCTAGGGATTGTTATTCTTCATTGCCAAATCACATAATGGTTCTTGTACTATACAATAGAAAGCAGCTTTAAATTCACTGCAGTGGTAGCCTTTTATGGTGAAACAAATTTAATGATCAGTTACCCAAAATCAGTTTCATCCTAATAGTGAACGCTCAGTTACAAGTTACTTGAAAACCAATCTGAACTTTAAAAGGGTGTAAAAAAGAAAAATAAACAACTTTTTTTTTTTTAAAGAAACGCTGATGTCTTAGATCCTTAATTGCTTTGTGCAATCACTCAGAAATACAAGTATTTATTTTAATATGTAATTACAGAAAACATCTATATAAGTACTTTCTTCCCTCCTCAAAAAAGGCATTTACAGATACCACAGAGCTGTTTCTTAAACAACATTATTAACTGGAAGGCTGACAGAGAACCAAAGCAACCTCAAAGGGCTGAAGGACAAATGTTTTCTTCCCCTCCATCAATACCAAACACAGACCAACTCAACCACTGCTGTCCATCAGCCCTGTGCCTCTTCCTTATCGTAAGTTCTAACACTGTGAGCATCCCTAGAATATTAAAGAAAACCACCCAGGATAATCATGAACACCTTGGGAGACTGATGCAGTGGCCAGTCATGACCCTGACAACAATTTTAGTCATTATTGCATTTTTATTAAGAGTTTCACAAAAGCTCCTTTTTGAAGGCTATGAAGCAAAATCAATTTCGCCTATTCAGTAAAGATTTCATTACTCTGAAACAGAGTCAAGCTACTTAGGATGGGATGCTGCTGCCTAAAACCAGGCTTTCAGTACCTGTGAGCACATGAGAAGTGCTGGAGTACCGGAGACCTCCCCAGGGGCTGGTAGATATGCCAGCAGGCCCTCAGAAGCTGCCCACCTTTCTGGAGCAGTACTTGTAGGCCAGGAAGACCACCTGGATGGCCAATCAATACACTGTGGGCAGGAAAATGAACACCAGCCTTCACAGCTGTGCATTTACATCCCAGCTCCCCCTCCTCTGTGGTCACCAGCTTCCAAGTACTTATATTTGGGCTCCATTTCAAATACATAAGTAATCCCTGAGGTCAACAGAAGGGAGCTTTCGTGGAGAAGTTATGCCTAAGTGTAAATATTCTCAGGATCAAGACTTAATAGCTGTGGCCTTTGAGCCCTCACTTGTTGCAGCACTCCTGTTGAACTTGTGAAACTTTGGTGAGATGGGATGCACACACAAGTTCCTATCATACAAGCTAAAATTTTTTTTGCAGAATCTGACTTTCAGCAGAAGGTGCAAACAAATAATAACAAAAATTACTAGTAGTAATTGGGATGAAGAACAGAATCATTTTGTCTTGAAAAAAATAATCAGGAGAGCCAACTCTTTGTTCTGCCGCAGCCTCTTACTTGAGGGCAGAAAGGCAGGGAAAACTGGCTATAAAAATCCTGATCTCATAGAGGCTGCCCAAGAAGAGCGGGAGAGTCATAGGGGAGCACAGCGAGCTCTTAAATATCACAACCTGGTACGTAGCCAAGAGATATGCAGAAGCCAAAACATAGCATGCTAGGAGTTGCCTAAAGTAAACTAACAGATGAGCTCCCAAGAAGTTCAAAAAACACACCAGGAGAAGCTACCTTTGCTCTACATGCTGCTCCAGGGCCAAGCAAACTGCTCAGCTGGACAAGCTGTTATCACTGCAGTTAAAAAGGGAAAAAGATGTACATAGGAAACTTTCAGTGAAGGAGATGAGCCTGCACGTTAACACCACACTTAACCATGAAGGCTTTTTGGTGATTTTATACTGAAGAACAGTATTTCTGTCTTAAGATGACATGGTAATACTCAAATCCTTTCCCCAACAGCCCATTTTGAAGTTACAGTGTGTTCTGAGGACATCTCACGGCAATGCACTTGTATCGTCTCATAATTAACTGTAATTACTATACGACGATTTCCAGACTTAAATGTAGTTAACCATTAACCTGTATTTGTAGACTGTATTTGCTGAACAGCATGGCATGTTCCTTCATTCCCAAACGCTATGTAATCGTGCAGTTATAGACCTTATCAGAGTGGTCAGCTAAAACAGTTTTTGCAGGGGTGGGAGGAAAGGCCACAGATATGTCGCTATTATTTAAACATTTTTAAATTTAAAAACACCAGGGTTATTTTTCAAAAGTTTTGCCAGGAAACGAAATAAATACCCATGGGACCACTAATTTTCACACTTTCTAGACAAACCCCTTCAAACCTCCAGTTACAGTCCTGTATCAGCATAGTAAAAAGCTGCATCAAGACAACTTTTCAAGGTTCCAGTTGGATTCCCCTACTGTGCCTGATCTGGGTATGTACATGTCTATTAGACCAAAAAAAACCCAAACCAACCCAAACCACCAAAACATACTTCCAGTCTCCAACGTATTATAAATGTGATTTAGTTGTTTCTTCCATAATAATGAATGTATTGTTAACATATTTATAAAGCATTTGCAGTAAGATTCAGCTGTTAGGAAAAAATAATACAACAACAATATAGTGTAAAGAACACTATTCAGTACTTATTACTCATTCCAGTGGTATGCAAAGTCCACAGCAAAACACCAAAGATGACTGCAGAATTTTTGTAAACACAAGATTATGCATGCTGAATCTACGGTTGTGGGATTTTTTTGTTGTTTGTGTTGTTTTTTGTTCGGAGGGTTTTTTTGTGGGGTTTTTGTGTTGCTTTTCTTTGGTTGGTTGGTTTTTTGGGGTTTTTTTGGGGTTTGGTTTTTTTTTTTCTTTTTTTAATGAGTAACATGTAACAGTATTGTGCAGTCCCATCTATGGAACTTGCTCTGTATTTTGTCACAGAGATGTTAAAGACCTCTACCAACTTGACAAAGTTTAATGCAGAAATATGCCATGCAATAAATTGACATAATCTGTCAATCACACAAATGTAAAGGCTATTATATTCAAAGTAGTATCAAGTACTGTATTTGAAGTCTGTTTTGCTGCTCCTTTACATTTGAGAGGGAATAACAGAAATTATTTAGAAATTCAGAGCACGTATCAACTGGTTACCATCAGGACTCCACTTCCACACAGGATCTGCTGCAGCCCATCTCAGGCTGTAAAAGTCTTACTACAAAGAGTTCTTCTCCTCAGAAACCCAATCTACAACTTTCAGTGGCTTGAGAAAGACTCCTGGCTGCCAGCTTGGCCAGTATAAGGTGTTAACTTTGAAGTCTCTAGCACCACCTTATGCAGAGTCTCTGCTGCAATGCCAGTTAGGGAACCGAGCTTTATTAAATACAGGTTCTTTGTTCTCCTTACTGCACATGCAAAAAGAAAGTGTGTCATCCTGCCCAGCATGATGCATTGGCACAACCCATAAATAAGATTGTTTATTCGTAATTTCCCTGGAAATACTATGCTGAAAAGAAGACAGACTGAGATTATGACTGACTTCAAAGGATTCTTAAAAAACAGTGAAATTAGCACTAGTACCATCCTAAAATGATATTTTAGTACTAACAACTGCTAGTTAAATATTTCAGCACTCTTTTCTGATAGGTTTCCTGTTCTGAAGGACAGGAAGGGTAAGGAAGATGGTAGGAGTCTGGTCACCCTGGCTGGGGAGGACTTCTTGTACACTGTAGGGTGGCCTAGGCAGTTGCTGCACAATGCACTGGAACAGGCTTTTACACCAAATCCAATTCCCAGCAGTACAAAAAGCATTCATCTTAAAGCAGCTTTAGGAGGATGAGGAAATCTAATCCTAGAGGGAACCCCTGTGCCCATGTATAATAGAAATCCCACCCACACCAAAACAATTTTCTGGATGCACATCAAAGAACATACCCTCTTCAGAGCAAACGCTAAATACACCCGTCTCAGAACTGTGTCAATATTGGTACTCGGAAACGAAATTCAACTTCTAAACTGGCACTGGAAAGGCTCCAGTTGTCAGAAACTTCATGAAAGCACTAGTGCAACCTTACCTGCACTTCAGCTGACAGTAATACAGGTGCACACCTTTGCAAAATGCAAGGTTAAAGCACGAAAACATCTTGGGGTTTTGCAGGACAAGTTACAAGGTTTAGGAGTGCTTGCTTTAAGATACATTCAGTTTACAGTTATCTAATCTGATACATAAAAAGCCAAACTTCTTCACAGACATCTGTAAACAAGTCCTCAACAGGATTTCAAGTTTACAGTTAAATCTTACTTCGTAATCAAATGCATGTATTTGGGGGGAAAACTGTTGGAAGTGGGTAAGAAATATCTGGAGCTTTACTTCTTAATTCTAAATCCAGTAACTTGTGTAAGTAAAACTACTGTACAACCTTGTTTCAAAATTCTCTTAATTAAAAAAAGTTTCTCTGACTCTGAAGGAGCCTGTTTTGTGCCTTTTTTTCCTAAACAAACACAATGCAACCCTCATTATCTGTCTCTGCCAGACCATTCCCAGTACTCCCTTCCCTGGGTCTCTGCACAAGACAAAACACCAGTTGGCCACTCTAAAAATGTACTATGCTAAGGGCTGGAACAAAGAAATATCAAAGGGACTGCCTGTTCTATTACCACATGACAGCTGATGAATGGGGAAGAAGCATAAAGGTAGGCAGGCACACAAACATGAGCTAGAGATCTGCAGAGGAATGATGGCACCTTGCTCGGCCTTCTCCCTGCTGCTGTTGGTACTGCTGCTTGATTCAATTCAGCCAACTGAGAAAGGAAGTCAAACTTAAGATATAACATTGTCACTCATGCTCCTGACTGCTGCAGCAGCCCAACTAATTCCCAAAACGCCAGATGCCCTCGCATCTGATAACCTGTACATCCCAACACGTCGCTAGGGGCCCAGGAGAATGAGAAGGGGGATGAGGCAGAGGCTGGAGGAGACAGGACCGGCACACATGCACACACATGAATGCCTCTCTCTTTGCATAGTTCTAAATAAAATTAAGCCGCTCATGTCATTTCCACTGCCAGATTAGCTCAAGCATGGTAAATTTCCAATTCAGCTCATTCACCTCACTTTGATCCATGCTACATGCTGCCTTCTATTCGTATCTACAATCATCACTGACAGCAGCAGGGAAAGTAGCATAAATCCAACAATAAAACACTTTTAAGAGTGAGAAGTTAATGGGAACTACAGGATTAGTTTTTTTCTTTTTCTTTACTTTTTTTTTTTTTACATTTTACTAGTCTGATATTAACACGCTGCAGCACAATTTTATTTCTCTTGCTGCACCTAAGACATTAAGGGATTGAATTCACAAAAAC
Source organism: Eurystomus gularis (assembly GCA_013400335.1). Classification (NCBI taxonomy): domain Eukaryota; kingdom Metazoa; phylum Chordata; class Aves; order Coraciiformes; family Coraciidae; genus Eurystomus; species Eurystomus gularis. The sequence continues at coordinate 485,774 of VZZY01002378.1, forward strand.
CAAGTAAGTTTAAATAGACCGTGATCAGCTTCCTCCTTAGTTTTGCCCCTGAAACTTCCTCCTTGACCTTTCAATTAAGAAAGACAGGGATCTCCATAGAACTATGGCTTTTAATTAAATAGAAAAAACCCATGAGAGTCTCAGAAAGCCAGTTAAACAGAACATTCAGTGTAACAAATAAAATAATGAAGCTGCAGCAAGAAAGATGGAAAGGATTTAAGCAAATGCCAAAACCCAGTTTCCTCATTTCACTGTTTCTCCTCATCAGTTTTGTCATACCTCATTTACAAATAATTAGTCTAGTTTTAAATTCCTTTTAGACCAGTAAAGAATTGCTATAGCGTGGCTTTTAAAACTTACAAGTCGCAGAGTATGTGGGTCTTGGGGCAGAAAAGAAGGTAGGGAAGAAGGGAAGGATGCCTATGCATGTACGACAAGGTATGCATATTCTGAAAGAGCAAGAGAGCATCCGAGGGATAGGGGATGTTTGCATATATATAAAGAACTGTATTACACACGTCTTACATGCATGAACAGAAAGTAACTGAAAATCCCATGTAACAGCTGCTTTTATATGTCTTTGTGACATATCCAAAGAACTAAACTCTAACATGCTGCTAGGTAAACACAGCCCTCAAAATGGAGGAAGCTAATTCAGAAGGAGATTTTGATTTATCTACAGGTCTTAGGCATTCAAGAGAGAAAAGGGAAAACTTTAGGTGAAGAAAACTTCCAAATGTGACAGAAGCCAAAAGGCTGGTATGCTTGACCCTTACTTAAAAGCAGATATACACTCTTAATGTGTATTACATTTAAAAATAGGACTAGCAGTATGCTTACCAGGAACACTGGAGCATTCAAACATTACAACTTCAAAGGAGAACATAAAATCTTCACAGATCAAGCCACAGTTCAGGGCTGAGTCTAATCTCTATGGGGTTCTTGACTGACAAAAACAATTTTGAAAAAATAAGTATCATCAGGCATGTGCACTATTGTTTTATCCAGCACATACTCTTCACCAGGAACTGGTCATGTTTAATGGCAACTAATGATTCATTATTACATCTCAGAAATAAAAACGGATGTCAGAGAAACACATGGAACAACAACGGTGCCAACTCATCATCTAACTACCTTGATAAAGTGGCTACATCCTTAGTAGAGACATTGGCAAATACATGTTTATGAAACCGAAGCATCATTTACACTGTCTCTAAATGACAAAGAGTAATCCTGAGCATCCCAGGGTGAGCAGACCCTCTGACTATGCAGTGAAATCTGTAGAGAGTTTGCAGAAATACTGCCTGGGGCTTAATTTCAATATGGTCTGTTTAAATTTTTTCCAGTTTAACAGGACTCACCCATCATCCACCTACAAAGAGTCAAAGATAGCATTATGTTGCTGCTGGTTTGCGGGGGGTAGGGGGGAGTTTTCTTTTTTTTGAAAGCTTGCAAAATAAGAGTAGTAACAGCAGAGATCGACATAATACCACTTATCACTTAGTCTCGTCAACAAGTAGCACAACTTGTAAAATTAGCTTGTTCACATGTTCATTGCCTCAAATCTAACCTGACCTTAAGTGGGTCAGGACCTTTGCTTTGCAAGTGCTTTCAAAGTACCTATCAACAAACCTCACAGATTGGTAATTTGTTGAGGTGTATTACTCTAACTACTTCAACTCAAACTAAAACCCATGTTAACACTTCCTTCAGCTGCAAGATACATAACCCGTTTATACTGGTGCATCTCATTCAGTACAGACCAAGAACAGCCCTCTCCTTCCCATACTAGCTCTTCACCCCTCCCGCTTTTTTCAGCCCAGAGTTTACCTACCAGAAGGCTGAAGGAGTCATCTAGTGGCCACAAATAATTCCTGCAGCCTCACCAGCTTCTGCAGTCCAGCTGTTGAGGCAAGACACAAGATTTTTGAACCCTTAACACACACAGCACTGACAAGAGTCCACTGGAGGTCCAGTATCTGAACCCATGATATGGTTCTAGTAGCAGTTTTGTGTTCATGTTCCCTAACATGCCCTAAGCATTAGTTTCCCACTTCTGGCCCACATCAAGGACAAATTCAAGTTCTGTCCTTCCTAAACACGCTTGGGAGTCGACACAGCTGTGTTGTTTCCTACCCGTAAGTAGCTCACTGTTCCTCCTCACGGGCAGGCAAACAGATTTTCTGAATAACATGGCTATACATGTGAAGAGCAGTTCAAGTGACAGTCTTGCCCACCGATTAAAGAGCAAGGCAGCAGCACAGCAGGCTAGCTCGCTTCTCACTGATCTCACTTGGTTTCCATTCCTCCTCTACCACAAACTCACTGCGCAGGTTTGGACAAAGCACCTAAGTACTTAGGCAAAGTTATGTCAGTCAATGAAGAACCATCTGCCTAATTATATGCAAAACTTAGCAAGAACCGTAGTATGTTAAACAGGTAATTGAAGTATGATTTAAAATAACACTTTGATAAACAGTATTAGTACCTATAAAAATCTTATTAAGATTCACAAAAATTAGCAATGTTTTATCAGATCTCTGTTCAACAGCTCTAGTCACATAAGCTCCAGAAATCTGAGGCAGTATAATCTTATTGGAAAACCTCAAATATTCCACCCCTCAGAAAAATGGCCATTTAAACTGTTTTAGAAATATTTTTAGAAGTGAAAAATCAGTACTGATTTTTCCACGTAAACACCTTAGTTTGAAACAAACTCAGATTCAGATCAATTTTTGTTACTTTGTGTTAATTTGTGTCACCTATTGAATGACTGAACTGCAGGCACCTAACCAAAGAGCAAGATTGTCTTAAGTTTCTTTCTGTTTTCTGGAAATCACTTTGCTGAAACACTAATGCCAGGATCTAGAAGAAAGTGTTGCTGCTCTTCCTTCAAAGAGTAGAAATTTATTTATATCTTTTCTTCTTAAACGCTTGCGCTCTTGCTCAGAGATTAATCTAATGCAGTCATCAGGTGTTAAATATCCCTCTCCTCCGTCTTCTAACACATATGCACAAAATGCCGTTTAACCTCTTATAACTTAATCTTGGCAGCAGTAGCCCACCTCCCCCTGAAATCAGGAGCTATAGATTCTTCAGACCTCTCACGGATGAGCCAGAAGACAACTTTAAATTCATACTCAACCTCTATCTGTCTCAACAGCCTCTATCTGCCTTAATCACCTCAGTCAGAAAGATTCACCTAGCTTCTTTTAATCAAACATAAATCACTTGGGTCCTTCAAGTGAAAAGTCCTATAAAAGTGCAAATTATCATAACAATATTGCTAAGGAGCTCTGGCCTACTTCAAGCTGCAGCTGAAGGTAGAAAACAGTGGTACCACAACCACGCCAATAGGTGAAAGAAAGAAAAATGAGCCTTGAAAGCCTTAACGTCAGAGTTAAATCAACACAGTTCCTTCAAAATGGTGTGGCACAAGAGGCAGCTAGCTGATGTTTAAAGCTAGTATTTAGCCCAGCTGCCCTCTGATCTCAGCAGGCAACACCTCCACCTTGCTTGCTCACAGGTCTAGCAAATTAAGTGTTGGTCAGATCTGCCTTACGTGGAGGACCTGGAGAAAGACTGGCTCTAAAGTACATTTATTTCTGTAAGGCAAGGGACACCTTACCCTTTTCGGCCAGTAAATCACCAAGAGCTGCTTCCTGCCACTCACTGCTCGGGGGCCTAGTCACAGAGGTGTTTTGAAGATAGAACAGTCCTGCAGCATTCCGAGATCTATTTCTCTACTTTTTAAATAGGCCTAATTTGTATTGTCAATAAATATAATATTGATATCCTGCACTCTTAACTGGTCAAGACCACATGAAGGATATGGCCATCTTAAGACTTTCACACATTTAACTCATTCTATTTATGTATTTTACATGTAAGATCCTATTTGAAAAGGGCAACTAAAGAGCAGGTTCACTACTAGTATAAAACAGCATTGCTAAAAAATTTCACTGATCAAATGAGCCATATACAGTAGCAGAGGTGTACTGACGTATACTGTTAGGTCAAGTCATACTGCCCTATCTCACACCGTGCTTTTGGTGAGCTGCAAGGAGAGAATGCGGAGCAGCAACGGTCACTCAAGCCGCTTTGCCCTGCTATTACAAGAAAGTGCCCTGCTATTACAAGTGCACGCACTTTTTATGTTATACACATATACATACACAGACATATGCATTTGTGTGTATGCATCTATACATACTTCCTTGCAGGTACATGCAAAATAAAACCAAACTCCAGACAGACTACTTTGCAAAGTAGGCATGCAGAAGAAAAACGGTGGCAGACTAGAAAAAGAAGAGACATGAAACTGCACCACAACCACTCTTAAAATATCCACCTCCCTTTGTGCATTGAAATTAAAATGTGAAGCTCCTTCTGCAGCTTCTACTACTTCTTAATATGCAGATCAGCCAAAGCATGGCTGTACTTTGTTAGCACTGCAAGTACCTGGGCTGACATACCTCCTTTTGATAAAAGATTTATTATATTGATCAGGCTTTTTTCACCGCAAGACATCCATAATTTGTCTTTCCTAAAAGGTCTTACCACAAGCTACCTGGGAACTTTGGTTACTTGGGAAGCTGCCACCCTGCCGCTCATTCTCCCCAAGATGTTTCATAAAGGGAGCATATTATACTCATCTTCTAGAGATGGCACAATTTTCCAGAATTACTTCCAGATATAATTCAAGAAGGCTGACCATCTTAAAACAAGCGCATTACTGACTGAAGCATGAACATCTCGACAGCCTCTCTTCGCACCTTAATTACTCAGCAGAAATCAGCTGAACAGTATCAGTCAACTGAAGATGGCTTTCTCTAAGGGCCCTGCCCTCCTGTCATTCCTCAGCTTGCTGACCTGCAGGACGAACTGAAACACCTCTCTTCAGAACTGCCAGGAGTGAAGTATTTATCTGCTTTTATGTACATTTGTCAATCCATGCTGCAGGAAATTTAATCAGAAGCAACAGTGTGAATTACTGATAATATTGAAAATATATTCACTTACCCTGAAAGTTCAGCTGGAAAGTACCTCTTTTTCCTCCGCCTAACCACCACTTTACCAACACAGCAATTTGTATTCCTTGTCTCACTAGAGGTCCATGAGAGAGCAAATGTCCCTACCTGGAGAAAATGTTTCCAGGTGGAGATTTGGAATTCACAGAGTAGATGCTCAGAAGCCAGACATTCAGTGAAAGCCCAACATCTAATTCAGAAAACCTCTACCAGAGTCTTATTCCTGTGATCATTTTGAATAAACCATGAACAACACTATAGATGGTAAGGCCTCCATTGTGTTATTAGACCACGTCATAGTCCTTTTCAAATGGGGTCCGGTTAGCTGGCTACCTTCTTGCAGCCTTGAAGGGGAAGGAAATAGCTAAATCTAGCAACTCCTTATTGGCCCTCCCTAACAAGAACTTGCTTCTTGAGTGAGTTCCACCAACACCAGAAGTATTACTGCTGACTGAGATTTTGTCAATGCATATAAGCCCACAAGGAATTTGCTTGTAGCTTTACTCAAAAAAACTTGCAGGTGTTTACACACCTGATTGCTACTTCTGAGTTACTCCACACATTAGCAAGCTTCAAGGGGCACCATCAGTTACAAAGAGAAAGTAATTTACCCAAGTATGGAACACTTATAGCTATATTGCTATCATTTTAAACTTAAAAACACACACATTCTTGTAGCCAGCTAGGAACAAGAAAACTCAAATTATTTTCACTTCCCTTACAGACAGTTTCACTTTTGCATTAGTTTGGAAACAAACACTTTGGTTGAACATCTGCATAAAGATACCCCTTCAATTTGAAAAGATTTTAACCTTACAAGAGCATAAAAACACTTAACCGTGGAGTGGTGATCTAAAAGATAAAAGGCGAGGGATTCATTTTGAATAGCTTTTCTCTGCAGTGGGTCCTGCTCATCTTTAGTAGAAATGCACAAGCTTTTCTGGTAGCATCTTCTGGGCCTCCTTTTGAAAGGAGAAGTCCCCTGTGAAGTATCAGGCCTCATTACAAAAAGCATGTCCTGCCATACTTAAGGTTTGCATCTGGGAAATCTCAGATACTGTCAGGGCTTCAACTGGGGTTAGGTGGCCATCAGGGAAGACCATGTCCTGAGGCAGCACACCACACCAGCTCCCTGCACTGCTCCTCCACAGCTGGGACGGCACTTTCCAGTGAGGCTCTTCCAGTATCACCCTGGACAGAAGTTTGTGGAGAACACTGCTGCCACTATACCACGTCCATGCAGAGGGTGGACACAACACCGTTAGATGCTGCAACAGGGGCAGTAACTCCATGTCCTCACCAACAGAAGCTCTGTACTTACAGAACTGTGGTCATGGCACAGCTGCATCAGCTCTGGAGGTGCTAGGTCCCTTGTATTTTACTGTGATTTCCCTAACAAAGCAAGCAGTATTCTTGTGATTTACTCATTAACTAGCTTCGTCACTTACACAAAGAGAGTAACTTATTTTTCCCTCCAAAAGAAAGATATTTAAAATTGATAGTTTGTTGTTGGTTTGGTTTTTTTTAATGCTTGGGATTCTAGGTAGTTCTTTCTGTCCTTCTGCCTTCATAAAAACCCAAATGAATATCATGCTGTGCAGCTTGATAAAATTTAAATAAGTTTTCTTTCTCATCCTGAAACTATCATTCCTTTTGTTCCTCTTCCACAAATACAATTTTTTGTTTTGTATGAAGTTTTCATTGAACAGCATCTTCTCATAGCTTAAGGTACTCGACATTATTACCCAAAAAATCTGAAAAGTCAATGTGTCACATTTTGATACAGGTTTTCAGTTTACTTTGGTAGGACAAGGGAAGGAGTAGAGATGGTATTTTCAACTCTTAGCTCTACTATCTGAACAACTTCCAAGCAAAGCAAACATCGATCCTTTAATCCCTTGTCAAAATCCACTAGGATGGATTCCTGTACTTGCATGGAGTCTCACAGAGGGTAACAAGGCCCTGAACAAATGCACAGGTCTACACTAGCAAATCTCAAAATCGGATCTTTATCTTGGGATGTAGCATTTGACTACCCTTGCCAAAACACAGCCCCAGGGAATTCATGTAGAAATATTTATCACTGCTTTTTTGCCAGCATCTAGCATACATAACAAAAGCTTGAAAACCACCACCAAAAACTTCCTGAACTCCATAAATCACAAACAAGCAACAACAATCACTCTATTTAAAAAACGAACAAAAAATGTTATAGTACTGGCTACAGATACATACTCTTCTTACAGGTCACTGGAGGAGAAGGTACCTACTCTTTTAGAGATACTCAGCCATTAGTCTAAATCTCAGAGTAACTGATCATATAACAATTCACAGCACAAACTCCAGACTTAAAATTTTATACTAGCACCTGGAATCTGTAGTGAACTGGTATTCTGCATCCAGATAGAGCTACCTTGCTAAAAATCACTTATCAAACACACTCACTGATAAAGTCCCATGCAACTCTGAAGAACAGCCCAAGGCGCAGCTTGCCATGTTGGGTCACATGAAGGAAAGCTATGCAAGGCAGCACCTACTTCAGAAAGGATCACAGTAGACAGATAAAAGCAACATCACAATTAAGACAAGTGATCTTCAGCATCAGTAACTAACTGATGCTGTCTGGACTGGAAGCTATCCAGACTGCAAAATCACATATAAAAGATGCATATATGTTCCCAGTAGAAGAAATATTGACAATAGCGGTCTATTTCTGGAGATATATCCTCCTTCTCTTGCATTTACTTAGCCTGCCCTTAAGGCTCCAGCTTGACAAGCAGTAAGATAGCATAAGCCAGCTCTGAAGCCGAAAGCTGTTCTGTCCTCTGTCCTCCTATTCTCCACAATCCTGGACTCCTTTTTAAGGGTAACAGAGCTGCTCAGTTCTCTGCTCTGATTCATGACACAATACATAATCCACCAATGGTGGTCAGTTCTAGCTTTGGTGGACAGAAAAAAGTTAAGCTAACAAAACCCATTAATTTTAGCTGTGATCCAGCTAAAGGATCACTAGACTGTGAGTCCAGTTAATTCATTACACAACTGCAAAAACACTGGCACAGCCACATGGGGTAGGATGCAAGCGTCTGAGGCTGGGACTGTTTCTTTCAGTGACTGTGCTGCCATCTAAACATGGTGCTTCACTATTACCTCTGACAAGTAAATCTTATTCCCTTCTTTGTCAGGGAGCTGTAGTTCCAATAAAGTGTTCTGTCTTCTGCCTACACTGAAGATGGGGTCAACATTATACGTGTAATGAACTGAAGGTGAAAAAAGACTCTGGGAGCCATACCCTTCATACTCTTCTCTTCATGCCTACAAATAGAAGACACTTATTAAGGAAAGATCCAACTTGCAGACAGACCTTCCCGTCCCCCTTTCTGTGCACACTGAAATAAAATAACAAATTCCCACGAGTTAACAGACTCTAGGTTGCCAAAATGTGACAAAGAAGTAGCAAATGCTTTGAACCTATCTGTCAGTAAGGCTGGCAAATCAGCTATGAGCATGGAATTTAGAGCCACTGGTAGGAACTCTTTGACTCTACTGGTACAGGTTAGATTTTTTACAGCAACCTCCTATCAATCAGAATGAAACTTTTGAAAATAAGTTCAAAATGAGTAAAACAACATGGAAGTCCAGCAGCTGTTGAGCTTGATGCTCAACATCATGCCTGTGTTCTCAGTGTTGTTGAGTTTCTCTATTGGCAGAATGCAAGTAAAAAGGCAGCAACTACGGCAAATAAGAGTTGGGTACTTGTGCCCACATGAGAAACACACTTGAACCTATAGGATAAAGCACATTTCTCACACATTTCTTGCGGAAACATTAGTATTATCTTTAGAATCACCACACTGAGGTAAATGGGCATGCATCATCTGTCTAACATACTGGCATGAGCAGCACATAAAATGTCTTTAACTATGGGTTTATCCCTCAGAGTAATGACATTACAAAGGGTCAATTTCTTGAGCACACCTCTATAGCAAGAAGCAGATGTAGAAGCAATTAATTTACATATTGCATGGAGGCAAAAACCAAGCAGTGTAGTATACTTAGTGCCTGAAACCAAATAGAAAAGATGCAGTCACTGGAAGTTTTACTATTACTTCCTACACAATGCTCTTCCACCACTACCTGTGGCAGAAAGGGCAACAACAGTGGTTTGTTGTTCGTCGTTTTACCTTACATGTTTATCTACAAAGCTGTTCAGCTTAAAAGGGTAAGTCTGGCCCAGTAATACAACACACGCTTAAGAAAATATGCTCCTACATGCCTGGCAACTGAAAGAAGCAGTGTTTATTTCCACCAAGGAAATAAGGAAAGTCAGTCATGCCCAAAAATGTTACCACAGATCAAACCTTAGTTCATAATTGATCATACCTCTCTCATTTTCCATCAAAAGGCATCACACTTTGAAATCAAAGTTCCCCAGAACCGCTTTCAGCACAGCTACTGAGAAACTTCACTGCAAGAGAAGTATCCCCCACTCCCACAACTAATCAAATATTAGATTTGTTTCATTTTATAGGAGAACCAATAAATTCAACTTGGCATCACAGAAAACAGCTACTCAAAATGCACACTCTGGTCTGGATGAAGAGCACAAGCAATTCTGGTCAGGCCTCAGAGCCCGGGACACATCACATCCCATGATCCTGAACAAGATCCTTGATTTCCTCCTATTGTCCCTTGTCACCTGGGAAGCAGCTGAGATCTGCAGCAGTGCCCCGTAGTTGTGATGGCAACATCACAACGCTGGCTGGCCCACCACAGCTACACTTTGAGTGGCTTCTTACGAAGAGTCCCTGGCAAAAGCGCTCAGGGCACCTCAGTGAGAATGAATGAAGTCATGCCATTAATCTGACTGTTAACAAGAAGTAACGAGAAGGCGGCAAAAGAAGGATCGCAACACAAAGTAAGTAGCAACCTGCCAGCGCTTACAGATGAATGATTTTAGAGCTCTATTAGAAGATATAGAGAGAACGATGCTCACCTGTTTAAAAAGCTGAAAGCTGGTTAATGAACCTGTGGTATTTATGTTCTTCACGCCATAAAGGAAAATAATTTTTAAAACATAAGTTTTAAAAAACCACAACAATGTAAGAAGACGTTTTTCTATACAAGCTGCCCGTTTGTTGCAACTGAGATATTCTTCCAAAGAATCTGTTTTCTTTCAATCAACCTGGCTTCCATCCTGTAAAAAGAACTTTGGGGTTTTTTTCTTTCCTTTTTGTTTTTCCTGTGTGAAATTTTATTTCCACACAATATAAAACCATTTCATTCCCTCATATGCATCACATTATTTGAGAGCCACAGCTACTACTGAATCACTGTAAAGTCTCTTTCTGGCACTAATCAATCCACCTAAAAGTTCTGAAACTCCCCAAATGCGGGTTTTTCCTACAACGGCCAGTCAGCTGGAGCGAGCCTTACCTTCACCCTCTGTCCTTCGTGGCTAAACGCGTCTGTCTACGCTTTTCAATGAAAGGAACGCAAACCTACCCACCATAAACTCCCACCGACCACAGTACTTCGCTACTGCAAAATCCATCATTTCCTGAGTACGCTCCATTACAGCACTCGCAGGAGCAGAAGCATCTGACCGGAGAGCGCAACAACGTAAACTGCTCGTTTCTCGCCGCTGAGCCCCGGCAGGTCGCGACTCCCGGTTCCACCTCCAGCAACTCCCCGGCCCTACGCGCCGCCAAACCGGCACTCACCTCCGCCGCCTTCCACGGTCACGGAGCTGGCACAGGACTGTTGTGGGTGCAGCAGCCGACCATTCTGCTACAGCCCCGGTCCGCTGCAACAGAACAGAGGCACCATGATACCGCTTCCCCGGCTCGCCGCCTCAGCCTGCCGCAGCCAGAGCCCGCGGCCCCCCATCGAAAACAACCCAACAACAACAACAACAACGACGATCAAAACTCCGGAGCGAAGAGGAAAAAAAAAAAAAAGAAGAAAAAAAAGAAAAAGAAAGAAAAAAAAAAGAGCCAACCCCACAACTCTTGTCGGAGGGGAGGCGCGGCAGCGCTGCGAGCAGGCTGCGAAGCAGGAAGCTGATCTCAGCGGCGCGGGGCGGAGCGCAGCGCGGCGGAGGCGCCGGGCGAGGACGGC